>VZRM01000274.1:307671-330543 GCA_013397955.1 Grantiella picta | reverse complement strand
GATCCCATCTCCTGCCCCGAGCATCGTGAGGGGACAGCAGGGACATCCGCGCTCCGGCCCGGAGCATCGTGAGGGGATGGCGGGGGCAATCCCGCGACCGGCACCGTGATGGGCAATAAGGGAGGGATCCCCCACACACCCGTCCCCCTGAGGGCAGTGGGATAATCTAGTGAATAAAACACCCAACAGTTAAATAACTCTGGCAACAGTTTCCGTTCTGTGGGTCTCTTTTTTATCAGCGCGAAAACCCGACTTCTCTGGTTAAATGTGACAAGTAAATACGAAATTGAACCAGTATTTTAATATATAAAAGTAATTAGGATACAGACATGAACCTTCTCATAATAAGCATAACAACTTGTTTTGGAAACTTTGCATTACTCTTTGTCACAACATTAAGAGCTTGCTGTACAAATCTGAGCAAAGGAGGACTTGGGCAGTGCTTGGTGCCTGTTCCACGCTTTCTATTCCACACAGGGATCCAAAGCCATGTTTTCCAGTATAAAGGCAGAAGTGGATTCCTGAGAAATGTGACCCAAAAATCTCAGATGCTGAGAGGACTTTACTTAGAGCTACCAGAGGGAGTGTGGGGGAACCCTGCACCCGGGGGGTTGTAGAGAGCAGAGCATGTGGGATCTGTGAGTTGGTCAACACAGGGTGGGCAACCCACGGTGGACATCCTGAGATGGGGCATCCCAAGGTGACCCTAGTGAACCCACATCAGGAGTGTTGTGTCCACTTCTGGGCTCCTCAGGACAAGAGAGACATGGAGCTTCTGCAATTCTCAAAAGATTCATCCTCCTGGACTTTCACCTCCTTAGCAGAGAACTTGGGGACTTTTACGTTTTACCCTTCTCCCCCCGCTTTTTTTTTTTTTTTGCTTTAAAGGGTACACACAACAAGCACACACCAAAATAAACTCAGTAGGAATAAAATTTCAGTTGTTTTGCCTAACTCTAGCAACAGACAAACATTCTTATGACAAAATAATTTCCAACTGCCCAACACAATTAAGGAATGAAGGGAAAAATACCTCAAAAATGTAATGACAAAACTGAACGCTTGGGGAAATGGTGAGAGAGACTCAGTTTAGTCAGCTCTGCTCTTGCCAGCACCATGGATATTGACAGCACTACCTTATCTGTTCCTCCCACTCCTTTTCAGAGGAGTGGTGGAATATCAAATTGGACACTCAGATTCTGCGGTCACTGAGGTTGGTACAACAGATCTGGATTGAGGTCAACAACCACCATTGTTTCTCAGATTGTGGCACCACCTGAGGCTGAGAAGTGACAGAGAAAAGCAATTCACTGACATAATGCTCGGACACCTTTGGATCTGAATTTCTGACGTCAAAATGGTTTAAACTGATAGTCTGCTATCTAAACAGATGTGCTAACACCATTTCTGTGTGTTTCTGAAGAGAGGAAACCAGTCTCACTTCTTTTATTTCTGACAGAATTTACAGCAGAAGTAAACCCAGTGAAATTTGCCCACTTTGCATTTTTGTTACGTTGAGAGAAAAACATCAAAAATCTTTCTAAAATCCTTATGATTCTGGTTTTGCCATATAGTTTCACATATTACCATATCCTAAGGAAAATAATATAAATCACAATATAATGTGCTTCAGACTTTTTGGAAAACAGGAAATAAATCCCAGTCTTCAGTCTCTTTGTTACTTAATGGCAAGGTAGTCAATCTTCCGTAATTTCATTCATTTCCCTCATTTACAAAAAAGTTACAAAGCAAGCCAGGACAGTTTTAAAGGCAAATCACTCCAGCTGTTGGGATCAACACAGAAGGAAGACAAAACAGAAAAGACAAGGGAATGGGCTCCCAAGTATTTGATAAATTTTGGGACAAAGGGAAGCCAAGTCCTTGGCTGTGTTTGTACCACACTGCCAGGGCCAGGCCCTTGTGCACTGTAGTATCAGAGATTCACAGGAAGCTGTCACCAATTACACAGTAAACAAATTGGATGTTAATGTCATGTTATATCAGGTTTTCATTTTATTATTATTCTCTATACCTTTTCTTTGCAATAACTTAGTGCTCTCTAATAAGGATGACTATTTCCTCTGTGTCCCACCAGGGTCTTACTCCTCTCTCAACATCTGGATTGTCCAGTGATCATGCAGCATTCCAAGACATTTCTGATATAGGAAGCACTTGTTCTTAGTATCTCTGTAAAGAGATCAGAATAAAATCAGTAGCATGACACACACTTGCCAGTATGCTCGCTATTAAAATAATCTGTATCTAATCAAACTACATTAATATATTTATTTCCTCTCTTAGTATGTGCTGCTTCTGACTGTGTACTCATGAAGAGCTTTGGGAGGTGATTTTCATGCAAATAACTGAAAGCATTACCACTGTGTGCACACAAACTGAAACAGCTTTGGAAATATTGAAAAACATTTCCGCAGGATCTGTAATATTCCTGAAGAAAACACCTGCATAGTGAAAGGTGGCTGTAGGCTTTCTATTAGTTCACATCTTTACTTAGTGACAAATACTAACAGTTCGGTGATGATTTGTATTCAGTACCAGGATAGATGATACAATTAATATGCAGATGGTGTAATTAATATGCAGAGTATGTAATTAATATGCAGAGGGATGTAATTGATACATACCCGGTACTGTCTCCCGTCTGGATAATCTGGATATGGCAAATTCTTCCTGGGATAGTCAAACTCCTCCCGCTGGGCTCGAGAATGAGGGAAATAGTCTGATGCTGGATCTGCTTTCCTTAGAGGCTGAGGATACATGGGACTGTGCAAAAGAGAAAAAGGTTATTAAAAACCTTATAATATATTGCAAATTGCAGAAAGTCTTAGTTTAAACTGAAATATAAAAGTATTAAAGCTCATTACTGCATGCATGGCATTGAGGCAATAACATCTAAAAGGTCTTTTAAGTTCATTTTACTGTCAAACCCTCATCCTTCAAACACAGAGAAGAGAGAATTTATAGAAGCAACATTCTCTTTAAGCTTTTATTTTCTTTTCATTGTTTGTCACAACAAACAATGCCACAGTACCTAATCTTCTAGATTCCTACCATTATTTTCAAAATACTTAAAATTCATGATAGCTACACCGTCAACATTTTCAACATTTATATTAGAAAAAACCAGACCTGCTTGAGGGACTGAAATATCAGCAAGCTCCAGCCTTGCAGCAGAAGCCTGCTACATGTGAGGAGAATGTTGTGCTCTCTCTGAGCTGCAACCTGGCAAACAAGTTCTCTGCAGAAGTTGCAGTAAGAGCTGCAGCAGTTGGCTGGGTGCTGAGAGGGGATTCAAGGGAAGAAGCACAAGTAGGGAAACTGTGTTTCTAAATAGTAATGAAAATGAATACCTCTGGGATTAGAGGAAAACCCGAGAAGCCTCTGAATAAACCAGTGTTTTAGGATTTGTATGTGAATAATCCAGTCAAAAGCTTTGCCATTTACTGGACCTTTGTCGCTTTCTATGCCACTGGCAAAGCTGCAAAGTCATTCTGAGTATCCAAACCAGGGTATAAAGTGAACATGAGCACAAAAGACAAAAAATAGAAGCATACCTGTAATTCTGCCTTTGATTTGGGATTGAGGCATCAATTAAATCTTGTCTTTTCAGAACAACTTTTGGAATTTGTCCGACCCAGGAATCCTGTATGTAGGGGATCAGGTGGTTACACAGAGCATAATGACAACAAATTAGAATAACCCACTCTCCAGGTACAGTAGGTTAGAAGGCATTAACCAATTCTTCACTTACAAAATATAATGTCTGGGCTACAACTCACAGCCTGGGGTGTGAGAAAGCCCTAAATCCTGCAGCCCTGACCCAAAAAGATTACTTTTATAAAGGGGTTCCTTCCCTACCAAACTGCAGGATTGGGTCTGGTTCACACCTTGGAAACAACAGCATCAGCAGGACTAAATTCTGAATTAGTTAAAAATTAAACAGCACCACCTCCTGGTAAAGGCAGGCTCAGACCTGCTGCATTGGCAAAAATATTGAAACTTTACAGATGGATTTAACAGAAAATAATGTAGCAGACTCGATTATTTTCTGCCTTTTCTTAGACAGCCTCTAATGTCATCTTTTCACACACTGTGTGCTCCTTAATATGTAAAATAATCCCTTGAAGTAGCGAATGAGGAAATGAACACACAGACACACAAATATTCCCTTCCCAGCTCGGCCCAGCCTGCAAGCTCTGCTGTGCCCCATCTCTTACCCCGGGTCCCTGCTGGTGCCCTTGCCCCTGGCTGGCAGCTGTGTCAGCACTGAATGCAGGATTGTGCTGTTCTCCACTGGATGGAGTCTTTGGCTGCGTCCTGGTGGGGGGAACAATGGGAATTCAGAGCTTTAGCAATGGTGAGGGTCTTGACAAATCTTTTTTGTGCTGCAGGTTGGTTCAACAGCCATGTCAGAGCTTTAGATGTCCTTGCGGCAATGGCTGTACAAGAGCTGTGTATTATTACAGCTTTTCTTTGTCAGAGGAAGTACCAGTGACACACTACTTGGGCTCAGTGAAAGAAGGAAAACCCATGTTTTCTGTGTACTTGGGAGAGGTATCACTGGGAGAAAGTATTGAAAGCAAAAAGCAGCTCAAATTGCCAATATCTGAGACCAAAGGGTGGGAGGAATTGTGTTTAAACACCAAGCTGCTTGTCAGTGGTTATCAGTCTTACTCTTTTTTTTTTTTAACCTGGGGAAAAAAAGGCAATCCTTAAGAGCAAATAAATCAGAAAAACATGTTTGGTAGTGATGAATTTAAGTTGTAAATGTACTTACCAATCTTTAAAGCTTGCCTGGTGAGCCCTAAAGAAAAGCAATGACTGAGAGTGAAGTTCTGCATGCAATGGTAAAATGCTGAGTAAGTGTTGAGTGCTCAGGTAAGATGCTTTGATTGGGTTTTAAATTGTATAAATAGTGTTTTGGCAGTATGGCAACCTTGTGTTTTTAAACATCCAGAGTTTAAAAATTAACCAGAATACCAAACTCCTTTTTCTTTACTTTCATTTTGATTAGAAAACTCTTTGTAAGTGCACCCAGAGTCACTTACCCAGCTTTTTTCATTTTCGAGCAGTAGACAAAGGAAAATATTGCAACTACTATGAGAACAAGTGCCACTCCAGGAACAGTAGCCACTGCAATGAAACCCAGAGTGCTCCAAAGGTGGTTACATCTGGGGCCCATGTACCAGTACTCTTGCCAGCCCACTCTGAAGTAAACACATCTGCAAAGAAAAATAATAATTTTTCGCAACATCATTTTAATTCAAAAGTAAGCAATACCCAAAAAGTATAATATTTTGCTCTATAATTATTTATTATTCAACACCACAGGGGCCAAGAGATTCACTAGTGTTCCTCTTTGTTTAAAGGTTTATTTATCTTAGTTACACCCATCTGTTTTCAGATTTGATACAAAAGTACTTTGCCAGGTTCCAGGGTAACCAAGTCCAAGTTGGCATTTCAGGAGTCCAAGATAAGAAGCCTTGCTGGGAACAGGGTGCAGTACCCAAGTCATGGCCTGGCTCAGGGCAAAGATCTCTTTGTCAGCTGTGAGCATGGCAAAGCTGCTGAGTGGAAGTGAAACCTCACACTGCTGGCTGTCATTATGACATTGATTTTCTAAAAGGAAAAAAAACAACTATGCAATGGAAAATAGAACAGTAAGGTATCTTTTTTTTTTTTTTTTAAACTCAAAAGAAAATCTGATCAACCTGGGAAAAAAATGAACTTGCCATTATACAGCTAATTCAGTTCTAAAGTAGAATATCTGAGAGAACAGGGAGCATGTAAAAATTAAGGATTACAGTGGTTACCTACATTAGGAATGACATGACCCACACATATTTTTAGAAAGAAAATACTGTGCCCAGATCCCAGATCTGATGCTTTGTACCAGAGTTATAAACCTATGCAGATTGTGAATGAAGATCAACATCTATTTACACAGATCACTTTGCAGGGTCTAAATTTAGTTCATTGTTTAGAATATATCTGACATTTACATAGTGTTTATTTAAACAAACAAACCAAGCCCACACACTACCTGCAAAAAGGTTCTTCATTTTTACACTGACAAGGCATATCAGTAGGACAGAATTCATCTGTATTACCCAGACAGGCCTCAAAGTCCCCAACTCCAGTGCAGTTGGCTGGGAATTAAAACAAAACAAGTACTTAATGCAATTATAAAATAAAATACTGTCAGTGGACTGTGTTACTAATTAAACCGGAAATTTGAGCTTCATATGTACTCTGTAGATACTAAATCTTACCTTCCAGTGACTTGTCCCTTGAAAATGTTAAAGCTATTTGAGAAATTAAAATTTACCTGCTTAAATTACTTCACCTTGAATGTATACCCATCTTCCAATTGGCCAGGAAACTGTATGGCTTGTGTTACGATTTTTATCACATCATTAAAGTACAGTCGTGTCTGAATTTCACTATATATTATCTCTGGATTGTTGGCAAAGACTAAAAGTCAAGAAATTAATTAGAAATTCTAACTTTCCAATTATAATGCAAATTAAAACATTTTTGTGTGTTTTGTGTTGGGATTGTTCCTTGGTTTAGCCTACAAAATGATCCGGTTTCATTAATGCTGGTTCTTCTCTCTCTCTTTTGCTGTGTAAACACTGTGGGCTGTAAATTATGTTCCAGAATCGGAGTGTTTGCAGTATTTCACAGGTATTTGGCTGGCTAAAAATAACTCCCTCAGCAGCCTTAATCAGCCATCAAATGCCAGCACGTTTGGCACTCCCACCCTCTATTCTTTGCTACCCAATTACTAGTAACTGGTAGCTCCCAGGTAAAGAACAGTGATGATAAAATACACAAATCAAAACTTAAAATCTGTGGGAAATTATCCCAAAAAATAATTGCAGATCAATACTGGTCTAGTCTAACAGAACCAAAGACGATTCCATTACTTAGCTTCTCACTTAAAATAACCTTTCTTTCAGTGCATTCTGACTGTCATGCTCTTAATTATTGATTATTTTCTCCCTGTTAGCATCAAAACAAGTCTAAGAACACTTGCTATAAAAAAGTGTATAATTTTTTTAACCCATATACCAAGTATTCGTTTCCCACTGAAAAAGAGCCAAACCATTTAACTAATTTTAAAATACCCTTTTGAAATTCAGAGACTGACCCAAAATTATCCCAGCCCACAAGGATACTGAGTTGTCAGGTGTCATTCATATATGGTTGTAACCTTTTTCCTCTGACACCAAACACAGGACAGGAGTTGTCACACCAAGGTTTTCACTTTTATTTCCCATTGTTTAAAGTAAACTCTATCTAAAGCCTAAGGAGAATTCCCAAGCAGCAGCAATGCCCCAACAGCACTCCCCCAGTAGAGTGGACATGGCCACTGTTCTGACAAGCCACAAAGCACAATTTCAGCAGGTCTTACGTTGTAAAGCTTCACTCAGCAAGGGGCTGGCCAGGACCAGGACACACAGCAGGACTTGCAGAATGGACATCCTGGAGCCAACTGGAGCGAAAGATTTCCTTCCAGACTTTGCCAGCAGCAGAATGAACTTCCTTTCTGCTGCTGTGGATTGTGGATTTTGAGCTTGTTTTACAGCATCCTTCTCTGTGAAGAATTACTAATTAACTTAAAACTGATACAACTTCCTGATCATTTACTCACCATCTTTTCCTTTATGAAACTGGGTAGTTCCATATAAATATCTCAATTATCTTGCTCTGTCTGAATTTTTTATATCAGATATGAGGTATTCATTTAACGACCTAAATTTCAATACACTACGGTATCTGCCAAGAGCATTTATTTATTCTCCTTTTAGGCTTGTTACCTTTTATAGATAACAAACTTGGAATGTTATCTGCAGAAAAAGTTCCTGGAACAGACATTGTTTTTAAAGAGAGGACAAAGCCATGGTCCTGAAGCCAGCTAAGAGGGATGAGATGGGAAGGAGGGAATCCTGTTTGTATGCATCTACCCTTAAGTTTTGTTAGTTAATTATTCATTTTTCTGAGAAAAGAAAATACCCCTCTGGCAAGGATGAGTGATGACAGAAACTCACACCTTAGGACACCCCCTGTCATCTTGCCTCTTTATTATTTAAAGAGTTCTTAAAAATTCTCAACACTCACTGCACAAGATCCTGACTCTGTGGTCACCCTGAACACTATACAGGATATACCCAAAGTTTGTGGAGTTTAAGTGCACTGAAGTTGAAGTTAGCACAAGCATTGTTCTCAGGACAGTGCTCTCAAAATTAATCCATAACTGATAAAACCCCAGTGTGGATTTCCTAATTTGACAGGAGCTGGCTGCCTATGCAAACATGCCAACCACAGTTACATTAACAGCAAAAGCTAAACTTTAACCTTTGCTTTTCAAAGGATAAATAATGATCTCTAAAAAAATCAATGCCTAGGAAATTCTTGAAAGAATACTGCTTTGGCTAAAGCCCAACAGCACTGAATATTACGACAGCAGCTAAGAGATTCTCAGCCCTGCCAGAAGATTGCTTTATAACACATCAAAACAAATAAATTAACATTTACCTCATTCAAAAGAAATTGCATGATCCTTCTTCAGATGTAAGGCAGAAGTGTGAAGAAGCAGTTCCTGCAGATGCTCTGTTCCTCTGGCTGACAGGGAGTTCCCCGCTGGCTCCAGCTCCCAGCTGCTGAGTGCTGGTGCCTCACGTTGGGTGATAAACAATCACCTTTACCTGGGGCTGTCAGATTTAATTCAAGGACGCAGGAATGCAATTGGCAGTTTTTACTTGGGTGAGATGTTTTAATGAGGCAGGTTACAAACACCAAACTCTTGACTTTGTTACGTCATTGGCATTTACTGGATGCAGCAGGTTTGGATCTGGCTGCAGAGGCCACGAGCTGGTTTCTCTTTTCAGTGCCCACGTGGGTAACAGCAAATAAACCCAATGCCAGCAGACCTGAGCAGCTGAAAGCTTTGTATTCCACAGCACATCCATTTCCTCCTCTTATTGTCTGAGTTTCTGGAACTCTGCAGAATCAAGTGCCAAGTTATGCATTCTGTAATGACATCCAGACTAATTTAATTTCTTCAAATAGAGACATACAACTAAACCAAAATTAATGACCAAAATTAATGGTGGAAAATGGAACTGCTCATTTGCTTTAATCTTAATTCATTTCAGATCTGGTTCGAGATGGCTTTGGAGAACACACTCTCCTCCTGCAGCATTGTGGGGTCCTCAGGGTGACACAAACTGAGCACAAACTGAGACTCCTCCAACACCGATAGCAGGACTGCTACAAATAGAGCTCAGAAAAGGTTACCAAGGCTTGAAACCATAACAGGCTCAGTTTACACCTATTCCCTGGTCACAGCAACGGAATTTCTTTCAGTTGTTGCAGCAAAATCCATCTCCCATGGCTGTAAACAAAAGGGCAAAGGACTAACTGCACCTTGAACAAGAGTGCTCTGCCTCTGCCCACAGTGAACCCAGGGTTCCACTGGGGTTTGTATTCTGGCTCTGGTCCACAAGAAAAACACATCAATGCTGGGGCAGGATAAAAGATACACTGACTTCTAGAATGGCTTCCATCACAGCCTGCCTTGGCTGCAACTCACCATCAGTACAGAGCTGAGCTTGGCTTCTGGGAATGCCTGCAATTTACAATAAACACTACACATAATTCAGTGCCTACTGATTGTCCTTTTTAAAAGGCATAGGCTTTGTAGGACCTCGTTTTCTCTCTGGATTTAAAATGCATTTTCAGCATTTCACTGTGATTCAGAAATACTCCAAACTTTCACTACAAGATAACTGCACTGCTGCATTCCAATGCCTTTCGTATTTCCCAAGTTGTTCAAGAATCACAGTGACAATCTGCCATTAAAATAGCCATATTATCATTCACAAAACTTTCCTTCTTTCGAGTAATTTACTCCTTA
Source organism: Grantiella picta (assembly GCA_013397955.1). Taxonomy (NCBI): domain Eukaryota; kingdom Metazoa; phylum Chordata; class Aves; order Passeriformes; family Meliphagidae; genus Grantiella; species Grantiella picta. The sequence goes on along the minus strand of VZRM01000274.1, from coordinate 320,603 downwards.
GGTTACACCATGTATCACATAATTTATGACCCTTGGCTGGCAGATTACTTTACCTGGAAGACTGGCAAGGAGTCACACTGATGCAAACACATTTACTATGTGCCTCCTTCTTGAACAGAGTCATTCCTCCAGCATGGATAAAAGCTTTAGTTTTTCCAAGTCCTGAATTACACCATTCTTTAGAAAAAAATACCAACAAAAGAAAATGGAAGCACTTCTCAAAATTTAGAACACTGAGCATTAATCTGTCCTGTTACTTCAGTGATTTCTTCCAGGAGTGTTTCAGTGCTTCAGGGGTGAAGTTTTATCCCCAGCATTAATGAACCAAGTGTGACTCAGTCATTTCCAAAATGAACTCTGAAAGGGAAGGAATTAACAATTTTTCTACAGATGAAGCAACAGACAGAAGTTAAACTTACTTTTTAGAAAGTATCTTATCACCCTTTATTTCCAGGTGCTTCACAGTGATATGACAAAATAAAGTATCACAGTCAGTTTTATGTAAATAAAAAATTTATATCAACAAGTTCCAAATCTCTCTATATTGAATACAATCAACCATAAATAAAAAACATGCATTAAATTAAAGCTATTTATTATAAAATACCATGTGACCCCATTCTTTAAGACATTGAAGTTTTCACAAATATGTAACTTCTATAAAAATCACAATATACATTCTTACTTTTATCATGTTACTGTATTATTGCATTGTGAAATAAACTGACTCTTAAGGATATATTCAAGAGGCATTTTGAAGTGTTTCACTATAACTTAATAAAACTATGTCTCAAAATAAAACTTTTCCCATGTTTTATATTAACTTTTGTAACAGAATTGCCTATTGGGTCTGAAATCTTTAAGAGACCAAGTCAGGCACATTGTTACCCAGGACTCACAAGCATGGCATCGTGTAGATCTGAATTTGCTTTTTTAAAGCCATTGCATAGCACCTTTAGTACAAATGACTACTACAGACAAGTGGCTACAGCTCCTTGCAGTCACCTGCACAGTATTATATAACCCCTTAAGGTTCAGATGTCTGAACTGAAAGGAGAGAACACACCCAGCCAGAATACAAAACTTTCCAGCCTTTTCTCCCATTTTCTTTGGCTGCAGCTAGGGAACAGTTGTCTTTAGCTGTACCTGTTCACAACCAAAACCCTGTAATTACAACTGTGTGGGGATAGTAAACAAAAACTGTTGATACAAATGAAACAAACAGAAAATTACCCTGCCTTGATGAGAAAGAGAAATCTCAGCTGATGAAAAAACTAAACTAAAAAGTGACAATAATATTATCATTGTCATCAAATCCCAGATTGGTTTGGGTTGGAAAGGAACCTAAAGCCCGTCTTCTTCTACCCCCTGCCATGGACATGGATATTTTCCAATATCCTAGGCTGCTCTGAGCCCTGACCAACCTGGCCCTGGACACTTGCAAGGATGGGGCAGCCACCTGCAAACCCTGAGCTGGAATAAACCTGTGCTGCTCACTCCTCACCTACCACAAAGAAATGACATGGCAGAGGGACTCCATTCTACGAGCTACAGAACTGCATCCTTCATCCTGTTCATTCATCACAGTGGGCACAAACACTGATTTTAAGTTATGCCCCAGAAGAAGTTTAACTCTGAGGTTTCGTTCTATCCCAATGTTGCCCTGGAGTAATCTGAGAATGAAATACAGCCCCAGGACCATGCACTGAACAAGATCAGAGGCTGCAATGGAAGGGGCTTGCATGAACACCTGACTCCTGCCTGCCCAAGCAAGAAGCCAATGGACATTCTGCAGACCAGACACCGCCACCTGTATCACCAGATTTGACTGGAAATGCCCTAAAAATCTGGGAATTCACAGAGCAGCTTTTGGCACCAGGGAAAAGGCAGTCTCCTAAGGCCTGCTCTCCTGGAAAGGGCAGATGTGCTGCTTCCATGGCAGCAACCCAAGGCTGCTCCTCTCCCTGCTCCCAGGAGACCAGTTCCTGGGCACAGCTTTTCACTACTTCCTGAAAAATCTCACCACAGTAAACTCCTGCAAAATCCAAGCAAATCTGCATCATCTTACCTATCCTGTTGACTTGCTGCGGTAGCACATCACTCCAAGATAGAATTTAATAATTAAGAGTAGAGCAGATGGGTTTTCCTTTATGTTTTTTATCCAGAATGTGATCAAAGGGAGACAGATAATACAATTTCTGGCATCCAGTCATGCACTTGAAAATGATAATTTCTTCACAATTTTCACTTATGTCTTCATCTGTTTCCCTGGAAATGGTATTTGAAGCCCAGCCATCTAATTTTTCTACTCCTCTCTCTGTGATGAAACACTAAATGTGTCATGTCCAGGAGCTCTCTGAAGATTGATTTAATATCCTCTGATGGCTGCCTGAATTCTGACACCTGCCTGGGCCTTTAAGAGATGATTAAAGAAACAAAACACATTAAATCCTGTCAGCTGTTCCAGGCAAGTTTAACTAATAGAATTCTTCTTTTTAAACTTCACATTAACTGACCTCACCTTGCACTGGACTCTGTGTAAGAAAGACCAACACTTCACCTGAAATTTGGATTTTAAAATATCCATTTGTTTCCTAAAAGCTTTTCTACTTCTCCTTTTGCTCATTCACCTTGTGCCTTGTGCACATTCCATCCTGCAGCACCTCCTTACAACTTCTGCTAATCCCACAGGGACACCTGGAATTCTCCCTGTATTTCACAGGTCATTTGCTTTTGGATTATCAGCCTTGGAAAAACGAATCAGGTTGTGAAATCTCTTCTTCTGGAGAGCAGGAGCAAATATCCCATCAGATCTTACTGCTGAGAACAGCAGCATTTCAGCCTTAGCCTTCCAACCAAACTATCTGTTCATATGGCTTCTCTTGCTTCCCCCCTCAATTTTACAGCAAATCCCGTATTTTCATTAATTGAGAGATAACAAAATGAAGAGAAATGGAGAATGAACAGAAATACAGTGATATAGACAATGATAAAAGCAGTGTTTGAAAGCTTCACCCCAGAAACCTTAATTTCAAGTTTCTTTCTTATGGAAAAACACGGAATTACACAGAAATCCTACCAAAATCAATGGGTATTGCATACAAACTTGTGGGAAGGAAAAGTTAGCTGCTTATTACTTCTGCACTTTTACTATCTGTCATCAGTTTAAACCTTGAAACTACAGACTTCCAACTTCCTAAACATTTCTAATGGATTTTATATAGACTCAGTATCAGTTTCATGGATTAAGCAATTTATACACAGTTCTTCAAAGCATTAGAAGTAGGTGAAAGCTGATGCATAGTTTCAAAAGGATGTTTAGAGATCAGCTGTGTGGTTTTTCCCAACTTCAGTGACATCTGAAGACACCAGGGGCATGCAGCACAAGGACTTGTTTCCATTCACCTTTGTGAAAGAGGCAAACAGTACGAAATTATTTTGTAATTAAAAAACCTTTTACACAAGCATTAAAGCCAATCCTGTTCATGTGATCCAACCACAGAGATTTTAAGTGTACTCAGACCAGCAGGAACTTGCACTTCATTCCAGAGCTGAAAGATAAAAGACAAAGAAGCCTCTGCAAACCCCATCCCTCACATTCTTTCAGATCAATGAACATCTGAGCCAAAGCAGAGATATGTTTGTATTTTCAAATATCCTTTGTGAAGTGACATTTATTAGCAAGTTTGGCACAGAGAAACCTCACTGGGAGAAGACACTGACAAATCTTGTTTTCTCAGTGTCTCACTAATGACACTGACAATGAGTGAATTCCCACTGCTTATATGGAGTCAGGAACAAAATAAGCACTAAACAGAATCATGTAAGTCAAAAATACAAATTTGGAAATAAGAAAATATCCGATTAAATTATACCTCACAGAGTATGTATTTTAAAGATTATTCCTTCCCTTCTTCCCTCCCCCTTATCTGTAACATTTTGCAGTTTATGAAGCAGACTTGGCTTAGCTTCTGGTACTGTACATGTCCACATCTTCTGGGCTGGACTGACCATGGTCCATAAGTTTTGGATCAGGCTTATATTTCTTTTTCTTCACTGTTCCTGTAAGAGATGGTAAAGAAATATGGTTTAAAAATATGCATATATTTGAGCTGTAAGAGAAAAAAGCTTTGTGATACATTTGGAGAATTTCTGTATTACCGAACACTTAGAAAAGATCAAAATCTGTCTGTTCTAGTTCAGAGTGTGTTAAAAAGTGATAGAGGAGGATGAGGGTTTGTTGGAATGATAAGCACAGCAGTGGGTGGAGAACAGGATCTCCTCCCACTCTCCAATACCATTTTGTAACACAGCAGAGTGAGGGAAGGAATTGTGATGCTTTGCCTAACACATGGAAAGGAAGGGAAAGTTTGAGGCATGGGAAAAGTCTCCAGTGTTTCTTGCCCCACTGCTCCCAGGGGCAGAGCTGGCTCCCAAAACCAACCCTGCCAGACCTGCCCTGCAGCTGCTGCCAGATGGTAAGAATTCCAAATGAACACAAACATCCTTTCCTCGTTTCACTTCGTGACTTCCAAAAACCATGAACTGAACTTATTAAAACACTGAACCCTCCCACTCACCCAGAAGGACACTGCACAGGCTGACATTTAATGATCCTGCAGTTCCAGAGCCTCTAAGGGAATATAAAGGCAGGTTTCTGGGGCTGTGTCTCCTGTTCCTGACCTGCTTCTTTTCAACCTACATCAGTTGGTTCAACAAAGGGTGTTACATTCTCCTGAAAGCTTTGCCCCATTTGGACTGAGAAAATAAACATCTCTGACAACACAGATTCATTTAGGGCATGGATATTTTTGGCTGTATTAGGGACATGAACTAATTCCACCTATGAAAGCAAAGAGAGATCTATATACACAAACCCAGTAAAGACAGTTTGGCCTGAAGCTAATGTAAAAACAGATCAAAGCATTCCAGAAACTAGATCACAAAAAACTCAGGTGCAAAGCAAAGATGTGAATGCATACTATAGTGAAAATAAAGGGAAAAAAATATTAAACCCCTCATTCAAGTACATTCTGCTTGCTTTCCAGAAAAGAAAAATCTCTGGTAACAATTCCTTCCTTCCAAGTGATTTCCTTTTAACAAATAAAATTCAGAAATTGCCCTTATGAAAGGTAACAAGATTTTAAAACTAATTTAGTTCTCCTTTAATACGTAATTCCACTGTTTTCTCTTACAAATTGGACTATGAAATCTTTGTCAGTTAAATAGGCTGTAATATGACCTAGCTGATTATCTCAACCACTGAAGATGCACAAGGAACCACTGCAGAGAACCCAGCAAAATAAAATCCAATGCTTCATTTCTCAATGGGACATTCCTCTTTCATTCCACTATGGATCATCTATGCATTGTTAGAAGAGGCTAAAAGTAATTAAATTCATTTGAGACTTCCATTTCTTAATTATAATCCAAATTAAAACCTTTTTGTGTGTTTTGCATTTGGATTATTCCTTATTTTGGCCTACAAAAGAACCTGGTTTACATTAATATCGGTTCTCTGACATTATTGAGAGAGAACAAATATATAATTCTGATACTATGACAGGGTCCACAGTGAGAAAATTACCAGAGCCTCCCTGAGGCTCTGAAATATGTATTAAATGACAACATGTAAAATATGCTCTCAAGAATAATATGCACTGACAGTCTGCTCCAGTTTAGAGCAAGAGTAAGAACAAAATTAAGTCAACTAATTGGATTTGCAAGTTGCCCTGAGATTACACTTGAAATGTTTAATTTACCTGATGAAGGCACTGGATCTTCATTACTCCAAGACTCTGCTGGAGAAGATTCTGTTCTGTTAAATGATCTTGACTCAACAGCAGACTCAGGTTTGGTACTAGAATTTCCTTTCTTTTTCTTATCTTCTTGCATAATTGGTTTTGACTCTTGCTGCAGCTGTGAACCAAACATTAATAAAAGAAAGCACATGGGTATATGCTTAATACATTATTGCCAAATAAAGCTTTCAAGTCTGGGAGGTTATCTTTTATGAAATTATTTTCAGATATGACATCATACAATGATACTCAACTAGTCAGCTGCACACAAGGGACACAGCTGGAAAAAGTAAATTGCATGAAACCCCACAGATCAAATAGAATAACTTCAAATTCATGTATAAGGGAATTTGCCATGAATATATACTTAGGTCTGAAGCTGTGGTATTATCTGAGACCCTTCAAGAACTTCCCAAGTTCATTTCCAGGTGAGGAGCCTTTAGCCTTACACAAGACTGAAATAGCACTGAGTGTTTACAGAACACTTACTACCCCTAGTTAGCAGAAGATGGAAAGATAAATCATGATAACACCCTAGTGATGAAAAATAATATGTCTTGAAAACAGGCTTCACTCAGGGAAAAAACTGAATTTAATAAAAATGTCTGCACCACATCAACTCTTGTTTCGTTATCAGTTTAATGACAGTTATCTGAATCTCATTTTCAGAACTCAGAATTCCATTTGTGCTTCTCAGAGAAAATAAAAGGTGAGGACTGCATGCCAATGAGCACCGTAAATTTAAAGCAAAACACTTCCATATGTTAATGTAACTGAGAAACTGAAATTTTCTTTGAAAAGAGCAACAAAAAATTACTGTGCAAAGCTGAAATTTTACTCAGGGAAGTGCTACTTTTTTCAAGGCTTTTTTTTCCACTTAAAAAGAAAAAACCTTTCAGGCTAGATAAAACCTATATTCAATTCTGGATTACTAACTCAAATTCCATATGTAATTTACAGAAGGTTAGTATTGCCCTCTACTCACTGCTGGCAAGGCCTCAGCTGTTTACTATGTCCTATTTTGACCACTTCACTTAAAAACCACAAACAACACAAACCACACACAAACTCTCTCAAAAACAGAAAAAGCACAGAAACTAAAGGAAATTCAGAGGAGAACAAGAATTATGTCAGAGTTAGAAAGCCTGCTCTGAAAGAGAATGTTATACTGGAGAAGAGAATGTCAAAAGCCATGGTAATTTTCCAAATGTAATAGGTCAATATAAAGAGGTTACTGACCATTTATTCACTACGGCTGCAATGAGGACAGGACAAGGAGAAGAAATCAATCAGACACGGACAAGTCATACCACAGGGTAATTCAAACAGATTTCTTGCAAGGGTTGTAGAAGCCATTCAAACCTACAGTAATCCTGAGTGTCTTCAGCCTAAATTCAGGGGCTGCTTAAGACCAAAGCTTGAATCAGAATGGATCCCTTGTCAAGATAAAAAATCAGCTCTAAGAGAAACTCATTCTTCTCTTGTGCACCCTGCATGTACTGGGGGACTACAGAGGGGATCTCAGTATCTGCTGGTTGGAAAGGTGTAAGAGCAATTAAACACTGAAGTGACAAAAAGGACAGACTGGGGTTTGTGCCTTGCTTAACACAATCAGTAAATCTTAAAGAGGGAAGAGTCCATAACTTGCTAATTGACCTTTTTCTCCCACTCAGTGTATGAGTTTTTGTTACTTCCCAAGTCCTACCTTGGTGACAGTTTCCTTTTCTGCCCACAGTGACCTCACAGCCTCATAGGTCTGATGACTTGCACAAAGTAACTTTTTCCCTGTTACCTAGTTTTTTAGAAAGACATAATTGAACAACAGTTTTAAAAATACAAAGACACACATAGCATTCAAATGAAATTAATCATCTTTGCATTACAACATGCTTGACCCCATATTAAGGCATCTGCTTTTCAAGATCTAGTGCATATTCCCCTTGCATGCAGCAAATTCTAAGTAATGTTTAAATTGGTATTAAGAATCCACAGGTAACATTTCCGTGCTAAATCCACCGACTCCAAATGAAATCAAAACCTGATCAGCAAACAGTACTCTGGCAATGTGGGCACAATAGACTGGATCCAGTTTTACAGGATTCAAACTTGTCTCGCTATGTTCGAAATGACCCAGATAAAAGAAACCCAGAAACTCACCTTAGCAATGACCACTGACTGAGCAGGGTAACAAACAGAATATCCTACAGTAGTAAGTCCCAACGGATAAGCAATTTTCTTAAACCTAGAACCTGTACAAAGCCAAATATTTTGAACAATTAGACAATAATGAAATGCAAAGCTAAGAAGCTGTAGCAATTAAATGCAGAAGATATTTTTATTCTGAAAGAGAAATAACCCCAAACTAGGTTTTCCAATATTGTGAAGAATGAGAAGAACAACTATGTCATTAGTCTGTCCAGTCCTGCTCGGTCAGCTCTCAGCCAGCTTCCAACACCAATGAATAATGTCCCTTCAATTTACCAGGAAGGACGGTTTTTTAGTCCCACAGGCTTTTGCCAACATTTCAGAAGAGTACTCTGACCATTAAAACTTTTACATGCTACATATCCCACAGACCAATAATGAAAACAAGCAAGCCTTACCTTTTCTTGCCAGCACTAAACCAGCTAAGCCTGACACCGTAATTACACCGGCTTTGGGAAGAAAATCTGGGGGAGGGTTGTTCAGGTAAACATAAGCATCTAAAAATTGGGAAAAAAATACAAAAAAGAAGCAGAGCAATTCAATATCAGTAATTTTATTTCCCACTTAAGAAATAAAGATGAAAGTTTTGATTTTACTGAGAGTTAATATAAATGAAATGAGACAGAGATGTGATTTGCCTACCTTTTCCAAACTGAATTGAATCCATTATTCCATTTTTAACAAAGAGATAAGCGTGCTACAAAGGAAAAAAAAATGAAACCAGAAAGTAAAATCTCTGCAAAAGTAGTTGTTTACATGTGGCTCAGCTCATTGAGACAAAATAAATACTATGTAGCTTTAAAAAACCCCAAACCACATCAGTGACCTTCTACAGAGACTGTGCAGGACAAACATATTTTTAGTTTTTAAATTTCGATCAACAATTAATTAAAAAATCTCTCTAATATAATCTCATTTTTAAAACTGACATCTCAGCAACTGTAGAGTAGGAAAACATCTGGACACCAGCTGTTTAACATCAGAAAATTCAATTATAAAACACTATCTCTTCCCTAGAGACTTTCCCAAGAAAACTGTTAGGAAGAGCAACACGGAATTTGTACCACCAGAGGTCACTGCTACTCAGTGTCGGGAACTCTCAAAGATTAATGGCATGAAAAAGTTTGGTACAGATTTATAACAAGAATATTTCAGTCATGCAGTCACTGACAACATTCGCACAGACCAATGGAATCATTATTACCAGAAAGTACAGGAAGACATTTTGAATGTTTAGCTGTTTTCAAACATTAGGGTCTACTTTGAAAGAGCAAAACACAAGCATAAAATCTCCTGCTAACAGCCAGGGTGAAGCTGCTGTTTCCCAGCAGGTGCAAGAGCAGTGACAAGTACCACAGCTCCCTGTCCAATGGAACATGCAGTAACAGAGCTGGGAGGTATTTCTGGTCACTAGTGAGAACAGCCTGCTTTAACAGCTACATGGGATGCACTCTGCTTTTTTTGTCAGGTACTACCCTTTAGGAGCAGCTCCTTCTCCATGGACTGCATCTGCAATTTCAGACTCCAAAACGCCCTCAAGTTCCACCAGCAGGAATTGACCAACATAACTGCTGCTGTAGAAGGAAGGCTCATTTTTCCACCCTAAATTATCTCATGTACTACAAGGAACTGCAAAAAAAAACCCTCCAGGGGGAAGTAGCTGGATTTTTCAGTGGTTTAGTCTCGTGCTGTGAGGAACTGTAGGAAGCTGTCTTACCTTGCACCACCCAAAATAGCGGCTGGTTGTCTGTCGCACTGCCGAGAGCTGCTGCTGCAGGTGCCCAGGCTGCTCCTCGATGTACTTTGATTTCAGAGGGGGTGCACTGTAAATTGGGAGCTGCAAACAAAGGCACAGCTGTACAGCAGGGAGAGAGTTCTCTATTTTCTTTAGTTGTTACACTTGAAGGGAGTTTTTCACGCCTGCAAACCCTCAGTGCTCCCTTTAAGACAAACAAAAACTCTACGTGGAATTATGTGCTTTTAGAGTTCTAAATTGACTCTACACAAATGTAACTTCACTCTTCAGAAATGAAAGCTGGAACAAGATTCTGACAAGCAGAATTACTGAAAATAAAGTATTTTTCATTCAGCAAAGGCATGAGTGAGAATAATTAGAAAATGAATGTGTGTATTACTAGAAATTGCACTAGAAGAAGACTCATCAGTAAGTATTCTACTTTTACCTTTTCTGACTTCATTTTTGAAATACTGTAATAATGAAAATGAGATAAAACTTTACTAATTTAGTATTCTAACACTTCGTGTTTTATTTGAGCCATAGTAGTCAGTTATTTATTATCATGTGTTACTTTGCTACATATTTTTAGTTACTGGGTAATATAATTCAATAGAAAGAGCTGCTATTTTAGAGATTTTTCTAGTATTATTTTAAATACCAACAAAGAAGAGGAGGATTCATACCTTATCCGGCTTCACCAGCTGACTTTTTGATTCCTTTTCTGTTGCTGCATATACAGTAATACATATAAATGGCAGGCCAGAAGAAATAGCTGCCAGCTTTGCCACCTGGGACAGAGAGATGAAAAAGGCAGGAATTACCTCAAAACAAATGTAATCAAAGGAGTGGAGTATATGGATTTATATATAAAAATATGAAAGTTCTCTATCACAAAATGGGAATCTACTATCCAGGTTAAAATAAGATAAAAATTTAGAAGCTACCTCATGTCCTATTTTCCATGGAAAAAATATTACTTAAAGAATACGAATCATAGGTTTATGACTTTCTCCTACCACTCAGATGCCTTGAGGTGGATAATAAAACTCACATCCTTTTGGTTTATTTCTCCCAGAAGTTACATGAGACATGATGACTGCCAGAAGCTTGTGGGCCAAATCCAGTATCCTAATTCAGGCATGTATTTATAAATCTCTAGTAACAACTACCAAAAAAAACCCCACACAAGTGGAACAGAGCATCCTTCCACTTCACCTCAGCTCACTGATACTCCATGGATTTGGTTTTAATCTTAGTCTGCCAGATGGTGACCCACAGAGAGTGCAATGTTAAGAAGAATAAAAATCTTATTAATCTTTCATAGTAAACAGTAAAGAACACACATAAAATTACGTCACTTCACTAAAGATACTGAATCATTCAGATTTATGTACCGAGTCAAACTACTTCAAGATCAGACAGCAAAGCCAAAGACAGTTTATTTTTCCATAACAAACTAAGGTAAAATACTTTAATTTCTCTTGCTGTCCTTGTTGGCATAATTTTCTTTGCAGATATATACACATTTTAAACGCTTTAAAAAGGTAAATACCAAGATTCACGTGAGAGCAACCTATTCATCAATTTGACTGTGAACACTGGAAAACCTGTCTAAACATTTGTGAGAAAGCCCAGACTTTTACATGCACGCTTTTCTCTGTTCAATGACACTGTAGTATTCTGCAAGCAGAGATATTTTAGATACTTGTAACCCTGTTAGCTCGTAACAGCGTGATTTTAACAGCCTTGTTTTAGTGACGTACAGCACCACTAGTACTTTATCGCGTTACTCCCGACTATCAACCCGACATTCCTCGAGTTGAAGGTGTTTCGAGAGCTGCGAGTAGCTGGAGAACAACCAGAGGAGAAATACTGCTTTTATTCCCTGTTGCACAATTTAACCACCTCCTGAACCGGTTCTTTCCCCCTCAATTCCCACACCACCACAGAGACCTCTCACTGCCCCACTGCTCCACCTGACCCCGGCTTCGGCGGCACCGGGGGCTGCTTCCCCCCGCAGCGCCGCAGCTGCGGGCGGACCGGGCGCTCCCGAGGGGCCTCACGGAGCCGCCGCGGCTGCCCCGAGCCCGTGGGTGAGCGGGAGCGGAGCCTGAGGGGCAGCGGGGCCGCGGGGCCGAGGGCAGTGCCGGCCTGAGGGCGGGAGGGCGGACACTCACCTTGGCCGCCATGTTGGACAGCGCCGCGTACGGCGCGCGGGAAGGGCCGCGCCGGGCGGGGCCGAGGGGCCGGGGCGGGACCGCGCTGGGAGCGGGCGGGATCGCCTCAGGGCATCGCCCCGGGCGGGCAGGGAGCGATCTTCGTCAGCTGGCATCGTACCAAAGCGGGCAGGGATGGATCCTCCTCAGCCGGGGCGGGATCCCCTCAGGGCATCGCCCTGAGGCGGGCAGGGATGGATCCTCCTCGGCTGCCATCGTAGCATAGCGGGCAGGGATGGATCCCCCTCAGCCCGGGCGGCATTGCCCCAAAGGGGGCAGTGATGGATCCTCCGCAGCCTGGGAGGGATCCCCCTCAGCCGGCATCGTCCCAAAGCGGGCAGGGATGAATCCTCCTCAGCCCGGGCGGCATCGCCCCAAAGCGGGCAGGGATGGATCCCCCTCAGCCGGCATCGCCCTCAGCCCGGGAGGGATCCCCCTCAGCCGCCGTCCTCCCCAGAACACACAAAATCTCCCATAAACATACAGTCTAAGTGCAGATAATTCGTTTATTGAAGTCCAAATTTACAACTGAANACCAAAGCGGGCAGGGATGGATCCTCCTCAGCCGGGGCGGGATCCCCTCAGGGCATCGCCCTGAGGCGGGCAGGGATGGATCCTCCTCGGCTGCCATCGTAGCATAGCGGGCAGGGATGGATCCCCCTCAGCCCGGGCGGCATTGCCCCAAAGTGGGCAGTGATGGATCCTCCTCAGCCTGGGAGGGATCCCCCTCAGCCGGCATCGTCCCAAAGCGGGCAGGGATGAATCCTCCTCAGCCCGGGCGGCATCGCCCCAAAGCGGGCAGGGATGGATCCCCCTCAGCCGGCATCGCCCTCAGCCCGGGAGGGATCCCCCTCAGCCGCCGTCCTCCCCAGAACACACAAAATCTCCCATAAACATACAGTCTAAGTGCAGATAATTCGTTTATTGAAGTCCAAATTTACAACTGAAGTTTACAACTTTTTTTTTTTTTTT
>VZRM01000274.1:234909-307579 GCA_013397955.1 Grantiella picta | reverse complement strand
TTAAATAATGTACAGACTATATCTCTTAAATAAGTTAATATCTTTGAAAAAAGAGCAATATGTTCCTTTTTTTAATGTTGCAGTGCAACTTACAACTTACACGTCTGTGCAATGTACCATGAGGTATATGCCCAGTGAGCAACACACAGTGAAGTTTTCCATTCATAAATTTTCATTGTAGACACACAAAAAGTTAACAAGTTATTAATCTGTGATAGAAAAAACGCAGCCGGTTACAGTAATTCACACAGAACTCATCTGGAAAGAGGGGAAAAAAAACCCTAATGTTCATTGCCTATAGAAACTATTGGATCATCTCTCAACATAGACAAGTAAAAAATTAAAAATACTGTTGTGAAACTGAAGAAATACTGTATTATCCAGGGGTTGAAACCTCGTTTGACCTGTATTAGTCTAGAACCATTGGTTTTCTCTCTGTAGCATCCATGAGCTGAGGGATTTACTGTGGTATCGATGGAGCATCTGCTGGTCAAAGCGTTAAGCACGATGGGCATTATAAAAAAGTTGCAGAACGCTCAAAAAATTAAAACTCCAACGTTTTCCCTGGCATGGACAGGTGGTTTTTCCATTACCTCTCAGTTCATCTCCCAGCTGATTAGAAAAACAAGGCTGAAACATGGAAGATTAGTCATATGTGAAGCGTGATGCTTCAAACTTCTCAAGATGGCTCTAAAATACTTATTTTTCTTAATGACAGAAAACATATATTTATTTAAGAAAGAATCATCCACAATATAACTTTGTGATAAATAACAGTTCTGCCTCTAATACATATATACATACTGCTTGTAAACAAAAATGCCCACAGGTCATGGAGTCTCCATGATTTTTATACAAGGCGCTATAGATTTTTTTTTTTTCTTTCGTTATTGAAAACAGTCCTAGTGAAAGTTTGGTTTATAACCTCCTATTGCTACAGAAACGGTAAGAATGTTTATATTTACAAAGAAACAAAGACCATGGAGACCCCATAGCATTATTTGCCAAAGATCTGAAGTTGGAGGGGTTTGCAAAATACACGTTGTCAGCACGTTGGACAGGTTGAACACCAGCAGTACGAGACTCCAGTGCTTTGGTATTTCAACCCCTGAATATACAAAGACATTACTACAGCCTACTTCACAGTTTAATGCAAGTAAAGTGCAAGCCATAGTACAAGGGTGTCATACATTTCCATACATGTAAGCGTTATCTAAAAAAGGCTCTATACAAGGTTTATTAGCTATTTAGTAACCTAGACGGAAGTCACCTATGGCCCAGCAATTAATGGTCTTACAAGGATATTGTCTTTGCAATACAGTATGTGTCAAATGTAAAAAGGTTATTAATACTAGTGCATTTCTCTTATATCCTAACTTGTTTCCTCTTCAGATTTTTAAGCTGAAATCCTTGTTTCTCAGTAAAACAGAAGTCTTAACTGGTAACAGGGTCTTACTGGTATTTTGGCTAGTGAACACGGTTTGTTAAGATGTATCTGTTTCGTGGTTGCTAGTGAAAAAATGCAATATTTAATATGCATAATGTGACGTCCTTAGTTAATCTGCAGCATTCGGACAGATGCATTTACTGTTAGTAAAAAGATCTGTATTGATACCCTCACCAACGCCTGAGGATGAACAGTATTCTAGAAATGTGAGGACAGAAGCTACAGGATTTAGCCGGTCAAACAGCAGGTTGTCGACATATTTGATCATTTTTACAACATTGCTTTCTTTCAAATACTGCTCATAAAGTGACATTAATGCTTGAAGTCCCTAATTGTCACTTCTAACACATGTATGTGCTTGATAAAAATAAAGATATATCTGTCTGGCCTGCATTAAGAGTGAATATGGTTCTTTTCCTGAAGGCAGTTTCTGTCTGAATTATTTAAATACTATTATTAAGAGGAGGTCCCAGCAGTATATCACCTATTTTAAAACCTGATAAAAGCTTAAACAATACTCTTTATAAATCTCCTTCTGAATGTGAAAGTGTGGTATAACCCGTAAAATATAGAAAATAAGCTTTAAAAAAAGTTTCTTTCTGTGTTAGTTATATCCAGAGTAGAGAGTCCCCTGTCCACACGTTAGAGAGTGGAACTGATCAGAAACACCAACTTCACTTGCATGTAATGGGAGTAAAGAAAAGAACTATAAATACCAACTAAGAAAATGCAACTTACTAGTTTTGGTTGAAATAGCCATGTAACTTCCATACATCAGCTGATACAGCCCAGGTGGGATTTTCAGATCTGTGCCCACTTAACACCGATCGAGACCGTCAGCCACACGGTGTGAATTCATCTGACAGTGGAGATGGAGGACTTCACCCCACAGCACCCTGCCTGCAAAACCTACCCTGAGCCTCAGCTTTAATGAGGGAAACATTCTGGAAGAAAAAGAGCTTTTTAATACCAAATATAAATGAATAGCTAATATTGCTTCTTCAGTCTTTCCTGTTTTTACTCATGTTTTGTCCTAGTGGTACATAAACATCATTTGACAGCAGGGAAGGTGATAGGTTGTCTCAGTGGCCTAAGGCAGTGCCCTAAGACCTGGAAAATCTACCGTGGAAAGCCTGTGCCCTTCTGGCTGCTCTAAAAACACCATTTCCCTACTGTGATAACTGAGGAGAGAAGAAAATCCTTTATGAGACCAAGTCAACACTTATTTATCTAACCTCAAATGTAGGGAAACTGAGTGTACCTGGGTGTACCGTTTAAACTGTAAATTGTATTGCCTGGTAGTATCCTCTAGTTCAGGGGCAGCTGACAGGTATTGCAGAGGGCGCTGGTTTTGTGCTGCATTGTGCCTTAGCCAAGGATTGTTTTACATGAACCACCTCTGAAGGACATTGGTCCCCACTGCATGAAGAGTTTGTACAAACTGTTGGTGAATTATCATGAAATAGCTCTGCTGGAAGAGCTGTCCCACCTCAAGGATCGACAGTATTTATTGGTCATAAATACTGCTGGTTTTTGGCAGAAAAGAATGCTTTTGGAAGACAAGTAAGCACATGAGGAAAGAATATGGCAAATAAGGTATGTGATAATCTTGGCGCGATTTGTGTTACTTGAGACAAAGATAAGAAGTATTTTCTTTGTTCTCCTCAGATATGTGTTAAGTTACACAATTTCTACCAGATTGTTCATTTTTCTCCCAGAAGTCCTATTAACATTTAAAGTGAAATCTCCTAAAGGTCAGCAGCAGAATTCTACAATTTTGGAGGAGGCTGAGCCCTTCCCAGTGCCACTGTAAAGTAGCTCCTCCAAAGGTACCTGTACTGTCCTTCACAAGACCTTGGAGAATGAGTATTCTGGGCTGGAGGGCTGTAACTGCTGAGAGGGGTAAGAGTCGAGTCAACTGGCCATGTACAATTCTCTGCAACATTCATTTCTTTTTCCTTGGTGCCAGTGGAGCACCACATTTCAAGCTCCAAAGGCAGCAGCCAAAGGCTGAATATACTGATAAGAATCCCCTCCTCCTCCTTTGATTTTTGTTCGTGTCAATTACAGCAAGCTCAGGGTAGTTTTCACTTAAAATAATGAAACCAAGAAAAATGTCTCGGTTCTCTCAGGAAGTGAGATGCTGAGAGACCTATTAAGACACTTCCAAAGATCTGACATATCACTGAATACAGAACAGTATTAAAAAAGGAGGGGAATCAGTAGCTCAGGGGGAGCATTAAATCAGTTGTAATGAAAAATAGCCAGTAACAAAAAGACTCAGCTTGTGGAGTGTCAGAGAAATTCTGTGGGCTGAGACATTTTACCTGCAGGAGCTCTGAATGGAGACACTAATAAGATCCACTTAAATGAAATACATCCAAGCAACATTTCCATGTTGTTCTGTATGTTAAAAAACAAGTTTTACCTGAGAATTCAGGCAGAAAAACTGGCAAATTAATAAATGTATTGTAGTGGTGCTCTTAATTTTCCTTGATGAAATCAACAGCCAAGCCATGTTCTTGTCTGATTTAAAAATATGGCATCAAAACAACCACAACAATTCTAGCTGCTTTGTACAGTATGTTTAAGTACCCGTTGGTCCAGGAGAATTAGACATATTTTAATACATAAGCAGGATTTGGTGCACGAATTTTTAAACACAGTATCCATACTGCACTTTACATTCTAGTGAGTTCAAAGATGATGGTGAAAATCCAAATAATTGTGGTGACTGTGAACGTTACTCTCTGCAGTACATTTAGTTTGGTACCTCCATGCATAAGGAAGAAACCCATGGCAGGGAGGGAAGGGCTGCAGGGTGGAGCTGGGTACATGTGCCAGCAGTGTGATAAGTTCCTGTGAAATGGCTTCCAAATGCCAGCTGACATTTGTGAAAGAATAAAGTCTTTGTATTGCTTAATTTAGCAATTAGATTTTGCTTGCTCTAAGGCACAAGCAATGCCAGACAAATGTTTCAAACTTTTCTCCCAGTTAATCTCAAGCCCATTAGAGGGAATTTCTCCAGTATATCTCATCTCATTTCATCTCAAGACTGTCCTGGATAATTTATTTGGCCTATTCAGTGCAAATCACATTTGCTGAGAGCTGCTCTCCAGGAGCAGAATGCAATCTCACAATTCCAAGAATTTCTGAAACGATGATCTCATGACACTGAAAGATTTTTAAAGATAAGCTTAGCAAAAGCATGAACTCCCTACTATTTAGCTCATCTACTCATATTCCAGAAATTGTATTTAAACTTAAAACTGAGATAATCTACTTTCCCCACTAGTTATATTATTTCTGAGAAATATATCTTCCCGACTATATTTGTCATTTCAGCTGCGTCGATAAATGGTATTCTTTGTTTACTTGTGACTTTACTGAATGTGCTCAGTTCAGTCTTGAGAGACAATATAGTGACATTTGAAATCCTTTTGGAAAGCCATTTGAAAATGATATAGATCTTTTCATTATGAAAGCACAAACCATCTTTTGGGTTTGATACAAAAGGCATATTTAAATTTCTTTAGGAATTTAGGAAGTCCAATCTATTCAACTATTTCTGTGACCATCCATCTGCTTGCATGTATAATATGAGTTAATTTCTACATGGATTCTATAATTTACCCCGTGGCTTGCCAGGAATGAAGGAATGGAATTGAGACTGGAAAGAAGGGAGGAGGCAGTAGAAAGATGTTTTAAATTTTGTCTTTGTTTCTCATTATGCCATTGTATTTTGAATTGTTAATAAATGAGTTTTCCCCAAGTCAGATTCATTCTGCCTATGATAACCATTAGTAGGTGATCTCCCTGTCCTTATCTCAACCTAGGAGCTTCTCCATGACATTTTTCCCTCCTGTCCAGACAAGGTCAGGCCCCCCCAGCTGCTCTGTGGAGACAATACTAAGCACTCAGGACACCTTCACCTGGGTCTGGCTTTAGAAATTATGAAATCTCTTCCTGGATACTAGGACCTCACTGAGATTACATTTTTTCCTCTATTGTATTGAACTGCATGGATTCTACAGTCCTTGATGTATGAGAGACAATTAGGTTTATCTTGTGAAGAAATTATCAGTGAATACCTGGTTCAGTGAAATGACATCAGCTGTATTCACACCCCCTTCGTTCTGCCTTTTAGAGCTATTCTAGCAAGCTGAGTCAAAGCAAACAGTGACAGTCTTTGAAATCTATCTTCAGTAGCATTCAGAGCAATCTTTTTTCCCCCCAAGAATACAAGTCGTTTCCCCACGATCTGATCATTACAAACCATTCTCATTCAGGCAAGGAAGTGAAATACACTGTGTGACTTGTGTGTCTTCCCAAACCAATCAATAGAGATTGGTTTTTGAATGATGTTTTGAAATAACTTCACCCACTTGCAATGTACTGCTAGCAGTTAAAAATTATTGCCAGACATTACATAATCTTGAATAATCAACTCAGCTATAGATGTCAGTCTATCACAGAATGTAATTGATTAGTTCAGGAGGTTTATTTTAGCTTCATTCTCATGCTTTTTTGAATTTTGTGACTCACAGTCATGTGTCACTTTAATTCACAGTGAAGAAATTATGAAAACCTGCAGTATGTACCTTACTCAGTGCAGATGTTTTTTTTTCTTTCACCATGAAATACTTCAAATTCTATTAAAACCAGTTTAAGTTGCAGCATTAGTGAACAACCAATATTGTTCTACTCATATCTTACTTCTGTGCCAAACCTGCTTGCTCGTGTTCCTTCGTTTGAAAGGCAGGCACAGCACGTTACAAACACAGTATTTAAATGGCATGTACAGAGTGCCCATAGGGCCAGACTGGGATCTATTTCTTCGATGTACAGTGTACATTTTAAGGCACACTATAGGGATTGAGTTTACATTTTGATAACTCTGTCCTTTTATTTGCAAAGATGGTCACTACCTGGAAATGTTGCAAAAATAAATGTCCATCTCTAAGAGTTGCCAATGTATTTATGTCTTCATTTTTATATTTCTGCTCAAGAAAAAATGCGTGAAAATGTGAACTTCAGGGCATTTTAAAAGGAAATGTCAACTACCATGTTACATTTTATATACATAGATATGTGTTTATATATATCTAAATATATAAAATGATTGCAGGAGCTCATACTATAAGCTGAGTTTTAGTACAGTACTTTAAATATACTGGTATTTATTTTCAGTTACACTTCTGCACCACTTCTTTCTAATGCAGAGCTTGATACGGACATTGGTTGATAATAGCAAACAAAAAAAAAATTCATAAAGAATATTATTGTCTTATCATGCAATGTAGTAGGCATCCTGTGGCACTATTCTCTTACCCAAGTATTTACAGTACTGCTGAGTACCTTATCAATAAATATGACAGTGTTTGTCTGACTGGACCTTTCAGGGCACCCAGCAGTGACTCAGGCTGAGGCTCCTGTCACACGTGGGTCTCGATGAAGGAGTGTGTGTGTGTCAGCATTGGGGCTGAGCTCGCCAGTTCAGAGGCTCCGTTTTGAGATTTCCCAGCAGCGCTGTACTCACAAATGTCCAGGAAAAACTCATAGTTCTTTAATTTCCAATCTTTGAACTTCTTTGATGTTAAGTTGGGATCATCCAGAAGGCTGTTGATAACTGTGAGGTCCCCTTCCTTTGCCTGGTAAATTCCAGAAAGACAGAGGACATGTCAAAAGGAAACTTTTCATTTCAGCACTTTATTTCTTCTTTCACTTTAATGCCAAGTGATAGGGAAACAGCGATGGAAACTTCAATATTTACCTAAATTCAGGAGCTGTTAAAGCATGAACTGTTTGACAGCTCAGTCTGTGGCATGTGCTACAACTTGCCTACACAGAGTGCCAAATGATCTCTTTTTTCTTAAGATGGAACATGCTTGTTTTCAAGGATTTTTAGTTTCTTTAAAATTTAATTGTAAAGCTACAAAAAAAGCATTAACAATAGAAATGTAAAGAGATTAAGGACATGTAGTGACAGGACAAGGGGGAATGACTTTTCACTGCCAGAGGGCATGGATAGATGGAATATTGGGAAGGAATTCTTCCCTGTGAGGGTGGACAGGCCTTGGCACAGAGTGCCCAGAGAAGCTGTGGCTGCCCCTGGATCCCTGGAAGTGTCCAAGGCCAGGCTGGAAGAGGCTTGGAGCAGCCTGGGATAGTGGAAGGTGTTCCTACCATGGCAGGGGTGGAACAAGATGGGCTTTTAGGTCCCTTCAGTGCAAACCATTCTGTGATTCCACAATTAGACTTTTCCTAGTTTATATTCCTTATACACAAAATCAGTGATAAAGCCTTACTTTTAAAGTGCTCTTGAGAACTCGGATGTGGTGCAGCTTTTCATTGATCACTGGGTCGTTACATCGCTTCACGAAAGACTTGCGGAACTCCTGCTTGGTGGAGGGACGCTGCTCTCCGAAAGCTGACAGACTGGCTTCTTCCAGAGTTCTGTAGAGCTCTTGCAGACCATCTGTGATTTCTTCAATTTCTTTTATGTTTTCTGAAAGAAGAGAAAGAAACCTAACAACAAATCTGATCATTCAGATGAGGGCTCTAAAACCAGCAATACTGCAGCTTCATGAATATATTAACCTATTACTCAGTTCTCCAATGTTTGTTTTGATAAAACAAGAACATTTGAATCATCCCAAAGCTCTATTCTTAGTGCTACATCCTGGCATTTCAAGTACAAAGTCTGTGTAGTGATGGATGAATTCGCCAACATCCAGCAGTTCAACCATAACATCCTTGCTCAGAAGAGCGGCAATACTGCTCTGGATTTTGATGTCAGCAAAGCGGATCAGAACATCTCCCCGAGCTTACCTTCTGCACAGAAACTATTGTGCCTTCTAATAGGAACGCTCTCTTCCAGATAGTCGTCGCTCCCTTCCGTGGACTTTACGCGCCCCTTCCCCCGGACGTCTCTGTTTCGGGGAAGGCTTTGGCTGCGTTGTTTCTGGGGCCGGCCATGAGAGCTGTGTCCTCTCGGACATTCCACCAGGGGAAAAGGCCCATCCTGCTCAAAGTTGTGCCGCCTCTGCACGGGCAGCGTGGCTTGTCTCCGCTTGTCTGGTGACATTCCGGGCCTGCCGCTCATGTACTCGGCCTCCGGAGGGACAGTCTGAAGGAAATGGAGCCCTGAACTGGTTAAGGGAGTCTCTATCAGGTCCTGCCACGAGCGCCGCTCTCGGTAGGGAGGTCTGCACCCCGAGGAGTGTGTGCTTCCTGTGACATCCTGCCGGGAATCCTCGGCTGAAGAGTGGGAATATGTTGATTCACTGGAAAAGTGTCGAGCTTGTTTGGCTTCAGGGAATGGACTTGAAGAATTCACCTGGAAAGATACAAAAAGATCTGCCCATGAGACAGTGTTTTGAGCAGACCGAAGAAAACGAAGTGTAAAACATTCTGTGATATCTAGTAATCAGATGGACTGATGGGTTTGATTTGTCATAACATGAACCACTGTAAACAGAAGAGAATTAGCAGTAACAACTTTTATACAAGTGCTGTTTGAACCACTCCCTATTCTTGTTTTGCACATTCTCTGCCCACAAACAACTCCTGATGGAAAGAGCAGTGTAACTGGTGCAGATTTCCTGAAGAGCTGTTCAGCTTACACTCAGTCCAGTTGAGGACAACATCAGTCTCCAAAAGAAGCTGTCATTGGATTTCCTTTCTTTTTTTAGGGGCCAAACAAAAAAATAAAACAAAAAACAAATCCAAACAACAAAAACTTCATCACCCAGGAAGATTTTTGACTGGGGGACTGTTGAACTTGTGAAAGGATTTCAATGAATTCTGCTGGGTCTGTGTATAAATTTAATTCAAAACAAAGAGAAAGGCAAAAATGTGAAAAAACAGAAAGGGAGGGGCTTAACCTGTATCCCAGTTGATAAAACAGCATCACATGGGTGAAAATCAGTCTGAACTTCACCCATGTGATGCTGTTGTCTCAGTCACTCTTTCTTTGGTTCTGGCTGTGTGAGGATCATGTCATTCACGCTGAAGAAAAATCTGAAAGAAAAATAGAGAACAGTCCTATCTGTGCTTAGAATCATAGAATAAT
Source organism: Grantiella picta (assembly GCA_013397955.1). Taxonomy (NCBI): domain Eukaryota; kingdom Metazoa; phylum Chordata; class Aves; order Passeriformes; family Meliphagidae; genus Grantiella; species Grantiella picta. The sequence continues at coordinate 298,058 of VZRM01000274.1, read as the reverse complement.
TTTCATAATTGCCTGTGTTTTGTATGATAGAAATGTTCTATTTGCAACACTGTCACCACTATGGTATTGTACACAATCTTGTAAAAAAACCCCTTTTCTAGAAAGCTTTGTTCTACAAAAAAGAACAAAACCGTGATTACTGTGTGAATGTGAGCTGATCTTAATCTCTAGCATCTGGTATCCAATATTTCTAATTGAAAACCAGTCACAATTAATACAAACTATGCCATCCACCACATTCGTTTCATATTCTGCAATGAAGGTAAAATTTGAATATTCTGTTCCTGTGACGATGTGTTGTTTAACTTATCCTACAAAGAAAGGGGATATTTCCAGTCTGGTGACAGATCTGTGTCAGAAGACATTTACCTCTCCTTCCTTCCTTTCTAACTGATTTGCTATGGAAAATTCAGGTCTTGGCTCCTGAGGAACAGCACTAATTTCATTCTTACAATCACATCCAGCTTTGTTCCACCTCCTTTATGATATTTAAACATCCCAAACCAAGGGAAGTGCGAGTCAAGGCACAGAGAGTGTTTTGGTGAGCTACAGGCAATGCAATGTCAGTGACTCACTGAGGGTGTTCGGTGGTAGGCGTCACACAGCGTGGAGGAACCTTCCTGCTTCAGGGTGAGGGAGCCATCGATGTCGTCCTGATCACTTTCACTCCAGTAATCTGCTGACAAAGCATTCCGGGTCTCACTCACGTGCTTTTCCACAAGAAAGCAGATCCCACATTTCAACAACATCCTTCCATGGCCAAGGAAACATCCCCCAGTCACCTATAGGGCTCGGCAGCCACTGAGGAATGGGCTGGTGGGAAGGCGTGGCACTCAAACACACAGTGAGTGCAGCAACCTCAGTGCTTTAGGAAGTGTTACAGAAAGCAGCTTGGGCACCTGACTCCCACTGCACACAAAACCAACTTCTGCTCACTGACTTTCAAAGAGAAACCTCATTCCAGATGCTGAAGTGGAGCCGAGCCTGAAAACTTAATTTAATTGGGCATAACAGGTTCCACTGTGGGTGATGGGGAAAGGGCAAGGCTGGCACCTGAGCTCAGGAAAGGCAAAAAACATTGATAAAGCACACATTGCCTCTAGACTGTGATGTCTGCACTGGCTTTAGGGGGATGAGCATCCCTGAGGTCTGGGATATGGCAGATCACACCTCACCCTATACCCCACATCCTCTCTATCACTAATTTTAAATATTTCTTAAAATTACTGCTCAGGATTTTATTTTCTGGGATGGTGGCACCCCAGAAAATGGTGGCACCAAAAAATGCAGTTCTTCAGGAATATGTATTCTTATAAAAATTGATATTTGAAAAGATACGGCCATATATATTGGTAAAGAAGTCAGTTATGACTTCTCAGGCTTTGTTGAAATACTGAACAGATTTGTACTGTCTGCTCTCTTCTCCTAATTATAATCACTGAAGCATTACCTTCATCTGGGTGAATATCCTTGTCATCAGGTGTGTAACCAATTGCTGCGAGACCCAAACGGTTCATCCATCTAATAGAGTGATAAAAAATGAGGGAGAGAGGTATTTAAAGGGACATCTCATGTAAATCTGAGGGCATGCACACATTCTTAACATCTGGCAAAGTCAGGGACACCACCTAAAGCAAAAGCACCGTTCAGGCTGTTAAACTGATTCAGATGTGGTGGGTGGTTGATGCCTGGGAGTGAAGGATGTCCCAGTCCAGGCACACTGCAGGTGTTGCTCTGCATGCTCACCTCATGCAGGATCAGCCCTTGGCATTTTATTCTGCTTCCTAGAAATCCAAAGAATGAGCACATCAATCCTCCTCATGTCTTCAGGAAAGTGTGACACGCACACACACATGCCAACTTTAGCCAAAAATAAACGACATTTTTTAGAGTGTCCAGCTCTGTCCCCACGTTCAGCAGAATGAAACCCTCTCCAAGCTGAATGTGAGGACCACATGTGGAATGTTTCCCAGAGGCACAGTGTAAAGGAGCTTATCACATTTATTCTGATTGCTACTCCTGTTTGTTTCAGGAAGTTGCCTGAATTGCCAAAATATTAGAAAATAAAATAGAATTGTCATAATTATTGTCTGAAAACCTATATTAGGAAATAAATTGTATTACCTTTGTATCCTCAGAAAGCTAAAACAGCCTGTGGCAGTTTGGTTATTTGCTAGTCTGGATTCACAGTGCTGGTGACAAGCATTTTGTCTTGTTGCGCTGCAGTAACAACATTATTTTCCCTTAATTTGTTTAATACAGTTTTTTGGGTTTCTAAAAGAAGACTTGGTAAATTGCAAGTACTTCAATATTTGCATTTCACATTGGATGTGCTGGTTTCTTTCTTTGTCCTGAAATTATTTAGTTTGATAGCAAATAAGAGTCTTTACTTCATTAGGCAAATACTATAATTTATTTTAGGGAAAATACCTTTCAAGTTTTCTTTATGTAAGAATATGGGATGTTTATACAATATATAATTGAAAAATTAACAAAAAAAGGAAATTAACAACCAGAGGGAAAAATCACTTCTTAATGTTCCGCAAATGGAAAATCAAGAATTATCTTATTTTCATCAACAAGGAGATATAACTGAAGAAAAAATCCCTAATAGTAACATCTGTAATTCCTGGGATGATTTTAACCATTCCCTTACTCGGTGACCAAATTATTTACTATGTCATTAATTTCCCAGTATGTTGATGTGAGGGTTTATCTTAGTAGCAGCTCTTTTTTCCTTTTTGACATTGCAACATCATATTTGTTAATTAAATTCTTGGTTAATGAATATTATAATGACAAAACCATCTTTCAAAGACCTCAAGTCAGACATTAGTGAACAATACACACAGTATCAAAAGGACAAGCTGTTTTGCAGATTAAAACAAGAAAACTATTCGCTGTAATCCTTTCCCACTTGTTCTGGAGGAGAAAAAAAGCTTGTAAGGACATATGTGACTGTTATTGTCCAGGAGAGCAGTATGTGGGAGATGTAGGCACAGCAAGGAGGCAGAAAATGAAGGAAGAGTGAACTCTCCACTAAAAATAGCGCACAGTTCAGCACGTATTGATCTCTGGTCTCAGCAACTCCGCAGAGGCTCCGAGCAACGATCTTAATCTGTACTATTGGATGTGGCACTGACTCACTGCACGGCCTGCAGCAAATCCTTCCACGGATCTTATGACTTTCCTAAGTAGCCAAAGGAGACTACCACGGGTACTCCTCACAGGGAATTGTGAGAGGGTTTAATTTACTTGCAAAACTATGAAAATAAAGAATCGTACAATCATATTGCTTTGCCTCTCAGTATTAAGCCAGAAGTGAGCAAATTGGAAATGAAGATGATGATTAGTTTTCCCAAATACCAACTGCAGGATTAGGACTGCTTATGGCCGTTGTTTGCATCAGCACATCAATAACTCATCTTTATCATGAGGGAAGAACATTTAAAATGGATTAACAGATTTACAGAAGAGCTTTTCTACAGTGGTCCCCAGCATCATTTCCCTCAGCAAATGGAGCGTTGATCGCTTGGCATTTGCTTCCCTTGCAAGGCAGATCCTTTATTGCAGCAATGGCAATGACATCATTCCCTGCTCATTATTAGGCATTTGTATTCACCAGTTTTCCATCAGTTCTTCCCCAATTTCTAAACTCATTAGCATCGGGGCAAAATAGTTTCAGTCATACTTTGCCATATGCCTTTGGCAATTAAGCAGGATGGCTCAGTGCCTTCAACTGAGGTTCTTCTTAAGCACCAATGATAAATTAGGACTAATTACCATTTTCCAAGTTAAAACAGACTCAGCCATTTGGGTGGTCAGGGCATGGAAATTTATATTGTCTTAAATGTCTTGCAAAATTTCTCTTGTTGCTCGTGGTTAATTTGAGGGTCTCAGATCTTGGATGCAAATATAGACACCAGTTGAAGTGTCAGGATTAACCTCCCAGAGCACAGGGATGTTCTTAGGATACCCAGAGTATCAGCTTTACACATATGGCCTCAATGGCCAAATCTGTAATTAGCTGAAGTTAATCTTCCTTCTCTAAGGCTGCTCAGGCTTTTCTCTTCCAAAGGCCAAGATCATCCCCAGCTATAGTTCCAAGGACTTTCTTACCTCATTTATCACAATTCAGAGTCAGCTCTTTGTCAAGCCAACATAAAGGGTTATCTGATGACATTCAGTGGCTTATCATGATAAAATCTCTTCTGATAAAAGAAATAGAATCTCCATTTTAGGTTTTGTGTTTTTTAAAAAAAGCATGAGTGAACGTTTTTGAGGTTAATCAGGAGGTATACAAGTGGTGAGATTACAGCTCATTTTCTTACAGTTAATTTTTTTTTTCTCCCAAGGAAATGCAAACTCAGTTCAAAAGGAACCCTGCATAAACTTGATGAATTTCCTTGATGAGCAAACCACTTCCATTTTTCAGAAAACTGCAGTCAAGGTTATAAAAAGCTCTTTGTGGAGAGCTTGGAAAGGCAGGCAGTTGGCTCTGAACTCTGCCCTGAGTGCCTGGTGGGCAAACGTTGGGGTCCAAGCAGCTGTTGGAACTCAGCAAGCAGAAAGCTGGACTCCTTCTCCCCCAAATCCTGCCTTTCTACTGGGAGAAGTTCAACAATTCTTTCATTTTGATAATTAAACAACTTAAACAGCATGTTTCACTATGTTTGAGTCTAGGCCACCCAACAGAGCACGGGGTTTGCATTCTGGATGGAAATTGTGATGACATTAACAGCACTAAATGTCCCACAGATCCTCTGCCACAACATTTCACTTGCAATATTGCACAGATCCCCATAAGATACAATCACTGTCTTGCCAAGGCATGTTGTAACAACCTACAGGGGACCAAGAAGTGGGTTAATTGTTTTTTATTGCCTGGACTCCAGTGAACCAAAGGCAGGGAAAGGTGAGCCTCAAGTGAAGTCATCGAAATGCACAACTAAGTTCTGTACTTTGTCTCAATTAAATTCTAAATAAATCAGACTTGGCTTTTAATTAATTCTGTTGGTTACAAACCGGCACTGTTTTCATTGCTTTGGGATAAAATAGGTCTGCCTGGTAGTATTTAAGTTAAATTTACTGAGATAATTCTGGTTATTACCCAGGGATTACAGCCTAGGGCTTCTACTGAGAGTCAGATTCTGCCCCAGGCCTGGGCTGTGATCAGTGGAGGCACCAGTGAGGAACTGAGGAGCTGTTGCAAGAGGCAAAGCCTGATACTGAAGAGTGAATCATGCCTGAAATGCCATGAATTGTCACAATCAGGAGCACATTCACTTACTGACAGAAACACTGGGAAATGTGAAAGTGGGCCAAACAACTGGGAAACAGCTGCACATTGCTTTGCTCTCCTAATGCTGGATTAAAAACAAGAATATGCCATTCCTCGATGTACAAATTAATAAATTTGTTTCCTGGCTGTTGTGGTTTGCTCCCGCTGAGTAAAAGCTGAGCCAGTCCAAGGTCAGTGTGAGGTTCTGGGAGTGAAGGCAATTAAAGTTTCCATCATTCTCACCTCCTTGGCTGTTCCTTTCTACAGTCCAGAGTGAAAAAGCACAAATAAAAAAATAAAACAACTTGGGCAATCTCAGTTGTCATAAATCTGAGAGAACTATTTTGTTTAGTGTAGGAGAATGAAAACCAAGGGCAAAAGGATAACTTTTTTTTTCTTACTATAAAAAAGGGGGAAAGTTACAATTTGTAGGCTATAGTTAAAAAGAACTGTTCCATAAATCCCTGGAGAATAGGTCAGAAAGAAGTGAGTTTCTGTGGCCCAGGAAAGTTATTTGCTAATATCCTCACTTACTGCACATATCAGGTGGCTGGTTACAGGTGAAACTATTTCATTCAAATGAAAATGTAAGTAAGTTATATATCCTGAAAAGGTGTAAATTCAAGAAGAAGTCCATCCACTTCCAATAGATTTCTTTCCATTAAATGTTCCTTTAAAAATTGTGTATGAAATCCCGAGGCATTAACAGATAGAATAAATAAAATATATTTCCTATCCTTCTTGCATCTTTTCATCATTAATTCTTGCCCTTGTACATCACCTCATCTTTGTGTTAGAAATGCTTCAGTGCAGAAATAGATCTTTCTTAATTTTTGAGATTGCATCTACACTTGAGATTATTTGGTTGAAAGGAAAAACTAGAACTAAAATGGAAGTGAAATTTCACTACTTGAATCAATTTAAGTCAATTAAAATAGAGATTCCCTTGAACCATTTATTTCCTACATAGAATTTATTCAGTGCAGTTTATATTTAATTTCTGATCAAAAGCTTTGCATTATTTTTTTTTACATCATTGGGATAATCAGTTTCCAGAATTCAATGTAAAATTCTTTGCAATATAGAATCAGATTTAAAAATTGATTTTGTACTTATGCTAACTCCTCTGACCAGTCTTTCTCACTGAACACCTGAAAAATCAATACACTTCCCCTTTAGGTCCCTAAGGTACATTATTTTCACTGTTTTCCGCGATTATTCAGGTAATATATTCATTTAAGAGAACAAAGGTTGCTGTAATAGGGGTGACTGAAATGATGCCATGATTTCCCTCCCCACAAAAGAAGCCCCAAACCATCTCTCTTTATTTATCACTATATATCCTTTATTTATAAATTTAGCACTGAGCAGATCCTTTTCCATGAGCTCATCTCTCCCCCTGTACCAACCCTCATCAGCCTCTGCTTCTGCTCTTTGATTTGTCACAGTTGCTGGGATTTGTTAAGCAAAATCATTCATGGGATAAACTCTAAGTACTCTCTGATTTGATAATTTGACATGACTGTTGATCTTGTTTCATGCATTGTCTTCTTAGATTTGTCAGGCTGGAAAAATAGGAAAAAAGCCTGAGACAGCTTGAGAATTGACAAGTGAACCAATCTGTGCCCTCTTTGCATGTGCATCTACTTCATGCACTTAATGGGATTTTTTTTTAGTTTTTATTTTTAATTTTTTTAACTTTACCCTGTCAAACAAATGCACAATTATGCATCTGTACTCAGAAGTCTGGTTTGGTGTGGGGGTTTTTGGGTTGTTTTTGATTTTCCCCAGTGGGTAATAGACAAAAGAAATTCGCTGCTTTTGTAGCAAATAAATTACCCTCCTGGTAACAGCATTTTACTGTACAAATATAGTCATGTATCACAGAGAATAAAAGCTCACAATAACTGTGAGGCTGTTATTTGATACAGAACCAATAATAAACCCTAAGGAAATCTACCAAAACAGTCACATAAACTCACTCAGCTGGAACTTGTCTCTACTCAGTTATTCAAGCTTTTACCCCAGCTTTCAACAAATGATTGGCCCAAAAGAGAGCTCTGGAGAAAGAAAATATTCTTTACAACCAAGAGAACTGATCTTAATATGGCCTAAAGTATGGGTGGGGCGTTTAGGGTTTAGAGGGGAATCTTTTAAAGAAATGGGATGATTTACTTGTGAAATTACGTAATTCTGCTTCCACACCCTTTTAAAAAAAACCGGTTCAAATAGGCCAAATAATGTTGTTAAATGTCTGGCTATTTCATTATGATATTACTTATTTCTATTACTAAATCTTCATATTCAGCAGAGTTAACTCAGTATCTCCAGCATAACACCACAGCATGGACTGTGACTCTGCCTTCATCTCCGAGAGGGGCAGGGCTGGAATCACTAAATCTGCTCTATGAAATGTAGCTGAACTGCTTGCCTCCCAGAAGAACTCTATCAATTCACACTGGTACTGTTTACAGCAGAATTTGATTAAGTTAATTTTGTATTTTAAACTAGCGCAGAAAGCAATGCAGATCCTGCCTCCTGCACGAGGGATGAACTCCCCCCTGAATGCTGATGGCATTGGATAATCACAATTGCTCATTGTAAACTCCACCAGCCAGAGGGGCTCAAACTGAACCAGGGGGGACATGGTACTTGACAAGTCTGGAGTAAATAATTCATAAATCCTAGAAAGGAGGAGTTAGGTGACTTGCCCAGAAAAGGAAATTTGGAATATTCCAGCTCGGTCCTAGGAATTCCTGGTGCAGTATTTTCCCCCAACAGGGCACAGCAGCTCCACTATCACCCTGTTCACTCCCATAAACATCATGGTTTCACCCAGTCCTTGGGGCCTGCAGCTAATTCTGATCAGAAAATTGTTTTACTTGTGCTGCAACTTAGGAGCTTTTATGTGAGAACAATAAATTAGATGGCTGACGTGGCCTCGGGCACGGATCTGAAGCAAGTTTATGGGAACATAAAGGAAGAATGGAAAACCTGCTCTTTGTGTTTACTTACAACACCATTGGGAACCTCCATTTCAGAGATTTCTATTTGAAAAATGCCTTTCATGTTCTGCAGAATTATCTCCTGGCTTTTCATCAGGTAAGGGACCGAGAGTAAGAGCTGTGTAACAACTTATTCAGCTCTGTTTGATAAAGAGCTGTTAAATCAGGCCAGACAGATCTGACAATCTCCTGCTCACTTGGCCAGTTTAAGAGGGGAAATGTCTAATAGGGACTCAAGTCTGAAAGTTTTAGTTGCCAAGAGCTTTTCTTAGGAGTTAGTTTATATAAACTGGAGACAAAACACACTGAAACTGTAAAAGATGTGTTAATCCTGGCTCACCATCTGATTTGGCCAAGACCTGTCAAGGAGACCAACATGCCTTAAATTTAAGGGAGAAAACTGAATTAACTTTACTATTAAACAGGATGATTTAGGGAAGGTCTTGAGTAACTCACTTGGTAGTACTCCATACATAAAAATAGATAGGAGAAACCATAAAATTTGCTTGTGGTCAATAGAGATTTAATTCAGAATACTTCCATTTTCAAACGGTTCTATTTTAATAGAAATATTGTGCTATAATCTTTCAGGTCTTGGAAAATATAGGAGTGACCCCTACAAAAATCAATCATCATTCTCTCTCAGTAGCAAGTATTTGTTATATTTCTTGAATGAACGCAAAAGATTCATAGGAGTTATAAAAATTGCAGCGTTAACCCAGTTACTCAAATCAAATGTGATCACATTATTCAGCCTAAAATAGAAACTTTAAAAAATTTAATATTTGGAGTCCATGATGAGATTGCAAATGCACTGCACTGCAGACTTCAGTGGCATGTAAGTTTTAAATAAAGTAGATATTGTAAAACAACCGAATATTAAATTCGATACTAATTAAAGCCATAAACAGGTTATATGTGGTGTGGTAGGAGATGAAGCACTTCTGGGAAATAAGGCCTTTAACAGGCTTGGAGTACCAAGCTAGAGATGAGCTCATCAAGTTCATTATTAATTCATTTCTAAGAACACGGCTCTGCTCATGTAAGACCTGACAAAACAGCACGAGCATGAATTTTGCAAACCCGAGTAGCACAGCAGGCAAAACTCAGCCCCAGCTGAGTGTCTGGGTCTGCTACAGAATAATCTATCCCTACCCACTGGGGTCCAGCTCTTCCTTCAGCAATGTGGGGTTAAAGGCACATGAAAATATTCCAGAATGGAAAAAAATTATTAAACAGTGAATCTGAGCTAAGGAACTCTAAAAAGAGCTGTTAAAACAGAAGCTGGTGGTAAAGGCAGTTGAAGGAAGGGTAAAATTCCCCACAATAGTGAATAAAGAATGTTCCTCTCCATGCTAGAACTCCTTCACTTTTCAGCATGAGGGATCTTCCCTTCTGTCAGCACAGTAAAATCCAGTTAAATTCTGTGGTGAAAACAGGAGTGGGAGATACCATGCAAAGCTTTTGCCCTATTTCCTCATATTACAGGGTTGGCAGTTTGCTGGGAAGAGAGAGATTTGTGAAATTAGTATTTTAAATGCATTTTTCATCTATGAATCTTGCCTCCTCATTTCCAATTTCACACAGGATTTCTGGGAGAAGGAATTCCAGGAAGCCTGTAAAAGCTGCAGGGATGCCCAGGGATTTTACAGAGGTAGCAGTTATCCATCATTTGGGTGGGAAAGTGAATTCCAATTGCTCTACGGGGACAGCATTGCTGAAGGGAAAATGCTTCAAGTAGAAGCTCAACTTCCATGGGAAACAGACCCAAAAAATCAGGAAAAAGGTTCTTGTAAATTCCAAAGTAAATGATGTGAAGGATGGTGTGGTATGAAAAGCCATGCTGGCACCTTCCCAGCTTCTCTCTGCTCAAAGGCCTCATTGCCATACAGGCAGCTTAGCTTCCTGGGCTCCCCATGGAAAAATCAATGGATGCTGTAAAAGCAGCTTATTGAATGTATGTCAAGACTTGCTGGTTCTCCTTGAGTCAGAACATTTTATGTATGATTTATAGATATGATCAATGGCACTTCAACAAACGAGAGCTACCCTAGCAGCTGAAATCAAGGGAGAGAGCAGGCAGAGTGAAACCAGCAGAACGTCATTGCTTTAGTTTTGTGCAAACAAGTCTGAACCACTACAGAACTGAGAAATGCAATATTAATAACCTTGAAGAAATATTTTCCAGCAAACTTATACCCTAAATGTATCCCACTCCTGAGAACTGGAGCTCATCATTGCCATCAGTGGATGATGAACAGGATTGAACTGTTTCACTCCAGCCAGGCTCACACCCCAACTATTTCCTGAAGGGCCAGGTAAGACACAGAATATAAATGTTCAATTCAGCAATCATTTTAAGGCCTTCATATTCCAAAGAAAAAAAACCCAGCTGTATCTGTCTTTCCAAGCTGGCAAACAGCAAGAAAACTACATCTCAAAGTTTTAGTTATCTGTGCCAGGAAAGGTTGAAGACTTCCCAGTCTGGTGACCTTGTCCCAGGTGTCCTTGCTTTCCACCTCAGCTGGGAAGAAACAAAATTCTGATGTAAAAGGAGGAGGGAGGACATGTGACTCTGCATTTTGGGATCTAAGGCCATCATCCCACCTTCACCCCAGCTCTGCCTTCATCCCTGAATCACAAAGGAGAAGCACAGTGTCATTTGGGTTAGAAGAGCTCCCAGGAGGTGTCTGTTCCACACCCTCCCACGGCAGGGCAGCTTTCATGCTGGATCACCTTGTCCAGTCAGAAGTTTGGAATGCCCTCCCAGCACATCCAAGGACGTTTAAAAACTCATTGCAACACCAAAAATGGAACTTTGCTCGCCTCTACTCTGTGTTGAGATGCTGATGTGGTGAATAAAATTAATTATTGCTGATTACACACGTCCAGCCGCCTGTATGAGCTTTGGTGTGGGTGCAGTTTTATATACCAGAAACACTGATCCCACTAAGACTTCCAGCCTTTACCAAAAAAAAATCACAAGGGTGATAAACCTCAAGCCCATTAACAAAAGGAAAAATTCTAATTAACAGAGAAGAGATCAACACAAGTAACTTTTTTTTGAAGAAGTAAGATGTGTCATGGAGGAAAATGTCAGCAAAGTGAGCCACAGAATATAATGTATTTACTAAAATGAATGGAAGAGTAATTCCTGAGAACACCATGAGCCAGCATTACATCAGGCTCCAGGAGTGTATTTCTGTGGGAGATGAAATACTGAAGCACCAGGATAAAGAACATCCCACAATAAGGAGAACACATAACTCACCTGTTCATCTCTTCAAGGCAGTCGGTTGCAAAGTAGAAGCTCTTTATTTTGGGGTGACATGCTTTGAAGGCACTGTAAAAAGAGCACAAAGAATAAAAACCACCTTTTCTTTCAAACAATTTGTCTGCAAATACACCAGATTGATCTGCTCTACGATTCTTCTGCATGTTACAGGCTTCATAGGCATTTGTAATCTTCAGTCTGAATTTTTCTGCCCAAATTTGTAGATGGATTCCTCCTGATCTGATTTCATCTACATTTGTGAGCCTCACACTTTGTAAAAATTTCATAAGCCCTTGAATGACTTAAAAATATAAATCCTTCCAACAACCACTGGTGTTCTACATCTAAAAAATTCTTGGGTGAATTTGAAAGTCTTATTGAGTACATTCAAGTACATCTTAGTTGTATTCTAAAGATCAGCTGATGTAATAAGTGTTTGATCCCCCTCATATACCTCTTTAGATGACTGTTTTGTATTCTACAAAAAGAAATATAGAGGGCTGCCAAGCTGAGTTAGAAATCACTGGAATAATAGATAAAAATCAGATGGCATGGGTGATTACAGTTCACGTAAAATGCTTTTTATTAGTGGTTTTATGTGGTCTAATCTCTGAGCTCTCCCTTGGCTGAGCAGCTGAAAACTGCTAAGAACAACAATCACAGTTTTTACAAATTTTTTGTGTGGCTATAATGAAAAGGAGTTTTGCTATCAAGGAAGGCAGAAAGTCCCAGAATTGAAGACTATTAATTTGATTAGCTGGCAAATGTTAAAAAAAATGCCACACTATCATTCATAACATTTATGTTAAAATACTGACATTTATATGGTAATTACCAGATGTAAGAATTAGATTAGGAATCATTACACGTGGAATTATGAAGAACATGTGATGCAGTGTTTCCACTATTAATAGCTTAAATGCAAATGAGTGTTTTATTAATTACTATGACTTATTGCAGTTTTTCAGAAACAAGATGAAAGCTGAAGAAGCTTCACCTGGGCACAGTGATTCTTTTATATCTATAATTAATACAAATGCATCTGGTAAGAGCTTTCCTAACAGAAGTCCTACAGCAGAGTTGTATTTCTGTGCAGTTTCCTTTTCCATGAGATTAGGGGTATAAAGAGTGAGGTTATCTTTGCACAGAGGGCTATCATTAAATATTAAATTCCATAAAAGGAGACTGTGGAGATGTTTAAGTGTTGTTTTGGCATCTGGACAGTGATAATTTCCACTGCAGAGCCCCACTGCCCTGGTTCCTGGTACTTTGAAATAAAGGCAGTGAGTGACTCTGAAATCCCACACGGGTTTGTGGTGCCCACTAGATGGCATAGGCTTGTTAATTATCTCTCTTTTGATCATTATATAAATGCAGTTTTAAGTATGCTCTGATCAAATTTATGCCTTCTTTTAACTGATTAGTATGATATGATTTTAGTGTTAAAAATTCTTATAATTATTCTTAGTCTTCTGCCTTTAATGTGGAACTTTCTAATCGCCATATGCCAGCAGAGTACCAGCAACTACAGCTGGTTTGGAAACAGCTGATGCCTGTCTGTGGGTAAGAAAGGTGAAATAGTTTTATGTATGTCTTTTGATACATGTGAATTAGAGCAGCACATGGCCCATCTTTAATTACACAGTGATTAGCAAATACTGTACCTTCAACAGAAATTCCTTGCAGAACTAAATTTTTAATGCTCAGAATAGAAAATCATGACTAAACAAACACTCCTGCACAGTTACACGGTTGGTCTGAACTCTGTTCAGCATCTGCACCTTCTCCTGCTCCACTTGCCCAACCATCTCCCAGTGGGATTGGCTGGGACTGGGGAGGATTAGGTGGTGAATCTAAAGATCCTAATCCTTTTGGCTAATCCTGAGAGAATATCACATGATGAAGTTTCTGCTTGTAAATAGGATTATTTTCCTAGACAGGAAATTTAAATAGATACAGGCATTCAAATGCCAGTATTGGGGTTTCAAGTCAATGTTATGGGGTCAAAGTTAGTGTGATAATCAGTTTAATTTGGTTCCACTGTGCTCTTGTAATGTGATTTAATCTATAATTAGTGCATCATTTTCGAGTGGAAGGTGTCCCTGCCCATGGCAGGGCTGGAATGGGATGATCTTTGAGGTCCCTTCCAACCCAAACCAGGCTGTGATCCTCTGGTTATTAGAATATTATATTCTCTCAGGAGCCCTGCCTCATTTAAAGTACAGAGAGGCAAAATCAGGACTATGCAACAGGTCAGGCTCTGTCTGCAGGGCTCCCGGCTCAGCTGTTACAGAATTTGTAAATGTGTCATAAAATGCAGAAAGAGCAAGAATTTTGTCAGGGGTAAATCAGTTAAATGCTGCAGGTTTGGCTGCTTTTGCAAAGGAGTTCCCACATGCCAGGTCTCTGCAAACAGACCTAATTGGTTACTATATGAATGTTCCTTAAGATCTTTCTCCTGGTGTTGTGATAATTTCCTGAGATAGTGAACATTAAAGCTGCAATAACCTATTGCAATGTTACACACTTGCAGACTGCAGAAAACAGATCTTTAGTGCTATGACATGGAGATCCCAGTTCTGTGCAAACTTGTGATTTAAATGTATTGCAGCTCTGTGTCAGAGCTGCAAAACACGACCATAAATCCATCTTCATCTCCCAGCAGTGTCACCAAGATTATTATTAGGGAAGTGTTTAGATCCATTCCTAGCATTAGGAGCTGGAGTCTCCAGGGAAACAATTTGAGATGTATAAATATGAATAATTCAGAAGAATGATATCTATATATTTACATTTGGCTTGGTTTGGAGGGCCCCAGACTGGCTGCAGTAATCAAGATATGGTGTAGTGAGTGCCAGTTGAAGGAATAATCACTTCATCCATTGCCTGCTCTCCAGTTAACACAGCCCAGGAAGCTTTTTCCCTGTGGAGCCCACTGGTGGCTCAAGGGGTGTTTGCTGTCTGCAAAGATTTGTCAAGTTCTTTTCAGAAATAATAAAAATACTAAAACTGTAGTAATATTTAACCTATACCTTTATGTCTGCCTGTACTACATCAATGACATTTGTACAGAACTCTGACTGCACACTTGCAATATGAAGTGCCAACACTGAGGCATATCTCTGATAAATTTAAGACCTAAATTTGCATTAACTAGGCAATGAAAATTTTCACTAGGTGGAAATTGTTGAAGGCTCAGGCAAAGCACCAGTTGATAAGGATTAATTATACCTGTAGCTCAATTAATCTTTATTCTTGGGGATCAGCGTCATCATGGGGCATTATAATTATCAGTATCTTTGAAAACAACATGATATTCATGGCATGCCACAGCATACAAACTCAAATAACTATAATTTCTCATTCTGTATGATCATTTTTAATCAGGAGGATGCAGGTGCTGCCTAAAAGCAGTGGAAAGTTTTTCAGTGGCAATGCAAAAAGCCTCCTTTCACAGGGACAAGGTCATTCCACGTCCAGCTATAGCCTGGAGAGCTGAACCAGTCTGAGATAATGCCATGGTTCCTGGAATAATCAGGGTACCTTCATTAAATGCATTACTGAGGCAAATCATCAAACCATACCGAATCATGCATTCAATTATTTATATTCTTGTGAAAGCTTTCTTAAGGCTATTCCATTTTGTGCCATGGACATCAGGAACACTCAGGCTGGGGAGCAGAAATCCCCATCTGACAGAACAGTGGGAGAGAGAAATCCATTAATTACTCCAGTAAGGCTTCAAATCATTTCGTTCAAAAGGGTTTGAACATTTCACATCAATAGCTCTGAAAATAACAGAGATCTGAGGGGGAATTCAAACTGGGTTCCAAAATGTTTTTAGTTTTGCACTGGGGAGAGCTGAAGGAAAACTGCCACTGTGATTTTGGCTTTTCCGTGGAATCAGGCAATGGAATGATATTCACTCCTGTCCTTGTAGGACAACCCAGAAGAGGACAGAAAGCTTTCCAGATGTGCTCCCAGGGGCTGTAGGTTGGAGCTGGCTGGACACAGATAGCACATTCTTGATAATACTGAATTTCCCTTTCCCACGCCCTTGATAATACTGAATTTCACTGCACTCACTTTCAGGTAAAACAGTGGCAAATGTAAGTAGCAGTTTTTATGAAGGGGGAAATATGTAAATGGGAATCCATGAAAGAATAAATCAAACAGAAATTAAGCTCAGGAAGAAAGGGAATGTACTATGAGCATCTTCATTATACTTTTACCTCTGGACTTTCCTCTTTTTGAAAGGATTCAAAGCCTGAAGGTTCTCAGCTTTCAGTCGTGTGCAAAGTTTCAGTTAATCGGACTTTTCCCTGTGCATATACCCTCCAGAAATCCTTCTCTAAGCTGAGTTCTGAGGGATTGTGTTCTCATGCTTTGAGGAAAGCTCTGGAAGCTATTTCTAGCTGTGCACAATGACCTTCTGTTTGATCTTGGTTAATTCACTGAAATCTGTTAAGTGCTTTATATTCTAACAAAAGGGTATTATTTTTCCTGTATTTCTGTTCAATATCATTATTAATATCTACTCATTGCTCCAAGGTATTTATAGTGCTCAGTTCATGTTTAATTTCTATAGTGATACCCTCAGCTGAAAGGAGAAATAGAAGTATAAATTGCACTGTCTTGTACTTCTCTGACATGGTAATAATATCCCCAGAGAAGAACAGGCAACTGAAGAGGTTTGATTTTCTGATGAGCAGTCTCTATTGTAATTCATATCTTCAATATTTCTATTGTGCACGTGCTCATTGTTGTAGGACTTGTGTCCTCAGACTAAAACTGCATTCAGTCATTGGAAAAGCACAGGAAAAATCCAGGATGCTTAGTTAAATTTGGAAAGCATAGAGAAGAGAAATGCAAATAATTGAGGAGATACCAGCAAAGTGTTATTCCCAAAGCACTGGGATTGTTCTGTTAAACCTGTTGATTCCAATCCCAAGACTGTTTGGAAGCAATTTCCAATGACTGTCTGTTATTAAATATTCCTTAACTGTGGAAAGCTTATAATATGCTTTTTACTGGAGCAGAATGTAAAAGTAGAAATATGCACAATAGCAACAATGCAGTGTTCATTTTGCATATGGAACCTAAATATTTTAGCAGTTGAGAGCAACACAATATTGGGTATGTAAAGCTTCCTCCATAAAAGTGAAAATTAGGATTATATTCACCATCCCCTGCTATAATATTTGTTATGCTATTTCCTATGGGAAAATATGGCTCTACTGAACCTGAGAAACTTTTATCTCTTTACTAAAGTATTCATTGCTTTTTAATTTATTTATTTAACTGAAGCTGTAACTGGACTGTCTGGCAAGCAGACTAAAGAGTTATTAAATTCATTTTAATCCAGTAAATGGAATTTACATTGCATGTATCTTCTATAATAAAGAGAAATACTAAAGCTTAAGTGGATCTATGATGAGATATTTACAGATTTCAAGGTTTCTCTGAATAACTTCTTTCTCTGCACTTTGCAAGCACTCAGTACTATGTGTAGCAAACTTCCAGAGCAATCCTTTAGTTTGTAGACATAACTGACACATTACTTACTGTTTTCGTCTGCATTCAATCGCTCTGTCTATCCTGAACTCAGGTAAACTAATGAATCCTTCTGCTTTTTCATCCTATTGAATGAGAAAAAAAAAAAAAGGGATGTTGAAAATGAATACAGAGTTAGAGAGAAACGAGCAGCAGCACTGGGGTGCTGCACACAAATGGAAGAGCAGCATCAAACCATTTTGGGCTTCTCCCCTCTGTTATTTTTCCCTACATTTATGCAGATTGCACCAGCACAGGCCCAGTGGTGTTCAGGAAAATTTCACCAAGAACAGCATTTTACACAGGAGAAACTGCAAACTCCAGACTAATTCAGCAAAAAGCAAGAGGAACATCTATATAAAAATAACTTCCAGATAAAGAGATTTACAAATTCGGATTTTCACATCTGTTTCACATAATGCTTAACTAACACAAATGGTTACACTTTACACATTCCCCCCCAAATGGAACTGGGGAGAGCTGAGTGTGAACACTGTGTTTGTCCAGCTGAATCTGTGGAAAAGGATTAACTACAGACATATTCATTCCTTGAAGAGTGCCATGAACATCTGCTATTTTATTGAGCTTGAACGTGGACTTGGAGACTTTAAAAAAGAATTTCAATTGAAATATTTCCAGCCAGAGTGCCCCAAACCCAGAAATTAAAGTGTCAGCTCATCCAACCACGCAGTAAATAGACTTTTATAGTAAAAAGGATTCTAAAGCTTAAGGTTTCATTTTTACTTTCTCCAAGCATGGTGTCTACTCACATTCTGGTTTGTGTACCAGTACAGGGATGAATCCTTCAGAATGAACCAGTACTTTTTCCATTTCTGGGTGAAATAACCTTTGGCATCCTTTTTCTTCCAGAGCCAGCCTTCGCAGTCGCCGTGCCCCAGGTCCTTGCAGGAGATGCGCCTCCTGCTCACGCTGGACAGGGAACTCCCTGCAACACCATGGGGGAGAAAAAGACACAGTGAGAGAGGGGAAAACTCTTCCATTTCAGCAAAACACTGATTTTTAATGATCATTCCTCTCAAAATCCTCCCAGCCAAATCCTCGCCAGCCTCAGAATGATTTCCAAATTTGACGATGCTCTGTGATTTTGGTTCCAGCGTGAACACAGAATAAAAAGGGCCTGGTTTATGCAATGGTTTATTTAATCTCTAGAGGGTTCATTCCTCTGAGGGCTGCTTTTTTTTTTCTGATTAAGATGAGCAGCATCATTCCAAAGTAAAAATGTATTTATTTAGCCTCAATCAGGAACTCAGAGTGTGACACAATCTGTACACAGATGCAAACACTACTTTTTTCCATATATCTTCCCTCTAGCAGCAGAAGCCCTGTCAAATTATGGGAATTTTTAAACCAAATTTTTATAGTCAATAAAAAAGAAAGATTGTTCACTTCCATAACAATGCACATGCTCACATTATTTTTATTCTGAAGTGAACAACAGTATTTTAACTTTACAGCATCCTGTTAAAGGCACAGCAGCAGAAATAGGGTTTTTTCGTTGGTGTTATTTCAATGAATCATAATTGAAAGACTTAAAAATTTAGAGTGCCTTGTAAATATTAATAAACCAGGAGTTTTTAATAAATATGGTATAGCTTTCTTTCCTGAAAGAAAACTCTGGGGGAAATTTCCTTAACATACAGACATTCTTTTTCTGTGAAAAATCAAGTTTATGATGCTGCAAGAACTACATTTGTCCTACAGCTGTGAAACAGGGAAAAAATTTAGAGAACATCAAAACACCATCCTTTGTTCTGCAGAACTCAAGTTCTCATCAATTTGCTCACAGATCCTACCTGCCTTCTTCCTAAGGCAGAGGAAATTTTACCACCCAGCCAAGCAATATTATACCTATTACACTTATTTGGATATTTTTAATTTGGCATTTTACTTCATTGTTTACCATCAAATTTAGAAATGTTTGGATTGAGTTGAACTTTTGATACAGATTGCTCTTTATCAGAGAAGGATCCTCATTTTCTAGTTTCAAAATGTTAACTGAAATAAGTTACCTTTTGACCATTTTCTGCTTTTTACCCTGAGGGAAGCGTAATGGAATGACTGTAAGGAAAAAAAATAAATAAATTATGAAACATCAGTGCAAGCAACAGCAGTAACATGTAAGAGCTTTCATTCACTCCCATCTCCAGGGCTATCACAGCATCAGTTACCACAGGATCTCCCTAATGTCATTTTTCTCTTACTACTGCATAAAGAGAACAACACTCTGCTAAACCTGCAAATTAAAATACCTTTAAAAAATATTAATTACAATTCAAATGAAAAAAAATCTTTCTTTCTTTCTTTTGTGACTGCATTAGAAAATTTGCAGATTCTGAAAAAAACCCTAGAAGCATCTCATTGTTTAAACCTAAAAACAGGGATAGTGCTCAAAAACTGGTAAGGATTTGCCTCCAATATAAATATGCTTAAGAACCCTAGAAAATAAACAGGTGAAAACAAGACTCCAGCTCCAGAGAGACAAAGTTCTATTTTAAATGAAAGTAGCAGAGAGACGAGTGGGTTTGGACATTCCCAAATTCCCATATTTGTACCCCTAGTATGATTTTGTGGAAGGTTTGGAGGGGGTTTGCCGGAATCAGCAGTTCCTGACTCCCCAGGGAGGTGGCTCACAGGGCACCAGCTCTGTGCTCTCCTGACCTCAGCCTGCTCTCCCAGGCAGCCCCAGGACATGAACGTTCTACAAAAATACAGTAATTCTGGCAGGGAAAGCTCAGGGAGAGCCTGTGCAGTGTGTCTAACAAAGCTCACATCCTCCCTTGAACTTCAGCACTGCAAATGGGGCTCTGCGTGCTGAGCAGGGGAGAAGGCGAAGATTAATGCTCCTGTGCTGGAGGAAATGCAGCAAAATACAGAAAATGAAGTAGCAAAAGTCTGAGAGGAAGCATCAAACGTGCACAGCAACTCTGGGGGTTTTGTTGATGTAGTGCAAATCGCAGCAGCAATATTGATCAGTCCTGCTGTGTCAACTGGAGGTCTGTGGTGAGTGAGGCTGAAACAATCTGCTCAGTGCTCCTCTTTCAGAGAAAAGCATTAGGGCAAAGCAGGTGTGAGCCTGAAAAAGACATCACCAAATTTGCCCACAATTTGGGGTAGAGAAATAGGGTGATGGAATAAAACCCTATAAGGAAACGTAATTAAATTTAAGGACTGCAATACAAATGAAACATCTGGAGGAGACAGACATTAGGATACTCACCAGAAACTGGTATGCATCATTTAATATAAAAGTTTTAAAAATAATGGAAGAAAAGCCAAGCACAATAAATCGAGGGGAGCTGAAAATATCTTTCTAAAATTAAAAAAAAAATCTTTCTTCTAAAAAGCTAAGTTCATTATTCTTACTGTTTTGTTTCTGCACACATAGAGTGTATTCAAAGCAAGGAAGCTGGAGAAAGTGAAAGGTTTGCAAGACCTTGGGAATCAGTAGTTAATTAGCACTGCTAACGTAAAAATTCCAGCTCCATATTCTGGGAGATAAAAGAAGCACTATAATATAATTAACTTGGTGGCAAACACTGTAAGGAAACAGTCAGAACTCGCAACTCCAATGACTCAGAGTTGCCATGGGAGACAGACAGATGATGGGAGAGCTCACTGGGGCTGTCAGCCTCTCAAATCTTATCTCAAAACCACAACACAAGAGCGAAGTCAGAGAGTGCACACCTTGCCACCCACCCAAAAACCAGCCCAGTGGAAATGAAAAAGAAGTGCTAGAATGGAATGGGTGCTCCATGAAGGGAAATTGAGGAGAGCTCAGTGTAATCAGTGGGTAGGGGAAGTGCTGTCACAGAAACACCCAATGAAAAGCAAAACTGGTTGCTTGTATCCTCAACAGTTTGCACCTCAGGAATTTTTAGGGAAAACTGTTTAGAACTGAGTCATCAGAGCCACAGAAAGGTTTGGGTTGGGAGGACCTTAAAGGTCATCGTGTTCCACCCCTGTCATGGGCAGGGACACCTTCCACTGTCCCAGGTTGCTCCAAGCCCTGTCCAACCTAATCAGTGCAAAAAGTGCCAAGTCAGAATGAAGAATTTACATTCTACAAATGAAGGTTCTGTTGTTTGTCCTTTGTATGTAATAATTGCAAAATGATGTATAATAAACCAATGCACAGCTATTTCCACTGAAAATGGAGCATCCCAAAATTGGTACCACAAAAATATCTGGAAATCTTAACCCCCTGTCTCCTTATCATAGTATTGCTACTATTTAAATGTTCTAAGAGTTTTAAAACTTTTCTTTGCCTTCAGGGTAAGCCTCCCTCCAGAAGTGCCTTCTTCCCCAAACCAGCACATCCTTCAGAACACATACCAAGGTTTCCTAAACTTAAATTCCTAAGTTCCTAAACCTAACTAAAAGTACTGCAGACACACTGACCTGTTGTGGTTGTAGCAGCCAATTGTCTCAACTTGAAAATTACTCCTAAATTTTTGGTTTTGGCTCTTTCATAACACAGACAAATGTCAAGGTTTGGGATATCTTAAACATTTTTTAAAATTATAGCAAAAA
Source organism: Grantiella picta (assembly GCA_013397955.1). NCBI lineage: Eukaryota > Metazoa > Chordata > Aves > Passeriformes > Meliphagidae > Grantiella > Grantiella picta. The sequence goes on along the minus strand of VZRM01000274.1, from coordinate 276,394 downwards.
ATTGAACAATTTAGGAATTTTTTGCTTATTTAAAGCACAATTCTAAATCCTTACCTTCCTCATGGATGTGCTTCCTGGATGGTCAATGGCAGAACTTGCATATCTAGGAGAGAGAGAAGATGCCAAATAACCACAGGAAAAAACCCCAAACCTGATTACATAGTGCTTACACTCACTCTGTTCATTTCTAAAGAAATCCACAGCCTCCTGCAGCAGAAAGTCCTGTGACATTTTGCTACAGGATGCCACAGATACCAAAAATCGACACTTTAAAATGCAAAAATGCTATCTCTGATATAAGTGAGATTTCTCCTGGAGAGAAAAGCAGGGCAGCAGCACCAAAGGCTTTTTCTCATTCAGTGCAGACAGTGTTGGCCATGATGGAAATAGGACACTGAATCAGGGTCAGATTTGTCTGATCTGGCACAGAAATTCTTAAACACACAATTCCCCCTCGTGCCTTCAAAAGTAAGGAAAAGGAGAATCCTTAAAACTGTGGGTATTTTTGTATATGTCATATAAATAGAAATGGATGCAAAAATGTGAACGTGATTGAGGGGAAAAATTAAAAAGGAATAAAAGGATTGTAGACAATTTAGCATAAAAGTTTTACTTATTCAACCCTACAATTTCTTCAAATGGATTTCTGAGCTATTCCTATTTGACAGCAACCTGAAGGACTTAAGCAATATCTGTTGTGACTTTGGACATGCTCTGTCTACCTGTGGGGCACACATTGGAATTTCTCTGGATGAAAAGGTCTCCCTTTTATGCATTTTTCAGAGCCTGGACTAATACACACATGTAGCATTTGGGATTCATCTACCTGGTCATAGCAATGCATTTTTAACCACCTTACCTGGATCCATGATTTACATTTAGCTTATTAGAACCTCCACCACTTATGTAACATATTCCTGCTACAACAAGTAAATTCTCACTGCAGATGAATTATTGAGTATTTTGTAGTGAGGTTTGAAGTCTCTCCTCAGCTCAGGAGCACCTGGAAAGCTCTGCAGCCCCTGCAGGACAGGTGCAGCTGTACAGGCAATGTTGACAACAAAATGTCAAGACTGAGAGTTATTTTTAAAGTGTTCAACTCTTCTTATCTCGCCAGAGATTGGTTCTTATCTAACCACAACTAAAAAACAGTAATTTCCAAAGCGCACCACTGTGGCTGTGATTAAAATTATCTTTAAGCATTATTTACAAAGATAAAAAAACAGAGCAACAAATCGGCTGCTGCTCCAGGAACAGGCAGTTCAGTCTGCCTTCCTGAAACCTCCGTGCTCTCACACATCCAGGGATTGCAGCTGCAGCCTGTGACTTCCTAAATCACAGCAGCTGCTCGGGAGTGAGGTCAGCTGCCAGCCAGGGGAGCTGTGAGGAGAGCTCAGATCTCTCTGCAGCAGGGCAGGTCTGTGTGGATGCTGAGGATGGGGATGGAAGTTGTACCCTGTGCACAGAGCTGGGCCAGGTGTGTGATGTTCGTGTGCCAAGCCCGGAGCTGCAAGGCAGAGATCCCTCAGTCCTGCTCTGCTCCAGGCTGGGACAGAGCTGCCAGGCTTGCTCTGCATTCTGCTCATCAGGGGAGCTCAAAAAACTCTGTATTCCCAGGGACATCCTGCAGCCTCAAAGCCTCAAAGGTGCCAGAGCTTCCAGCACGTTCCCTGCAGCCTGTGGGATGTTCTGCTGCATGCAAGAAACAATTTCCTTCTCTTTGGCTTTTTTAAAACAAAGGATGCAGTATTGTCACAGAAACTCCATAGGTGCCTGGACAGTTAAAAATCACAGAATCATGGGATGGTTTTGGTAGAAAGAGACCTTAAAGCCCAACCATTGCCACCCCCTGCCATGGCAGGGACACCTTCCACTATCCCAGGTTGCTCCAAGCTCTGTCCAGCCTGGCCTTGGACACTTCCAGGGATCCAGGGGCAGCACAGCTTCTCTGGGAACCTGTGCCAGGGCCTGCCCACCCTCACAGGGAAGGATTTCTTCTGCATATCCAACCTAAATTTCCCCTCTTTCAGTTATTGAAGATAATAGTATTTCACCCAGCTATGTCAGTCTATCTACACACATATCTCCTGGTCCTCAAAGCCTAACTCTATGGGGTAAATATCTGAAAATTTGTTTTTATTTTGGTTTAAGCTCTTTCAATCAATTTAAAAAAGATTATTAGGAAGGTGATACCATTCTGCCTCTTAAAATATTTTTCAACATACTGAAAAGATGTAATATGGTCATGGTTGGGGCCTGAAATCTAGAATGTGTGGGAGAAGGGACCTTCTGTAAAAGAGTATAAAAGAATAGCCTTCTGCTACGAAAGTCTGCCAAAATTTCATCAAGTCATATGTCCCTGGAAAGTATCTCTTGGCAGATGCCCTGTCCTGTCCACCAGGGATGTTCCATCTGGATTGCAGTGTCCCTGCCAAACGGAGCACGTGCAACCCACTAGGAAAAATCAGACACCCTTTGCTCTGGGAAGAACAAAATTGCTTTGAAGAACAAAACTCCTCTGCAGCTCTTCCTTGAGGCTGCACGAAAATGTGGGTGGGGAGGAGGCAATGAAGAGGGGGTGAGACATGTGACAGTTTCTGGGAAGGGTGTGGGGTTTCTGTCAGAAAGTCAGACAGGAAGGACCTGAGCGATGGCACAGCCAGACTGGGGGAAAAGGGGGAGAAAGGGGAGTGACTGAAAATAAGGAGAAATAAATGGGAGAGAAGAGCAGGACAGGAGAACCTGTGAAGGGGTTGGGAGACTAAATGAAAATTGTTCAGATTTACTGTCAGATTTACAGAAAATAGTAGGTTTTGGAAGCTCAGGTGCAAGAGGTAAAGGCAAAAGGTGAAATGCAGTTGTTACTTCAAAGAGAGTGAGAATGCCACTTTCCCCCCAGGTAACCCTGGGCAAGACCAATGCTGCGAAATGGAACAAAATATAGATCAGGTGTGTGTTTAACCTCCTGTAAAAGCAAACCCCCCACTCAGCTGAGGTGCTGAACTGCTGCCGTGGTGGCACTGGGCAGACAGGAGGGTCTGGTGGAGGATGAAGGGAATTCCATCTGTGCCTCACTTTAATCTCTGATAGCAGTGCTGCTCCTTTTAGTTAAATGCCATTTTCCCCATGCACAGCTCACCCAGGGAAAGAGCAGCAAATTGTCACCACAAGTGCCTTTCAGCTGCATTGGGATGTATAAAACACATAAAGAGGTGAAATGCTGACAGCCCTGAAAAATTAAACAAGAGGTGATTTGTATTTGGTGGTCAGCAGCTGAGAGTGTTGTACCTTGAGCTCTTAGCTGTAACTCAGTGGTGTTTATAGCACTAAAGGAAATCAGCAGCAGTTGTAAATCTTTTAGATTGGTCAAAGCACCCTAAATCTAATTAATTATTCCGTTTAAAAAGGCTTAGGCCATATACAGGATGAAAAAATGTAAAAAGGAATAATTATAGATTCCAATTAAACTTAAACAGATGATAATACAAAGTATCTATTATTTCATATTTCTTCTTTTATTATGACTTATTGGATGCAACGTGAATATGAAGACAATTCATCAGATAAATGGCAAGGAAATGAAAGACAAAAATCACTCTTTTCTTCATTAGAATGAATTGATTCGATTCAGACCTAACCTGAAGAGCCCATTCTTAGTATTTATCTACTACAAACCACAAATACAAGCAGTAATTTTGTACAGACTGAATTAGATGTAGATGTTCATTGAAACATTCTGCCTATTGGCTACAAAAGTCATGTTAGACACACATTATGTTTTTCATCCTCAGAGTGAGTCTGAAATACTGAATTTCAGAAGTAAAAAAATAGATCGGGCAATGTAACAGTATAATTCTCCCCATAATATTTTACAAAATTTTATCAGAATATTTTTTAAACCTTTTAAATCTATATTTATGTTTGATGTTAGCAAATGAACATTTACTAAATTATATTAATGCTGATATCTCTAAACCCCTGAAAATCTATTCCTCAAATAGTGCAATGAAGTTTCTAAAAGTAAAGAAATAAGTTTAATTCACAAATACACCGTGCATATATTGAAATATAGAATAACAGAAGTAATTACCTTTCAGTATCTCCACTGACTGTATCCCCTGCTCTCTGTAGAAGAAAAATAAATAGCATTTAGTGTGACTAAAGACCAGACTTCCTTGGTGCTCTCAGCACAATGAAACAAGTGACAGAGGTAAACCACAGTCATCCTGCAACTCTAAGGCAAAGGAAATGGAACATTCATTTCAATTTCTAGTTAAGAGTTCTTTTAAAATTAAGATCATGGTTAAAAAAAACTTGCATCTGCACTTATAAACTAATTTCACATTCTGTGTAATTGTGATCAAAAAGGAAGCTAAAATTTGTTAGAATGTTTGCAAAAGTGTTAGCATTTGAAAGGGTATTTAAATGCAAAGAACAAGTATTACAATATAGAATACAGAATTTCAGAAAGACAAACTGTCATCCCAACTTTCTTTGCCATCATTCTTACACAGCTTTAAATTACTTCATTTACCATACTGGTGATTCCTCTGATGTTTGGAAACAAACCTGTCTTCTTGGAGTAAGTAGCAACCAATTCAGGGTTAAAAATAAAATCTTCAAACTGTTCGTTACCTTAAAACCAGTTTTATGATGGAGATTTTTTTCCACAGCTGAAAATTGAAATTTATAAAAACTGAAAAAAACCAAAAAAGCCCCCAATAGGTTGTAAAATTAATATGGATTTGTTTATAAATGCAGGAATCTGCACTTGCAAAATCTTTGATTTTCTGGATAAGCGAATAGGAAACTGATAATTTCAGCAAGTGCAATGTTTGTGTCTTAATGCCACTGCTTGTGGCCTGCAGCAGAGAATAACCACAGATAATATTTGATCAGAGATGAGCGCAGAGCTACAAACCCGAAATTAAAGGGACAGGAAGCTTGCTGGGCTGTTGCACCACAGAGCCCTGCAAAGGTACATTTGTGCAGCAGCATTGCTCAGCCAGCCTTCAAACGTGCATGGAAAAAACACATTTTGCCACCTCCCTCTTCCACAAGTGGCAAAATCTTCTGTACTCCCAGTACAGAACCAGTTATCAGCTTTTAACCAGTCATTCAGCTAAAATATTCCAGCAGATGTGAGGAGCAAAAATGGTCCCACTCAAATAATAGACCTGATGGAAAATAATGAAGTGGTGCCCTTGCACTAAAGGGAGTTCTCTGACATTTCTTGTGGAAACCAGGCAAAGGCAGGAGCTCCCACTGAGTAACTGAGTGCACAAAACCCTAACAGGCTTTCCTGAGTGCCATGAATACCTCAATTCTCCGCAGAGAATGCTGAAATGTAGCCTAGAGAACTTAAAAAAAAAAAAAAAGAAAATACCATCTAGAAATACTCACATTTTCTTGAAGCAGCTTGGAAGAGTTAAAAGCACCCCAGCTAAAGCAAAATAGCTGCTTGAGAGATGTTATTTTGGTGCTGGAAATGCACTGCTAAATACCAATAGTCTGAGCATCCCTGGAAATAGTGGGGACAGCCCAGGAAAACATTGTGTGGCCAACCGAGCAGAAGAACTTTGACAGCAGCACTACCCCTGCCACTGTTATAAAAATAGAATTTATTCCTACCAGAAGGCTCAAAGCTTTCCTTCTCTTTTCCCTCTGACTTCTAAGGTTTCTAATTTTAGCAACTAAATGTGGGACTACTAATTCAGTCAGTGTTTCTCATTCTGCTTCCTAATTTTCTTTTCCAAAACTGCTCCCAAAGTAAAAGCAAAGTGTTTCCTAATCAGGGTTTATTCACTTTCTCTCCCAAACAGGACTCATCCCACTCTCCCTTCCCGGAAAAAGCTGAAATAAACCTCTGCTCTGGCTGCTCTTTTCAACACCTGTATTACAAATTTTCACTGCTACTACAGAACTAACCCAGTTATTTATTTCCTTCCACGAAAATGCACAAAAGCCACCTCTGTCACACGTGATTACCTTGGACTGTGGTTTCCAGATTTCTTTTCACCACCTATATTTCATAAGAAATTATTAGTGTGATGTGAACTTGCATATATTAGGCTGAAAAAAGACTTACTAGGGAGAAATTTGCTTCTGATGATAAAACACATTTTTCTAGAGGTCAGTCTTTCAACACTGTGAATTTTTCCGCATTATGAAGCACTAATTTCCAAAGATATTGAGTAATGTAGGCTAATTAACTAAAGCATAGTCTGCAGCAGGGAAATTTAAAAAGGCCCTATGATAGTGTGAAAAAGAAAAATATGATTTAATCATTGAACAACTCATGGATTATTGTAAGTGATTATTAGTTCCCTGCAATTCAGAAAAGAGCAAAGAAGAACATCTATATGAATACAGAGAAAGAGAGAAAACTGTTGATAGTAGTACTTGAAGCATAAAAAATATAATTATGACCTTTCAAGTTTTTGTCAATATTTAATTTATTAAAATAAAAATCTCAGCTCCTGGCCAGCTCATCACTAACATAGAGATTATCACCAGTATTTAAATGTGGACACTCAGGATTACTACAGACCTCTGTCATGTATTTATCTCCTTTTATTTGACTGATTTTCTCCCCAAAGAAACTCTCTTGGGAGAACAATCTTGTTGCCAGGTTGAAATGCTAACCTTTATAAAGAGTTTCTGATACTATAAATGGAAACACCTACACTCTGGCATTTCTATAAATGTCTACCCATAGCTAAAATTAATTTCCTTGCGTAATTATAATTACATGCAGAGACAATACTGACAATGACTTACATGTGGAAGGCTCCTACCTGCATTTTCAGCAGCCTTATATATAACTTTTTTGAGCAGTTTCTTCTTACCAGTTTGTGACATTCATAAAAAAAAAAAATAGCCTTTTTCTAGTTCCCAAACTAAAACTTTACTTCATCTTACTACAAGGCCACTTTCATGAGTAGCAGACATGTGGGAGGCTCAGGAGGCACAAGTCTTGTCATGCTGTCAGGGACTATAAAGCACAAATTCTGTGAAATTCAGGTCACTGGCACCTATCTGCCTTCTTTAGTCAGCTCCACATTTGTGGAGCTCTAGGGATTCCCATGGATCTGCTTCTGCTTTGCACGAGTGGAGATGAAAGGACAGAAAGGCTCTGTGGTCCCACGAGCAGATCTGAGGCTTCTCTCCCAAAGGAAATCCTGCAGAAAGTGCCATTTACCTGAAACTTCTATAAATAACTTATAACGAAAAAGAAATTGCTCCTTTGAATCAGAATTTCTTCTCCTCAGTAAAGAAATAATATAAATCACTGAGAACAGAAGAATCCTGAGCTGCACAGATCGTGTGAAGATATTCAACAGTCATTATTTATTTGTTGTTTGCTAAAGGAAGAGATGGAATGGTTAGTAATGAGATTGGAACAGTTCCATAATGCGTGTCACTAATCTCAACAGCCAATTCATTCATTCCAACTACATACATCATTTCTTCAGATGCAAAGATTCAAAAGATTCTTTATCATGCTGTTCTTCCATTCTTCTGTACTCAGGTACTGAATTATTATTAACAAAAGTAAAAAAAAAAAATACTCCTCCTTCTGCTTCTTTAACTCATACATTTATTATCCTGGAGATTTCTTTACATCATGTTTGTTCAAAAACAATCAAAACACCTTGTTATGAGGGGCTTTACTCATCTCTCTGCCTCACGGAGCTGATGCTTCACCCAGCGAATCTACTTTCAGAGTTATCATGCAGAGCTAAAAATAAAAGCAGCCTTTGAGGTTTTCATTCCTCTCACCCTTGTTGAGGGGAGAGATAACAGAGACAGGAAATCATCTGATGTAATCTACATTTGTGTGCAGTTTGAGGTACTCAAATTTGTGCTGTAGGAAACAAGAGGGCAGGGGAGAAGATGAACTGGAGGCAGAAGGGAAAGGATTCCCTGGGAATTGGTGATGATGGGGTGATGATGAGCACTGTCAGCACAGGGTGGGGAGCAGGGAGGGCAGCACAGAGTGAGGGAAGGGGACCGGGGAGTGGCTGAGGCTAAAAGGATGTGGTGAAGCTCCAGGAGTTCCACAGGGCAGGAAAAACAGTAAATTCCTTCCCCTTCCTTCTCCTCGCTTTCCCCATTCCCGTGGGAGCAGATTCCCTGTGACTCTGCCCTGTCCAGGGCTGGCCTTTCTGCCAGGAAATGCTTCTGTTCCCCAAAACCCATCCTTGTCCTCCTGCTGGGGCAGGGAGAGGACAGGGACATTCATTGAGCCAGTGAGGGGAGAGGGAGAATCACAGGAGCCTCCAAAGTGGATTCCTGCACATGGATCCTTTCAGCAGCAGCAGGACATGATACTTGTGTGATAAGGGAGAGGTTTCTATTTGGTGCATCTTCTGGAGGATAAGTGTTGCAATTATCATAGCAATAATATCAGTTATGGCTAATATTTATTAACAAATGGCTGTTAAATTTGCCTTTAGCCCATATGTACAAAAGCAGATATAAACCATTTTTGGTAGCCTGGCAAAATAATTAAAACAAGGCATAAATTAATTTGCTAAAATAATACAATACATACAACTTAGCTGTGTTGTGATTCTCTGGAGTCAGAGGACTCCAGAATGTTTTACAAATGCCAATTTACCCATGAAGTCACAGTAGGTTAATGAATGCTTCATTTGCTGACTCGCATTGGTAGTTTGTAGTGGTTTGTTTGAAGACTGCAGAATATCATCATTTAAATGTGCTCTAATAGAGCAAAATTACTTATGAAAACACTGCATATGTTTGGCTAAAGACAGCCTCGTATTTGCTTTGTGCAAAGTGTCCTGATATAACTACAAATACAAGGAATTCTGGGCTGAGCAGGCAGTCTGAACCTTTGGAAGCAGCAGTAATGAGTTGTCTGTCTCAGGGCTGAATTGCACAGCCCACTGCAAATCCATCCATCCCAACCACGGTGTTCCAAAAACAAAATTCCAGCTGCTCTCCTGAGCTTCTGCAAAGGGCTGCTTCTTACAGAAATCAAGGACAACCAGAGTTCTGGGTTGGTTAACATTCCCTTAAACTTTTTATTTTTCTGGATCCAGGTCAATTATGAAGTTCTTGATTACCGAATGGATGTGGAAACCTAAAGACTGAGGACATTATTCTTAAAAAAGAACCTTTCTTAACATTTTATTTCCCTTTATTTTCCCTTGTACTGTAAAATACGTTTTTTAAAATATGTTTTTCCTCTTTGGGCTGATCCTGGATTAATGAGGAGTGTAGTTTAGAGAATCAGGTGTGGACAGAATTCTAAAGAATTAGGTTATTGGAAATTGCTACTCAAGGATCCATCTGAAAGTATGAGCAAGATAGTTGTCAGCTCAAGCCTTCATGTGCACAGTTATGGTGCCAATGAAAAATAATATTATTTCACAATTGGTACAAGTGGTCAGACTCATTTTGAAGCTGCACAAGGCAGAAATACTTCTGTTGGCTTCTCTGAGCAGCCAGAATCCATACAGTTACCCTCGGAGTGATTTCTCAGCATAACTGTGAGGCAGGGGAAGGAGGTTTTCCATATTACAGATCCTTAAATAATAAGCAAAGGTGGAATTTATTCAGCAGTTCAGAAAGGAAATAAAACTTTGAAGAAAGTCATGCTCATCCCTGACAGTTAACACAGTTTTGTTTCTTTCTGCAAGAGCAGGAAGCAATACATAAAACATGAGCACTTTTCCTGCAAAATTGGCAATAAAAGACTCCTCCTTCAGTCGGTGGAGCTGAATAAGTGTGATTCTCCCAGACTGTCTTAATTATTATCCTTATCATAGCAGCACTCAGACTGCCTGTCATCCCAAAAAAGCATCTGGAACATCTGGCGCATCCCAGCGTGCACCCATTACAGAAAAACCAGATTTACATCGGTTTTGCACAGGTTTTAATTCTCTGCATGTACCATTAAACTTTATATCGTTTGTCAAGCTGCCTCTGCAGCTCCAGGAACAGTTAAAGAGCTTTTCCATCATTTCCCTGTGCCAAAGGGATGAGTTACCAACTTCCTGGGATCAGCAAGAAGGAAATAAAAAGCAAGTTGAGCAAGTTTTGTGTTACAATGACTAACCCTAAGATACCATAATGCTTCAAATTAGCTTTAAAATAAAAAGTGACTCCTGGTCTGGCACTCTCAATGAACACCCTAAAGCAGACATTATTTCTGTTTTATTGTGAAGGGAACATCAAAATGAAAGAGTTGATCTTAAAATTCGTTAAATATTAAGTCTTTTCTTCACAGTGAATTCTAATTCACAAAAAAAGAAAAAAAAAGAAAAAAGAAGAAAAAAGAAGAAAATTAGAAATTCAAATCTATCCTCCAGTTTCTTAATATATGATATACAAAGGAAAATATCCAACTGATTTGTAGATAATAGGCCCAGAACATTTATCACCAAGTAAAACCAGATGAGACATCATTATCCAATTGGAGAATTTAATGTGGTAACCAGCAAATTGAATTTCCGAGCTGCAGAAAGTCGTGCAAGTCTGAGGCAATAAAACCACAGAGTTGAACACCACGTGGATTTCCAGACTGGATCTGGAATGAGAGCTTCAATATTCTCTTTTTAGATGGAAGCCACAGTGCAAAATGGAACTGGGCAGCACAAAATGTACAGTTTACCACAACTTTTTGCAAAATCCTGAAGATTTTTCAAGACTTTTTGTGCTTTGTTTTATGGTCAGAAATGCAAAATGAAAAATTTCCCAGGTACATCTGGTCTGCTGAGCACAAGTCCTGTGTGGTAAGTTAATTTTCTTCAGAATGAGCTGTGGTAATACGAAATAAAAGCATATTCAGATTTTAATTCTATTCTTGTAAGCCCATGTTTAGGCTCAACCTGCTAAATGATGTCACTTCAGAAGAGAAGCATTAGTAAACATAGAAAGTCATGTTCCAAGAGATACTCTATTAATTAATAATTATTTATAACAGCCTTGCTAATTGTAATTGACTCTTGCTTAGGTTCTGTGACATTGCCTATCAATTAAATTAGAGTTATAAATATATCCTGGAAGGGGGCAGTGTTTCTTGACAGGAATATTTTGCTGCAACATGGCTTCATGCATCATTTTATATCCTGGGCATGCTGCCAATATTGCATTACCTAAATATCCATTTCATATAGGAACTCTGCATCCTCCCAGCAACTTACGAAATCAGGCTAATTGTTTAATTTTAGGTTCCAAATCAACATTCCTTGCAGAGCATTAATCTAGTGGTGAATCTATGCAATTACCAATTTTGCAAAACTTCTTACGGCTGGAAATTTCAACTACTGTTAAGTAAGTGCCTTTTTATATTATTTAGCTACATATTTATGTGAGCGCTTAGAAAATTAAGCAGCGGCTAAGTGATGCTCAATCCCTCCTTCCATCAAGCCATACTTGTTTGACTACAAAACATTATCACCTTCCCTTCACTGAAGATGATGAAAATCCTATTTATCATCTCCATTTCCCAAGGCATTTATCTGGGCTGAAATTTTGATCCATATCCAGGAGTTGTACTGGGTATGTGTTGAGAGGAGAGGAATTCATGGAAAAGGGATTTCAACAGTTCTGCACTTTTGGTTTCCATTGAAAAAAACAGAGCAAAAGTAAGAAGAAAAACTAAACCAGTTTTGTCAACTTTTCTAATACAAAAGAAAAAAAAAGACTTTTAAGTGATCCAAATCATCCAAAGGTGATTTGGTTAGGGAAGGTTTAGAGGTGTCTTGTTTTGATTAACCTCAGTCTTGTGGAATGGAATCTTGAGAGGATAAAATCTCATTATCCAAAAGAAAGTAAATATATCACAATGCTTATGAAAATCCTGGTAACACCTTTTAGATATTAAGGAAATGAGCTGCCCTACTTATAACTTTAATTTATATCTAAAAACACAACAACTCTCTGTTACTTTTCCTTTTTGATATCAAGCTGCCATGAAATATTCTTTGATATTTAACATTTTTGTTCTGGGTAGCTCTCTTTCACGATAAATATGCCCATTTTTTTGCTTGGCTTTTCAGAATCCTTTCAGTATTCCAAGTGGAAAGACGTTAAAGTGAATGATTCTGTGCTGGCAAGAACCCACAAAATCTGTGTCAGCAACTCTGTGTATTTGACGACTCAGTTCCTCTTGTATATTTATAAGGCAAGTTGACAAAGTGCCTCAGATATTCTGATTCCTGTGATTATCTCCTGAAGGACTGCAAAGGTCTCTTTTAACGCTGCTCAAAAAATTCATGGGGATAAAGGAATTAATACCACTCTGTCAGGCCATGAATAATCATTTTACCTGTGCCCTCCTCTGTAATCACTGCACATTAAACAGAGTTTTTGAAACAGGGACTGAACTGACTTTTAGATTGGACCAACCACTCCATGTACAGTTGTCTTTTCCCATGATAATTCTTACTTTCCAGTTTCCTGCTTTTCCTTCAGACCTTTTAAAGTTGACATATTATGCCATTAGAGTATTTTAAATATTTATCATCATACAATAAATATTTATCATCATACAATAACATACTATTAATTTATCACATCCATTAGTTGCATGATGGTATGGGAATCATGCAAGAAAATATAACTTCAGTCCTGAAATCAAGGATGGAATTTGCATTTTATCTGAAATGACCAATTTCCTTCTCTCCAGAACTCAGGTGAGCCCACAGATCATCAACAGACTTCCAAAAACTATCTGAAACCAGCTGATTCATCTACCAAGTCATGAAATATTGTTGTGGTTCGCTGCAGTTGAGTAATAATTTTCACATTCATCCCAATAAATTGCTTGCTGATTTTCTCTCCGGGTTTGAAATCCTTTGCTTTGACTTTGTGATACTGATAATCTCTGTCAGGGAGATTTAAATCCACAATCTAAATAAATAAGTTTAAATAAACAGTAACTCCATTAAGCTCATCTGTTTTTATAAGACGCAGTAATCAAAGTTGAAATACAAAAGCTTATAAATTAACAGGTAATAAATCATTATCAGAGGCTGAGTGCAGGATCCTTATGAACCTTCAAAGATCATACAAATTAAACTAAACTCAGCTAGACTGAATAATTAAGAGCGCTATTTTATTAAATCATCTGACAGGGAATGATTCTTGCCCTGTGTTTTCCTGTTCTGTCCTGAGAAAGTTGTGATTCTGACATTGAAAAGTGGATTATCATGACAAATTTGTCGTGATACCGACATTGAAAAATGGATTCTTCTGAGAAAGTTGTGGTGACACCATGGTTGAGGAACCTTTCTTGGACCATAAACCACAGCATTAAACCATGAAGCAGAAGGCTGTGCCTCTGGGGCTGGATCAATGCTGAAAGGAGAACATTGGAGTGTTTGCCTTGTGGTTTGCATCCGGAGGAGCTGGATACTCACGTGGTAGAGTGGGACAGTGTTGTTCTCAGCCAGGGAGAAGTTGAGGACATCCTGCTGCCCTGGCTCCAGCCGGACGCTCATGGTGGAGGTCAGCACGGCGGGGCTGATGGGGTAGCTGGCATTCCCAGGCGGTTTTCCCTTTTTCCTGGACCTCCTGCCCGTGTCCCTCTTGTTGTCCTTCTGCGTCAGAGGCTCCTCCTGGATCACCAGGATCTTGTCGTCGCTCAGGTAGCGCAGGAGGGAATTCTCAGAGTCAGTGGTTGGAGGGGGAAAAAGAAATATTAGTAAGAGGAAACAGCCAGAGAACCGTTTTGGCTGGCCAGAGACCATCCCTTGGTGGTGTTAAAGTGGAGAGCCCTGGGGATGTGCAGGGAGTTGTGAGGCTCTCCCTGGACTCATTCCCACATTTCCTGACCCAGCCCTGCCGCGGGAGGGGAGAGGGAGCAGACACAGGAAATATCCCTGGGTTGTGTCGTGCAGGGAGCATCTCTGGGACCGTTCCAGAGACCAGGATTGGAATTTCAAGGAACTTGACAAGCTGGAATAATGATTTTAAGGAGATGTGCAGCATACTTGGGCACAGTTTCAAAATGGGATCTGGCCAGGCAACAAGTCTGTTGCTGTCTGTAGCATTGAAATATGAGCTAAACATACATCAACAGATTTGGAATAAATTGGAAAAGGCTAGTGCCTTAAATGGAATTTATTTTCTCTTGGAATGGAAGTTTACTGAAAAAGGTAGTTTAAAATCCTGTATTGATTTTCAAGAATATAATGCATTTTTTGTCACATTTTAAGGAGTCCTCTCAGCTTCCAGACTGTGCCTAAAAGATTCTAAAAAAATAGTATTCAATAATCTTTAACAATCAGTGTCACAATAAATATGGCTGTATTTTCGAAGAATGTTCTTTTTAATTATTTAATTGGGTTTTTTCAGAGGATATAAAGGGAAAAAAAATGAGCTTTGCAATCACTTGGCTTTCTTGCAAAGTTCATAATTCCCACTGGAATCAGTGGAAATGAATGTGGTCAGAACTGCTGGTCTGAACACTGACAGCACAATTGCTGATTCCTGTTCCAAATTTTAATTCATACCGATGAAAATGTTCTCAAAGGATGTTACCTTAAATCTGTAATACCACTTAGTGTTTTCTAGAGCTGTGAAGATTTAGAACCGATTGCTATTAACATATATCTGAGTCCTCTGAGTATTTTCCCTTGGTGTTTATCTTTCATTGTACTAGAATTAAATTCCTCCTACTGACACAAACTTTTAAATTTTCCGAAATACAAACACAAAAGCAGAGACACTAAACAGGGTCATTTATATCCTCTGTGACACTCAAAAAAATTTTTATTTCCTGTGATGCTCCTTAAGTAACAAAGCAAAAAACATCTTGGAGAACAGCAGAGAAGAAGAAAATACTCACCTCTGCTCCCCCTCTTGTACATGTTCTGCTCTTTGGACTCCCCTATCCAGCTGTACTCAGTAGGCATCGAAACTGGCCTTAAATCTCCTGGAAACAAGCCAAGCAAAACCAATATCATTTTTGAAGACTAGGAACAGAAGGCTGTAGAGTCAGTAATGTCTACAAATTCCAGGTGTGACACAACCCTGCAGAGCAATCCACTGTTAGAGCTGTGGCATTTGGGATCAGGGAAACATCCCAGAGTCTCCTCTTCATCACCCCAAACCAAGGGAAGCACCACCAACTTTGGTGAAATTGCTTGTAAATATAAAGAAGATTACGAATTTATTTTGAAACTCTGCTGAGTAAAAACTTGCTCCCTCTTTAAACAAGTGGTGGGAATAAAGAGAGAAGCAGTTTTTACGTGGATGACAATGCTGTAGGAAAAGCAGAAAGAGCATTAATGGAGATAAAACAGCACAGATCTATCAGGGAAACATAAAACCTCTCTGACCTAAAATCACATGGTGAGTAATGAGGGAATCTCATTTCAAGGAACATTAACTTCCCCTGGCTTAGAAAGCAAACCTGGAGCACAGTTTGGTGACAACAACCACAGCAAAGAAGGTTCAGCCATTGGGGTTTTCATCAATGGGATTTCATGGCACTGGGAGATCCTGATGTGCCCAAGTCATTCCCTGCTGGAGCAGCAGGAGAACACAGAGCACCAAACCAGGAACACCCCAGACCTTCTGGAAATCAAATATTTGGAGTACTGGAATTTTGGAGCACTGGTCAGTCCAGGCAGTAATGAAAGTGGCTGCTCAGCCATGAAAGGCTTCAGAAATTTTATTTGCCTTACTTTCCTCATGGCCCTCTGCTCCCAGCATCAGTTTATTGGAGCTACCATAAATCCTGTCATTTTACTGAAAGACATGTTGTCACTTTGATGATTTATGTCACCTTTCAGTCAGAAAGTACAAAACATTCCCCTAGAGTGGAACATAATTTGCATGTCTGTTAATCAACAGATTAATTGAATCTGTAGTTTTTTAAAAAAGCTGGTTTAGCAATCATTTTTGAGAGAAAGACATATTGCAGATACTTTAAAATCAAATTCCTTCTGGATTTTCAGAGTTACAGAAAATCAGAATTGACCATCATAGACCAAAAAAAAAATATATTGTGTATTCCTGGGATCAGGGAGAGACACCAATATTTTAAGTCACCATGCAGCAAGAATTTATGAAAGCAAGCCAACTACACCCATCTGGCTCCAGTTTTAATCACAGTTAAGATTTAGCTTTGTCTTTCATTCTAATTTTTTTTTTTTAAATGATGTCACTTCACGAGGAAATAGTGAACATTACTGGTCTTAAGATGGAATTCTATTCTTCAGCGTCACAGCTCTTTCAAGCCTCAAGCCTGTGACTGAAAAATTACAGTTTACTAAAAAGTTACTAAAAATATCCTGTATATAACAAAGATTTATTAAGATTTCCTGCTCTGGAAAGGTTCTGTGTGTACATACACACCATCAAGTCCATTTAAGTTGCCATTTTTACCAAAAATCCAGCTGCAGTCAGCAAATTGCAACAGCAGGAGGAAAGTTCTGTGTGACTGATAAGCACAAGGTAAGTAGTGAGGAGGCAGAGAAACTGCATTTTAGAACATTCCTGGTCTCAAATCCTCCACCAGACTAAGCAGAATCACTGACTGCAGTGCTTAAAAAGCTTTATTTTGTTCCCTCACTGTGCTCCTTTTTTTGGTTGTTGGATCTTCCACCAGAACAACTCTTGGGGTTCTTTCCATTGAACTCCACCAGGATTTTAGTACCTCGGCTCTTCACAGACACATTTTACTTTACTACTCTGAGCTTCTGAGAGTTTTTCCCTTTCCTGGATTTCAAATACAAAAAAACTTAGGAAGTTTGTTGTTGTTGTTGTTGTTGTTGTTTTAAAAATGAGAGAAAAAAGGTCTCAGAGTAGGTGAATAAAGTACTTATTGATAGCTTGGCATATAAAAATAAATCTGTATATATATCGCTCAAAAGATAGCAGCTACCCATAGAGAACACTATGGTCACTGCTTTCTCTGAGGCTCAGAAAAAATGCCGTTTTCAAGATCAGGTATAATTACAGTTTTCAAAAGAAATCTCCTATCTGAAATCTGTAAGCTTCACAAAAGTATCCTAACGCCTTGAAATGAAGCCACTGGAAATACATGGAGAATACACTGCTGTATTGCAGCAGTATTTTTCTCAAATTCAAAACCAAGCAACCCAGTTTTAACAGATATGAAAAAAAAAATTAATTTTCAACAATACCTTTTATATATATCCATAATACTTACATACAAGCACATGTGATTGTGTAACTGTATATCAACATACACAAAATTTCTATAGGAGGAGTTAATTATTGTGCTAATAACAATTTATGTATTTAAGCAGCTCCGATCCTAAGATTTTGAATGCAGTTCAGGCACTAATGAATGCATTGTGGGACACTCCTCATGCATTTCATGCCGGGCTGAATTTTGGAGAGCCTTCTGTTTTACAGACACTTCCATCCCACAAGTCAAGCCCTTCATTGAAATTAACAGCCCAGAACGTTGCAAGTGGAGTAATCCCCAAAAGTTTGGGAGAGAAATTGAGTAAATCAAGATGCTGACTGCCCAAATACCATTAATTTAATTAGCATCCAACATTTAAGTATGTACTGCAAAATAACTGTATAAATAACTTACTCCTGACCAGGAATGTTAGTACGGAAGGAAAAAAACTTAATTTTTCTAATTATTCCTTCGTGTAAACTTTTGTTTAGCATTCAGAGCAGACAGGTCAGGGTCTAATGAAGAATGACAGATTTTTGGGGAGGTCGCAGTGCTAACAGCAAGGTCTGTAAATGTGCTCGAGCAGAAAAAGGTTGCAGCAATGCAGCCTACCGTGCGTGGGTGTTTTCTCCCTCCTCCTCACGCCTGCGGCTCTGCTCCTCTCGTACTCAGAGCCCCCGGGGTGTCCTTCCCCCTCGACCAGGGTGTAGTATTTCCCACTTTCGTGCTCCAGGAAATAGTTGGGAGACTCAGAGCCTTTCATCCCAGACTTTCCAAATTTGCTGATGTCATCGCAAGACATTATTCCAATTTCATCCCTAAAAGACAGCAGATGATGGAGAAATGAACCATTTCACGTAAACTTCAAGCATGCAACTCCCAAACACCACGAATTTAAAAAAGTCTTGCAATTGAAATGCTGTGTGGGAGAGCTTTATAAGAAGTGAGGCGATTCAACAGATGGAAATTAACAAAATCATCCTGAGGTGCCACTTGATTGTAAGATAAACATAGATATTCAGGAGTTTTCTAGGATCTGAAAGAGAGCATAAGGAATTGTAAAGTGAGCAGACAAAGGCTTCCCTTGGAGAAATGCTTGAGAATAAGTGGACACATAAAAGTAAATCAAACTACTTGATGAAAGACTTTTTAAAATACTTTTTGGTTTAGGACTAAACTCAGGTTTTGCTCAGCTAAGTGAAAGTTAAATCATCCATAACAATGTTATGATGTTTAATGTGTTTCTAGCTCTTAATTTTATTAATTATTTTCGCTTGATTGTGAGGCTGTTTGTTTTGTTTTAGTTTTATTAATCTAATGAAATCAAAGCGTAAAATGTTATTTTTCAAAACCTCACATTCCTTAGGACATAAATACCTGGGGCCATAAAGTCCTGACATGGGAGAGAGAATGAAAACATCCTGGAGTGCAGAGTTGTCCATTTTGGAGGACATGCCCATGGTACTCGTTGGGGTTGTGGAGCTGCTTGTGGGGCTGGTTGGAATCACAGGCTGTGAAAAACAAAAAGGCACACGAGGAATAAATGAATGTTTTCTGTGCTACAAGAAACAACAAAGTCAATGTGCATAATTTTAGGAATTTTGAGCTCCTTTTTGGAATAGCCATTTAAAAAAATTTCTGGTTTCTTCTAAAACGGTGTCTAGTGAAACTCCAGACTTTGAGACTAGTTATGAAAGAAACTGATAAACGACCATTAAATTAATTTGAAAGCCACCTCAAGGGAAAATCTGAGACTCAATCAAAATATGATCTTTAATCAATGCAGAAAATCAATTCTGTGAGGAGAAAGGACACAGTGTATTAAATGCCATTAGTGCAGAAGTTAATTACAGAACTCTGGAATACTTGTACCGAATGAAATTATCATGTTGGTTTCAGTGGAAGATTTATTGTTAACAAGGACAGAACATCTTGGGTTTTTTTTAAGAAAGCAGAATTCATTGTCCTTTGGCTTCATAGCCATGGTACTAAATACCAAAAAGATATTTCTTCATAGGAATGTCAGTCTGCAAAGGGGTCCAAATTATATTAGCCCTCAATGCTTATTGTTATCTCAAACTAAATAATAAATAAATGGTGTAATGTTCTGGATCTATTAGTTGTGACAGGAAGGATTATTCCAACTTGCAAATTTCTCCAAATAAAAAGAAAAAATACATTAAATGTATTTTATTTGAATGAAGTTGTCGTGTGCTCACTTCAGCAAAAACCAGAGCACTATTTGCTAGTGGAAATGAAAAAAGACATTTTGTCCTAAGTAGGGAAATAATCCCAGAGTCTAAAAATTCCAATAGTCTTCCTCTGTCACATGAGGTCAGCCAGAGACAAAAGGAGAAAATGATGTCACTACCTTCTTAGTGAGAGATAATGGAGAACAAAACTGTCAAATGAAAACTCTGCTGTTGTTAATTGAGCATCAGGGGAAACCCTCTACAGCACAGGAATAACTACAGCAAGGCCAAGTAATAAATTTAATAAGGACTCCCAGATTCTGTATCATCAATAATTCATAAATTACCTATCTGGCATAATTTTAAACTTAATTATTGTAGAAAAAATATTAATAACATCCATAAGTGCCTTAAGCAACAATAGCAAACATGACAACTTTTATTTAAAACTTCCTGCTGTGCACCAACCTGAGGTAACAAATAGGATTTCAAGTTCTTAAATCCTATTTCCTTTGTGCCTTCCCTAATTGTGTACTGCTTTTGTTTTTGTTTTTTTTTTTTACCAGCACTAAATCAGAATGAAAAATTGCTCCATGTGTGGATACATAAATAGATATATGGAGTGCATCATGGAAATAACACAATAGAGAAATACATATGGATCTGTACCTGGAACACACCATGAAATATAGCATATATATGTGTTATCCTTTTTTGTGACAGTGTGAGTTTTGATGAACAGTTTTCTCTCTTAATCTGCTTTCACTGAGATATTTTTCTGCACTTTGTTGCTGTTTGGTGATTCCCTATCCTGCTTTTTTCTCGGTGCAAACCCTCCTGTCTGTGCTGTGCTTTCTGCTTACCCCAAAGCCTGTTCTGCTACAGCCAATCCAATCCATCAGAGGCAGCAAACTCCGGAACAACAAACAAACAAACCCAGAAATTTTCCTACCAATTCCACCCCTCAAACTGCTCTAGAGCCTAAAAACTGCCAAAGGCAAGGAAAGGCGAGGAGGCTGCAGCCAACAGGAGAGGGAAGTGAGCTCACTGCTTCCAGCAGCAACAAGCTGTTGTGTCAGCTGTCCAGGAAGCACAGGCTCTAGTGTCATCTTGACATTTAATCAGGCTGCTTCCAAGTCATTACTGACAATAATAAATAATACCAGACCCAGGTGAGAGCTGCAGGGAACAGGCAAACCCAAAACCTGCGTCCTGAAACAGATCCAGGTCCTAACACTTGTGCTTGTCTCTGTGGCAGGAAGAATGAGAGACCTAAAGATGCTGAAAAGGACCTAAAGGTGGTTTTCCACATCTTATAACAGACTCTACTGTTAAGAAGTAACACTGGCAGTGCTGGTTTGCTTTCCAAAGTGGTTTATATTTTTATTTAACTATCTCACTCCACTATTCTCTGGTATAGAAGAAACATATATAAATCCCAGGGAGATGACACTTAAAGTACCCTTTGATCCTCAGGGGCTCATCAGGAGAGGACACATCAAAACCCTAGTTATCTTGATAATCCCACAAAAACAGCTCAGTGCACTTTCATTTTTCTGGCTGCCGTGGCAAAGGTTGGCATTTTTAATGGCAAATCCTGTGCCATGTGTGGAGTACACTCTGTTCCACACTGGCACAGCCTCCAGATCCATTGCTGCTGGTGAATTATGATTCTTTAATGTGCAAGTAGAAAGGCAGAATCTCTCTGGAAGCCCTGTGCAAATGCAGTTTCCATTTTGCTGCCCCTGGAGGCTCCTTCAGAAGTTCCCAAGTAGACACATGAGCATCTTGCCAGGGCAAAGGATGTTATTCCTGCAGCATTATGACAGAAAAATCCCCTCAGGCTGTCACAGGGCCCCATTCCTCTCCCCCAGGGCAGTCACACAGAAAGAAAGGTGGCCCTAAATCCCACTGTCAGCATTCCTGGGCTGCAAGGATTACACAAACTCCTGAACTGAGGCCACTGGGTAGGATTCAGGCACTTGGAGAAATGAAAGATTTAGAAAATGCCAGGCAGGGAGGAAATCTGCCTGGATGGGCTTCAAAGGTTTGATTTCTTTCATTAATTAAAAATAATTCAGAAACACATTCATGTGTCATGTGATCCAAAAAAGCAGCTCTGAGAATCTTCCACATTATGGAAGAGCAGCAGCCTATTACAGGATATAACATATGGCATTATTATATATAATATTTAACATATATAACATGTATGGCATTAAAGACAGCCCTCAATATTTACTGACTTCCTGAAAAACCTTTCCTTTAACAATGACATTTTGAGTTCAGTGTTTCAGCCAGGTTCTCCTGCATGTTGTTGGTGCTGGAGGAAGAGCCAGCTGTGATGTTCACAATTTTTTTTTTTTTTTTTGGCATCAACAGGTTTTCAAGGAATGAGTGCAGAGAAAATACCAGAGGTTCTATTATCCCTGCTACCAAAAACTCTGCCTGCGTGAGAGGCGTGGAACAGAAGCAGAGTTCTCCTGGAATTCAATGGGTCTGACACACTTGATTACAAACAAGGAGTTGACAGACTGTGAAATAATGGGAACAGGGAGGCACTGCTGCCTGTGCCAGTCGGAGCAGCCACTGAACCTTGCTCTTCATGAAACGATCTGTAAATCTTCTTTCCTTGTCTGAATTCCTGTTGCCCCCAAAGTAACCAGAACAGGGAGAAAACAATCTGACTGACACATTCAGACTGCCACGCTTATTTATCTCAGCCCTCTGCTTCAAAGGACTTCGGGACAGGCTCCTGTTCTTTTCAGGAAGGAGAAATTCCAGCGTGTTTTCTTGAATAAAGGATTTGCCACCACACCAGCATTGCAGCAGCCGCCTTACCTGCAGTGCAAGAGGTTTCCACCTCACATTCTTCAGCAGGGCAGGAGCAGAAACCAGGGTATTCTGAGGACGTTTTTTCAAGGTTAAAATCACTCCATTTGGATCTTCCCACAGTGCATTTACTAGGTTCTTTAACTGCCAGCCAACCTAAGGAAAAATGCCATAATTGAATTTTGAAAGCTTTCCATATAACTTGAAGAGTGAAGGAAATCTTCTGTTAACCAACAAGGTCTGTTATAACCTGCTCCTTGCAAACATAAGCAGTTTTTATAAAGTCTGGTGGACTGAAATGATGCTGCTGAAGCTGGACTTTTTTTTTCTTTAGCTATGTTTCTGAACAAAATAAGGCAGAAATGAACACTATTAGCCTTTCAATAACTTGTGAGATCACTGAACATTTTAAATCAAAAGATGAGGTCCTAAAAGTCATGGAAGATTTTCAGTTTGGCTCTTGGATTGCAATTATTTTTAGGGCTTTTCTTTTCCCTCTGCCTTTGCTTTCCCAGCCAGGGTAGATTTTTAGGTGAAGGGAAAATAATAAAGACAATCTCCAAGAGATTTGAATTAAAATCCTTGTCTAAGGGCTGAGGAGAAGTTGGGATGGAGACTGTAAGGTTCCAAGTTTTCTCCACAGTGGGCTAAAGCCAGGATCCAGCTGTGAACATCCACCTTGGACAGAACTGCAATGTCTGTTGGAATTCCAAAAAAGGATTTTAATAACTTCTTAAAGTTCTATTCTATTTTTAGTGCTGTCGTTCTATGGAAAACTTCCTAAAAATGCACTGAAACAATTTCCAGTAGCAATTGCAAATGGCAATTAGCATGTCAGCTTGCAGCCCAAAAAACTCTTCCAGTTTGGGCTGTGTTTATAAAAGGACAGAGGCCTTTTTTTTTTTCTTTTACTCCATTCTAGAAATCAAATGGAACTCTTTTTGATTTTTATAGATTGATGTAATTTTCGGATTGTGAAATCCTTAGAGTTCCGTGAGCTCCTTTTAGAAAAGAATGATAAATAATTAAGTTAACGATAAATTATTCCAATGAGAACCTTAATGACAAAACCATTAAATACCAAGACCTATCAGAGAACAGTCTGCAGTCATTACTACTGGGTGATGATAAAATGCTCTCAGGAATTTGGACAAGTTATTATAAATTGTGTTACTAAAAATATCCTTGAAAAAAGAGAAGCCATTACAGTGGATTAAAAATCTTAGATGAAAACCAGACCTTGAGACAGATTTTGACATTTACTCCTGAAGAATCAGTCTTTAAAGCAATTACTAACTTCTAGCTCTGCTAAGATGCATTCACCAGAAGGGTATTTTATATCTTTAACACATATAGTCAATCAGATTCTACAAAATGGGTTAAGATACTTCATCAAGGAAAGGTAACATTAAAATTAGGCTAATGAAGAAATAAAAGACTAATGTGATACTTTTTATTTTCCTCTGTAAATGCAAATGGAGGCTAATTTAGATGCTAAAGGTGGAAGAAACCCAGAAGAATGCAAAAGAATTCACTCAAAATGGTCAGAGATATGCAAACATTTAAAATTTTGCTGGGTTACACTTGGGATTGCCATTTTCAGTAAATTTTATTTGTTTTTACATCCTCATTTTCTCATAGAAACTATGCAGTGAAAAATAGAGAATATAGCAACTTTAAGAATTAGAGATTTAAAAAAAAACTCGAAACAATAATAAATTCCTTTACCAGAAAATTCCACAACACTGCTGTAATTTTGTGTACCTAAACCTGATAATTTTGTGGCTGGGACTGCTTAACTAATATGTTCAGAACAACATGAAAAACAGAACTCAGTTTCACTAACAGCAAACTAGAGTTTTTTCAGTTCTCCAGTATCTTCCTCAGACTCTCCCCATCACGACTTTGCTCCTTCTCATTCAGAATATTTGGTTTTGCATGAATGGGACTTGGAATGCATCCTACCAGCAGCAGGGATTTCAGCATTGTTATAAATCCAAACCCTCTTCCTGCTGGAAAAGCACCTTTTCTCCCTTTTTAAAATAAAACCTACCTGCCTTGGGATGACTCACCGCAGATCTGTGTGAAAAATTAATACACAAAACTCCTAAAGTTAGAGATGCACAAAAAACCCCCAACCCAGTGCATTTTTGGGCATCTGCAGAGACATTAAGTGCATGATATATTTGTCTATCAAAAGGAAGTGGAAAACAGCTGAACTGGTGAACATGGTGGTGTTTATCAGAGGATTCCAGGGCTCCAAACCCCCACAGCTGTTAGTCACCTTCCTGCCAATTCCTTCCAAACACATTATACATATTTGTTATGGTAGGAATTCAGAAGAAAAATTTAGCTTAGACAGTGGAACTGGGAGCGCACAGGGGAGAGAGGCATCTGCTCCTTTCCCTGCTTTCCCTGAAAATTCTGGGGACAAAGCAGGAATGGGGTTCCTCCATTCCTTCACTGCCTTACCAAACCCTATCAGAATTCTGAAAAATGGAAAAGTTTTAGGAAATGCAGAACCACCGAGTGCAGCTCACAGAAGGAAAGCAGGTTAGACCTTAATTTGCTTGGGAGCTTTGTGCCTGTTGTGTTCACTGCATCACCTGCCAGCTTTGCTGCTACCTGGGGTGGAGAGGCAGAGCAATAACTAACAAGAATTTAAACGTTCCCTTGTCAGGCATTTGGTCTGGAAATCAGTTGTGCCAAATATTTTCTAAATATTTATGTCCCACTATATTGCACACCACCTGAAACAAGTAATTCTGCTCTGACTGCAGTCACCCCTCACAGGAACCAGGACAGATGTTTCCCCTCGTGAGTCTTCAAATACATAAGCAAAGCCATCTGGATATTTACTTGAACCTGCAAACTTTGACCTCTCTGCATATTTGCATTAAAAAAAAACCCTCCAGCTTGTGTAAACTCAACTTTTTGTTAAGGAAGCAGACTATCATCTTTTCATATTTTAAGTCTGTAATTCACTTTGCCTCATTAGGGAATTAATCAAGGGAGCTGGTTTGATTAACATGGAAATCAGAAATTATTATTAGACAAAAATGTGCTGGAAGATCACAAGACTGTGTTCTGTCACTAAATGGGAAGCTCGTCATTAACACCTGTAGCTGATTCACTCTCATTAATATTCGAGCTGCTCCTAACCATAATTGATCATGGAAAACCAAATGTTCTCCCATTATCTTACATGGTTATTTTCATTAACTAAGGAGGAACACAGCAAGAATCCAAGAAGCAGCAAGATCTACTACAGGAAGAGAGGCTTTGCTAAGGGTTTCTGAAAGGCAGAATCTGGAGAATCAGTAACATGTGGCACTTTGTTTGGAAACAGAAGGACATCTTTGGGGAAAAGAAGTCGTAATTCTCATGACATCTTTTGTCCTTTTTTTCCCCTCCTGCTTGCATTTCCCAACACAGACTGTGCAGAAGCGCAGATGGTGTGACCTGGCACTGCATTTACAGATTTACCTCCACCTAAAATGAGCTCTCATCAGGGCTCATATTTACAATGCAGCAAACATACACCGAGGGTATTAATTCAATGACTGTCTTCATACAAATAAATTAGGGCTGAAATTACTTCATTGTGCCAGGCTCTTGACACACTGAATTTCAAGCATGTAATTTGACAATGAGCAACATGAAAGGGCGTTAGGCTGCTGATTGTGTATTTAGAATCACAGGATATTTGGGGTCCGAAGGGCCATTTAAAGGTCACTTAGTCCTGCAAGGAGCAGCGACATTGTCAGGTGGATTGGGCTGCTCCAAACCCTGTCCAGCCTTGCCTTGGACACTTCCAGGGATCCAGGGGCAGCACAGCTTCTCTGGGCACTCTGTGCCTGTGTTTCATTGTAAAAGAATTTCTTCCATATATCTGGTCCAAATCTCGCCTCTCTCAGTATAAAGTCATTGCCCCTTTACATCAGGCCTTCCTAAAAGGTCTGTCCCCATCTCCCTTCCATGCCCTTGAAAGCACAGGATCCACCATTCCAAAGAACAACTTCCCCAAGTGTGAAAACGCAGCTTCTTTAGTTAAAACCAGCAGCTGTTTAAAGAGAATACGAGAAACACATAACACAACAGATTTATTACAGATATTTCTGTGGCCTCTTGCCCTGGCACAGCATTGTCTTATGCCTTAAGGAGTTGTTTCTCTTTCTGGTCTTTATTGCCTCTGTCTGAGAAGAAAGAGGAATTCTGTCTCAGACCCAGCTGGCTGAGCTAACCAAACTGAAATCCTTAAATAATTTCTCTTCCTATGAGACAGATGACACATTTTCCTTTTTATCCATTACATTCTTTTAAAGCTCAGCTCAAACTTAACACCTTTTATGGCTGTAAATGACCTGCAGATCCCACAGTATTTCAGACAAGATATTACTAATGTCAAGACAATGGTACCCAAACTCAGTTTCTCCTGGAAACCTGTTCCTGATTAATTCCAAGTTCATCTTTGCCATTTTCAGTCCCATCAGCTCTGTGGTGCTCGGTTGGTTTGGGATTAATTACTACATTCTGACTCCTGGACTCCTGCCAGGTGCTCCTGAGTAACATCGAGCTTTCAACAGGAATTACTAAAAGCCTTATTATTGCTCTCTGTCCTATGAAATAACCTTCAAATCCTAACCCTCACAAAAAGAAAAAAAAAAGGAACAGAAGACAGAAAAAAGTCAGTTTTCCCTTGTTTACAAGTCACGTCTCTATGAAGAAGTAGATCAAATATTTTCCAGTTGGTCAGGTAGATTAATCAATATTTGCTTGATCTTTAATATTTTCATTGTCTGAAAAACCATCCAAATGGAACATTAACACAATTTCAGTTTCATAAATTTATGCTGAAAAAAATTACAATATTAAATTTGCCATTTCAACTAAGCAGCAGAAAATACACCACCTAAAGTGTAATTATTAATTCTGCAAACAAAGAAGTACTACAGTGGCATCTTCAATACTTCTGTATAATTTTATGAGAGAGGAATTAAAAATCTACAAGGTGCTGGCAGAGTTTGTGCCTGTTGTTATTGCAGGGAAAAATAAAGAGTTAGGGTGGCAGTAATTTAGAATTTTAACTTATTCTTAAAGTTTCTTTTGCTTTTTTATTAAAATCTTATAAGCAAGAAGAACAAGTAGAAAAGCAAATAATGAAATTGGATAATGATTAAATGATATTAACAGCCAGTGGTGAATTGCCTGATTTAATTAATTTCTTGCTTAAAGTACTATTATTTTTTCTTTGATCTTTGTAGTTGTTTTACAGAGTGTTCCTCGGTTAGAGCAGATTCCACATGGAAAGGTTTTTATTTCCAACTCCTTCAATTGTTGCATGATATAATTTGGGAGCAGCTTTCCTTTAAGACTTCCTGAACACTTTCTAACTCTCAACTCCACAGAAAAGCTATTGGAAAAGTAAAACAAAGCTTTCAAAACTCCCTGGGGAGTCTATTCAGCCTGAGCACCCTCTGGGGAGAGAACCTTTTCCTGATATCCAACCCATCCCTCCCTTGGAACAGCTCCAGCCTTGTAGTCTCGTTTTTCCTCTTTCAGCACCACATTCTGCCTTTTCCATGACTGAATCCTTGCCCTGGACAGCTCCATGACTCCCTGGTAGAAATGCAGAATGTTACAGCTGGGAATTAAAAGAGGATGCTGAGGAGGGTCATGAATTAGGATGACAAACTGGCAGTGCTCAAATTATCCAGCTTACTGAAAAAAAAGTGATGAGCTAATTTGATTGCATCCTGAAAATACCTAAAAGAGAAACCTGCTCTCCAATTTAATAGATAAAAATACATCAAGATCAAAGGACTGGAAGCTCGTGCCAGACAAATATAGGCGACAAATAAAATGACTTTTTTCCCCCCAGCAATGAGAATAATTAACTACCGGCACAATTTATTCCAGGTTGTGGGAACATCAGTGAGAGTTTTAAAACTCAAATGATCATATTAAATGAGCGAATATGAATTTATCTAGAAAATACATTGGCCTAGTTCAGTCAAAATCAGATTAAATGGTGCTGGTAGTCAGCTATAGGATTGGAATCTGTTAAAAGAGATCCATATTTTCTGTGCTCAGGGAAGTATTTCCAGCAGTGGCAGCTCAAAACAACACTCTCTAAGCATCTTCAGAGCAGGTTCTTTCAAACACATTGTGTTAAAGGGGATTTATATTCGATGAAATATAAAATATTGATACCAAAATTCTATGAAAACATCAATCTTAAAACAAGTATCTTGATTGGGATAACCAAGATAAAACCTTCCCTGGAAAACCTGTAAGAACACCAGAGAAATGCAAGTTCTCTGACCCTCCAGTCATTAATTCCAAATGGGTTACACCCCTTTTTATGAGCTGGTCGTGCTAATATTAAAATATTGATTGTGTGGAAATTTAATGAGCTGTTGCCTTTGAATTATTCCAGTCCACTAATGGAAATAACGCTAATTATAAGCAAAATATGGATCAGCATAATGTGATAACTTGGTGAAGAAGGAGCACAGCTAAGTGTAGTTTGCAGCAAGGAGTGCCAGAAATCACTCAAAGGACACACTTGAAGATCTAAGGGATATTTAAAATATTAAAATTTCCAATCCATGAGGGGGAGAGAGCTGGCCATGCACCTCTGAAACATCCAAATATTCATTATCACTGCCTGATTTTCCAAACTGAAGACAAAATGAGACTTTCTCAGCCATTTCAAAGGAAGAATAAGTTTCTGAAAGAAGCAGTGCCACATCTCTCTTACCGTAGCTTGTTAGAAACTTCAGAATGAATAATTAACATATGATGGGGGATTTTACTTAGAAAAAAGTATTTTCTGGCACTTGTCTCAGCTGTTGGTCCTGTGCCCTCAGGTGGAAAGGGATTACAAGTATCAACCACCTTGAGCCTGTTGTAATAAAAGACATGGGAAGAGCTGCTGAAAAAAGCCAATTCTTGAGCAGCTGAATGGGGAGATTTCACCTATGGGAGTAAAGATTAAATCAAATCTGTCACTTGAAGAGTGTGTTTGATGGAGAAAGCCAGTCTAATACATATTTCAACTTGTAACTATGACAACTCTCTAATACAGATAAGAGCTGTGTGTTGCATTAACATTTAAAGTGTAAATGAATAAGTTATACTTCTTTTCAAGAGAAAATATTTGCTCTCTAATCATAAGATTTTAATAGCCAGACTTTCATATTTCCACTTCACACAAGTGACAGACAGAAAGAGATTTCTTAATTTTGCAGCTGCTGTGTCTGGAGATGGGGTTCACCAGGACAAAGGGAAATAGCTAAATTAGACGTTTCTTGGGAAGTTCTCATTGTCCTTGTCACTACTGATGCCTAAATAATAAATACCAGTGCTCCTTTCACCTGTAGCTGCAGCAACACTGGAGCTATTTAAATTATATTTAAATTATATACTACAATACTGAGATCCAGCATCCATTTCTGCATGCATGTGCTTATGGGAATTTTAAAAACAAATCTCCATCCAAGAACTCACAAACCCCAAACCTGACAGATTTCTATCAACACTTTAATAATTTTTATCTCTTTCCCCCAGCAGATTTGGAATACATGGCTGTTAAAGCACTTCTGCATTATTAATCTGGATCCTGCATTAAACAGAATGCAAAATTCTGTTCAAGAGGAAAAGTTAAACCAGCTGGCAAGTGCATAATGAGAAGTCTAAGAACTTCAAGGAAATATTCTTGGATCTCCTTATATAAAGAGTATGATGTTGAACAGCAGCTGTGCAAAATGTAAATTTGGCTTAATCCTTCTGGGCTGGTTATGGACTCAATTTGTGCTTTTTCTTATTCAGAATAAGGAGTGAATATGATGCTTTAATAGACATAAATAATAATAATACAGTTGGGCAAAGAAGAATCAGTACCTTTTAACCACTGGGAACAGACAAAGGCTGCAGCACAGTATTTCCAAAAGACTTACCACAGTTTGGTGGTTGACCTGGATCACCTCATCACCAGCGTGGATTTTCTTACACTGGTCAGCAGGAGACTGAGGACAAGAGAGAAAAATTAACTTTACAGAGTGGGTGTGGAGGTGGAAGGAAAGAGTGGGAATTAAAACAATGAATGCTGGAGAAGACAAGAAAGCTGTGCCCAAAGAAGTCTTGCTGCTGTCAAATAATGATAATTGGTCATATCCATAAGGAGCAATTTCTTTCCTGATAACATTTGATGAAGTAATCTAGAATTCCACTGCCATTTCTGGCTGGTTGAACCATTCCATTGTGTTTACCTGAGCAGTCATGATCTTTTTGGGAATACTCTGGGTGAATTCACACCACGTGGAATTAAGTCTGTTAAATCAGCAAGCTCTGGGTCAGGGCTGACCAGCCATGGACAGAAACCAGGTCTGAATCCTCCACAGAGCAGTGGTACTGCTGAAGTGACTGAATACTCTGCACATGCAGGGTATTTGTATCTTCAAATGCAGCTCCAGCACTTCCAAGGCAGAGCTAAATGAGCAACTGGAACCCCGGATGTGGTAATTTACAAATGGGTAATGTCACTGAGGGACTTGCTCTGCAGCAGATTTTATGCACACG
This sequence comes from Grantiella picta, assembly GCA_013397955.1. Taxonomy (NCBI): domain Eukaryota; kingdom Metazoa; phylum Chordata; class Aves; order Passeriformes; family Meliphagidae; genus Grantiella; species Grantiella picta. Next base: position 245,650 of record VZRM01000274.1, on the reverse strand, counting down.
CACTTTCATATACACTGTTCACAGAATGTTGTGATCCTGGAGCTGAAAAACTCCCTTATCCTCAATATGGCTTGTTGCAAGCACATGGAAATGGATTAAAACCCATTGAAGAGCCATTTAAACATGGCCAACTACTGTTTCACAAATAATATTTAGATGCTTGGATGAAATCTTAAATCCGTGAGAGAAACCCACGAGGCACTCAGGAGAGGAGCAGACTCAGGAGCAGAGAGCTGAGAGTTCAAGGTAATTTGTTTGCATTGTGCTTTGGCTTCCTAAAGTGTTCTACTGACACAGAGCTCAGCAACCTGGCAGCCAGGAGGAAATAACCACCAAGAGTGAAAGAGCTGAGACACCACCCTGGAAAATAAATCCCAGGGGAAATTGGCTGTTGAGCCAGGGGACCGAAAGGTGGGATGTTTTCCTGTTAGATACAGGATCAGAGAGAGGAGAGGGCAGATTGTCCCTGGTGAAAGAGTGAAGAAACTTTCAAAGCAAAATAATCCTCGAGAAACAATTCAAGTTCCCTGCCAATCAAATTTACTCCTAAAATAGGCAGAGAAGGAGCCACTTGCAGCTCCAGGGAGTGGCTTGGCTCTAATCCTGCTGAAGAACTTGTGCACAGAGAAACAGCTGCTACCAAAACGTAGCTGATTTCCTGGACATCTTTAAAACATAAATTGTTAAACACAATAAACACAGGAGCCAGGTGCCAAATGCGGAGGAAGGAAGGATTTATCTGAGCTGAAAGTGATGTGTGGGAGTTTGTGGTCATGACCTCGCTGCAGGCAAGAGCTCCTCAGCTGCACTGCCTTCAACCAAAAATGCCACCCATTCCTTCTGTGGATGGAGGTTAAAAGGATTAAAAACATGAGGTAAACAAACAAAAGGAACAAGGAGAGGAGGAGGCGACACAAGAAAACTCCAAATTGCCACTGACAAGGAAATGACTGCAATTATTTCTGAATAAAATGCCAAAGAGACTCGTCTCTGAGGGGCCAAATGGAAACTGCAGCAAACACCATTCATGATGTTTAACTTCAGCTGAGGTTGCTTAGAAAAGCAAAAGCCTGGTTCTTTCTCTTTTTAGCTCCTTTCCTGGCTTGGATGCGGCTGAGCTAATTAAACACTGGCTCTGAGGTCAATTATCCCTTCAAAAGGAATGAAAAATCAATTTGCTGAAACACCAGAAGTTAAAGGTCTTTGAAGCTGGTTTATCTGCACGTGATTACACTTGTAGCAAAACCAAAAAAGCAACTTCTTCTGGTGGTGTCGAAGCAAAAAGTTTTGACAGTCAAAATAAAGAAATTAAAATTCTAGTGGCTGGCAATTTAGTAACTCCTCCTGTGAATTTTAGTCATAAATATATCAATATTTCCCCTACAAACTGCATTATATTTCTGAAATGAATTAGAATTACAGCAAAATGTGGATTAATTATAGCATGAGTAATTCAATCTATGAACATAATCTGTCCAACATAATCAAGACGGATCAGTCATAATTTTCAGGACCCAAGATACACATATAGTTATTTTTAGACTTCTAGATGCTGCCAGTGGTGACAATATAAGCAAACAAATTTCAAGTTTAATTTGCATTAGAATTGTCTTCCCCAAATTGTGACATACAAATCATCTGGCTTTCCATGGGTTTGCGCTGACAAAACCCATAGAAACGCCTCTCAATATATAAAAATCAATTAAAATATCCCACATGGAGCTCACCCATATGGGCCAGCAGAGCACTGGCAAACGCCAGGCAGGATTTGCATCTCACAGAGCTCGTTTTGTGTTCCTTGGGTGGCAGCAATGCGGAATTTCAGTATCAGCTTTATAAAATCTGAGCTTGTCATTCGCGCAGCTCTGAGCTGCTGAGCAAACCCCAGCCTGGACGGGAGCAGTGTGACTAAAAGACAAGATGAAAACCAGAAGGGTCTCATAATGAAGTCTGTCACAGTAATTAGATTGCAGCAGTTGAAGGCAATTTAATTTTTTCAGATTTATAATTATGGACTGCACGTTAAGTAAGGAGGAGGATGTTTAGAAGCTGTGCTGTTGTTCCTGTCACACTCCTTATTGTCCCACATCTTTGTGCAGCAGCAGCAGCTCTGGGTGGTTTCGGTTCAGTTTTTTTATTACTTCTGGGTCTACAATGCAAACTATAATTGATCTCTTCTGTATTTTTACTACAAATGATGGAAAACATAAAATACAATTTACTTCAGATAAAGGAAACCATTTGTGATAGAGAGAAAATGCATGTGAGGGTTGTTAGAAAGGTGTATTTGAGAAATTACTGAGGGCAGAGGTTTGAAAGTTTAAATTGATTATATTGTAAGTTATTAATAATTTCAACACAGCTGATTTCTATGTCTCTTTTCTATATCTGTATCTATTTTCAAGTCTTTACAAAGGAAATATGATAAATGTACATTAAAAATTGTTAATAAAAAGTGGCTTGGTTTAAAGCAAACTTACATATTACAAAATGCACTGCAGATACAGAGAAAATAATTGTAAGCATGAGAAAAGTAATCTACAATAAAGAATCTTACATTTTCTGTTGTTCCTGTGATTACATGTAGTCCATCATATGTTGATTTGATATACATTCCCTGCAAAAAAAGAGCAAAAAGGGTAATTAATATTTGTAGGAAACAAATACATGACATTTGCATGATAATAAAAACTGTGATTGCTCCAGTCTAAGGACCATGACACTTGAACAGACTGGAAGGAACTGTGGTCAATTAACATTTGCAAGTCCAAGTTTAACAAATCTATATCAAGAGCACTATAAATAGCATCGTTTTCTCACTTAATGCTTTTTTCTTTTTCTAAAGTTTGTGAACAGAGTTCAACATTGAGCATCAGCACAAAGCCTTGTGCCTATTCAGTATTTGGAATATTTAACATGACCTCTTTTTATTACAAGTGACATAAAAGAAGGATTGAAATCACAAGCATGAGCAGGAGTAGTTTTTAAACTCAAATGCCCCATTTTCAAAGAGTTCCTGAATCAGTAAAAAAAGAGCCACAGCCTTACTCAGAAAAGAGAGGAGCCAGAGCTCGTATTGCCAATTTATGGAGAAAAATGAGCTTAGTGAACTAACAGGAGCTTTGTAATTAGTCCATCAAGAGTTCTGCTTCAAGGAGGAGACTGACAAGATGGGGAGAGACAGCAGAGCAGGATCTGTGGAGCTGAACAAACACAGAGCCCCAAATGTCAGGGAGGCTCAGTGGCTCCTGTGCTTCCCCCTCAGAGCTTCCCATCTCCCCACACAGCATGGCTATCCATCGCCCTTTGAGATCTAATTAATCTAATTGGTACATTGTACTGCTGATTGATTAGCCTTTCAATAATTCTGCATCACCTTGCGCTGTCAAGCCCAAAGTTTAGAGCCCCCAGCAATAGCCAAGAATGTTCTGTTCTAGGAAAGCAATTTCCAGATTCCTGGGATGCTGATGGAGATCTTCAGGCAAGGTGGGTCACACCAGCACCACCTCCCAAAGCCTCAAGAAAAAACCCAGAAGTTAAAAATTCTGCAAAGTAAAGGGGATATTGCTCTCCACAACTAACGAAACTGGAAGGTTAGGATGGAGGCAAACTCTCACTGGGAGTGGGAGGATGGGAAACAAGAGACACAAGTTGGAACTCTGGTAAGGAACTTTTTTCAGTTTTACCACAAGGAAGATAAAGCACTGGAACAGGCTGGCAAAGCTGTGGAATCTCTGGCTTGGAGATGATCAGATCTTGACAGGATGAGGCCCTGAGTAACCTCCTCCAGCTGGACCTGTTTGGGTTATTTCATGAGAAAATGTGACTTCTATCTTAATGTAAACTAATTCTATTTCAGCAAGTTTTAAATTTATTGAAATCTTAGAGACTGGCTAAACCTGATTGCTGTCTGCTTGCTTAACTCTGTTGCATAGGAAACTCTGCTTTAGACTTTACTCCCCATGCTTAGTTGTTCTCTTAAATCAGACTGCTTTTAAAACTACTTCATTTGGAAAAACCAAAGATGTCCACATTAAACCTTGCAAGTCCTGAGACCAGTTTCATAAAATGGGATTAGCTGGAAGAAAAGCTGCTGTTGGGCCTTTGAGTATTTCCATTTTAGAGCTGTTTAATTCCATCAGTGTTTGCTGTTCTGCTGTCTCCTGGTGCCTTCAGCAGCTGCTGGCAAACATCTGGTTCTCTTTGCCAACTCAAAGACACAGGCTGAGCTCTGGATCCTGAAAAAGTGAATTTCTCATGGAGAAGGGGATGTTGAGTCTCCATTAAAAATCCCGAATAGAAACTGTGTGCCTCTAGTGTGAGTTGGGCTGGATTTCCTCGGTGAACTTTTCACCAGAATGTTACACAACATTCCAGCCCCGCAGGAGGCTGCTCTTTTAGCACTTGGTGAACTTCAGGAACACATTTCCAGCCACACGTTGAATATCGAATTGAATATCACAGTTCTGACATCTCACTCGCTCTGACGACATTCATTCCCTGCTCAACAAACAAGGTCTTTAAAGCCAAAAGAGGACAGAGTGCTAAACTTTTCATCAAATTTTACCACTTATTTCTTCCTGAAGGTCTCAGGCTCCTGTTAATCTCTGTGTATTTTCGGAAAAAAATAAAATTTTAATTTTGTCTCCTAACAGACACCATCGGAGAGACAAAACCTGACTAATCACATAGAATTACCCTACATTTTGCTATCTCCTCTTTCATCTAAGCTATTAAAATTTAAGAATATATTTTTATATATAAATAAACTATTTTAGTGAATGACTCATATCCTTCAAATTATCCTACGCAGAGCTTTCATCTTCATTTTCACAAAGGAAAAATAATGAGCTTGTTTCTTGTTGACCATTACAGGAGCAGAGTATCCCCTTGACATATCTGTTACCTGAAAAGCTTGAAAGATTATTCTGTGTAAAAAACAATATAAAGTTGCTATATTTTCTACTTCATGTAGTTTATAATTCAAATTATTTTATGTAAAATTGATATATTTTAAACATATACATTTTGTCTTTTAAAAGTTTAATTTGCTCATATATGTAAGTACACAAAATAGTTTATGGATATAAATGAAAAAACTTACAGGACTCACTTTCATCAAACTTTGAGTGAAAGATTGAAATTCTCTGTTCTGGTTTATAAGAAATAGCTAAAACTGCAAGACTTTTTTTTTTTAATTTTAAGGGCTGTTGATTCTGTGACCCTTGAAAAAGCACACTCATATTCAGTCGAAATTAGGCAAAAGATTTGGATCTTTCTGTCAAGTTAAGGAGTTTTGGCTATCTCTATGTTCATCATGGTTCCATTCCACCCATGGAAGTGTTTTTATGGTTAATAAGCTTTAAAAAAATGAAAATACATTTGAAAAAGTTTTGGTTTTCCTGCTCTGCAAACTCAGGGATGTCCATTCTTGTCCAACCGGGGCTTTCCTGCAGTATCCTCCCCAATCCCAACCTTTCCATCCAAGTCACCCAATTCCCAGTCTTCCTTCTGTTCCCTCACTGGGCTGTTTTCTGCCCTTAGAAGCAAAATATCACTGGAGTCCTTTTCCAAAATGATTAATCTCCTTTTATTTTTTTCCCCCCAAGAATGGAGTTTTAATTCCTCTAGTTTCTTCTTGAATGTCAACAATGACCTCAGAGACAAAATAACAAAGCTGTGCCCCTTATCTCGAGATAAGGCAAGAGTCAAAGGCTCTCAACCTGTGAAGATGGCTCAGGCTGGTCAACATTTAGAAATAAATGTTAATAACTTTGATAAGTGATGTGTCAGACATGAAACTCTGAAGAATGACACTGATCAGTGTCAGAGAACAAGGAAATGTTTCTCAGGCATTCTATCAAGAACCTGACTGAGTAACTCTGTCACTGTCCCCTGGTGACAAAGTGAATTAAAGGTTTTTAATTAAAATCTGACCTTTGAAAACATATGGGAAGGCATCAGCCATTTAAAATCCCATTTTGAAGAGACTTTCCCCCAGAAAACAGCATTTCCAGTTGTCAGGGGAGTTTCCTTGAAAATTTTCTTTCGACATCGTCTGGTTAATTAACCAGGATATAATGACAGCAGTGTGTTTTCAAGTGTCAACAATTATTCCAGCACAAGGAAGCAGTGACAGCAAAGATGCAGATTTGTAATGCCACAGACGAGCAGGGAAGCTGTTACACTCCTTGATCTTTTGCCCCAAACATAAAAAATGGTTCTTTAATCCTGTTTCAACTATCAAAGTTACACAGAGGCATTTAAACAAATGCCATGGTAGTGCTTTAAGAAGGCGACTGAAAGAGTTTTTTGTTTAAATTTTATCTCACTAAAAAATCCTTCTCAAAAATATTTTTCCTGCCTTATATGTTGCAGTCCTTTGCCCAAATTTAAACACCTCTGCTTTGCTTCCTGCAAGACAACTTCCACTTGTCAAAATATGTATGACTAGCAATTTTTTTATTCTTCTGTATCAGCAGAGTTTGCTTTGTTTTGGCTTTTAGGCTATGAGAACCTTTATATGTCAAGCATGATGGAAATTTGTCACATTTCTGTAAGCCTTTAAAAATAATTCTAAATAATTAGATGAACACCCTGAAAGTTTTAGCCCGGGCATATTCCCACAAAAAAAGCTGCCTTCATATTCTACTTTTTCTTCTTGCCTTCCTTGCAATTCTTTTCTTGTGAAAATGGGAAAGATTGGCTTCTGTTACCTTATATTACAATTACTACAATAAGGGAAGCACTATTTGAAAGGATAGCTGTACATTGGATAGATGAATAATCCTTAACAAAGAGGGTCTGTGCATCTGACAGCTTGGCTGTTCATTCAGCCTTTTTGGTTTTCCAGCATTACACAGCTGGTTTCATAAAAAGTTTTATTCCCACAATCTTTGCTTTCCCTAAGTCCTTAGAATGAAGCAGGAAAAGTTCCCTCTGCAGAAAAATTAAGAAAGCTGTGGATATTAGCAGCGTACATCTTCATTAAGGTATGTCAGATTACACTGTTTCTATCAGCAGTGAGAAACTCAGACACAAGAGAGAAAATGAACTAAAAAAGTAAAAGGAAGAAGAATAAAAGTGCTCTTTTATTCCAGAAGGAAAAAAGCATAACATTCCTCAGAATCAGAAGATACAAACCCAAATAACAAAACCCCAACTGCCTCCCTGTTTAGAATCTCCTGCTTAAAAGGAATCATTAATCTCATCAAATAAGATTAAAGCTGCATGTTACACTGAAGTATCTCTAAATATATGGGCTGGACATCAAGTTCAGAAGATTAAAAAAAAAAAAGTTGAATCTGAAATAATACTGGCTGCAATAATCTCCCACTATGGACAATCCCTGATCATCCAAGAGCAGGAGGGGGAAGAAAAATCCCCAAACCTCAAAATCCATTCTATGATCCCATTCTGTATCCATATCCACCATTCCCAGTAAAATTCTGCCTGTTTATCTGACAGCAAAGCTGCTCCAAAGCTGCTCTGGGCACAGAAAAAGGTAAATCACAGCAAGGTTCTCCCAGCCTCTCCCCGAACTTCATCCCCAAGGATTTAGCAGTGAGCTCAGGAGCTGCCAACAGGAACCCACACTCCTGGCTCAAGGGCTTACTGTGGATCCATCAAGCCAAAGATTTTAAAGTGGGGAGGCAATTTTCTTAAATCATGAAGTTATTTTATTCTATTCTATTTCATGAAAATTTATATGTGTGTGTTCTGCCAGAGCTAACGGTGATTCTCACAATTTAATACTTTTTTAGTACAAGAATTTATTTGAAGTTTTTCAAATTGGTTGTTTGAAACAAAGCTTTGCCTTCCAGACATCTTGTTCACGCTGATTATGCTGTGCACTTCAGATAGAAATGATTTTACCATACCCACTACTACCATTCAGGAGAAAAATTGCTTTACAATCCTTGAAGTTACTTCAAAATGAAACAGAAAATATATGGAGGACGTTTCATAATGAAAAATCAGTGGCGAAATAGGGAAAAGGAGAAACCAATTTGACAGGTGAAGCTGGGGAAGGAAAGGAAAAAGAGAGGAAAAAACCCAATATGTTTCTGGAGGCCAAGAAATGCCTGCAGAGATCAGGATGCAAACAGAGTCCCCAGGACTTGGAGAGGAACCCAAACCATGTGTTCCCCAAGCAAATCCCTTTGTCCAGCAAAGTGCCCTGAAAGCACAGCACAGAGTGTGTCCTAGGAAGCCTTGAGATAAAGCTGCTTTTTAATAAAGCTGGTGGTAAAAGAAAGTATTTTAGAGAGGGGGAAAAAAAAAAGGATCACTACAGAGCTCATAAAAGCACAGATGGAAAGTTAGAAAATGCTAGAACTGAAGATGCACATTGCAAAGACTTAGAGTCCCTTTGTGAAAATGCTTTATGATCCAGAATTTATTTACACAATTAAACACACAGACACTGCCCTGCAGGAGTTCTGACTCCGTGCAGTAACCGCGTGGACTTGGACCTGGAAATTAATTCAGTTTATGTGTGAGCTTATGCAATGTCAATAGGATTCCTGGCTCGTTTGGGGAGGAAATTAGAAGGAACATAATAAAAAAATTTTGAAAATGGAGTTTTGAAAATAAGGAAAGACTCATCATTTAGTCAGCTGAATATCATTCCATATAACTGAATTCTTTCATAAATCTGAGTAATTTAAAACTCGTTTTTCACCACTGGCAAATAATTGTGTTTGTTTTCTAGGTGCCAACCCTGGATGAACCCTGTTCTCACTTAAACCCAAGAGACACTCTGTTTTAAATTTATGCTGTAAAGGTAACAAATGTTCTGAAAAATTGTACAGCAAGCCGCTCTTAAAAACCACATTTTTGGTGATTTTGACACCAACTGCTGTGCATTACGTTCCTACCTATAAAACTAAAATTACAGTATCTTTTCACAAGAATGTTGTGAGGATGAATTAATTAGTGTCTATGAAGCACCCAGTAAGGCCATATAAAAAATAAGTAAAACAACTCACGAGGAAATTAGTAACTCCAGGGACTGCAGAGCTTAGCTGAAGTGTGGTAAATCAGGCCTCAACCCCTACACTGAATGATAAGGATAAAAATGGAGCTCTGAATACTTTCCATTCAGTGAATAGTGCTCATTTTTCTCTTGAATGGAGCAGATATCCTGTGGAAAAAATCCGCTATACAATCATGAGAAAGCCATTTGTAATTCATTACTCTGTTCTATATTTGATTCTGATTAATGTTTTCTTTTCCTTTTCACATGATTTTTCTTTTATTCCCATTTATAGTCCTTTTTCATATTTTCTTCCAAACAGAACACAGTGTCAGCAAAATTGATTACAAGGAACTTTCCAACCTAACACGTTACTGCGCCTTCACAATTAGGCACAGCAAACTCACTCATTCACTGTGATTTCACTTCATCTAAGGGAAAAGGGGGGAAAAAAAAAAGGAAAAACTGTCAGGGAATTTTGATTGCAGCATTTGTCTCATGTCCTCTGTCAGGAGGACTCGCTGCTCTTTTGGTGGCTCTTAGCTCATTGTGGATGGAGAACCTCCTAGGGGTTCTTCCACCCCCAAGTTCATCCAGCCAAGATCATTCCAGCACATTCCAGGCTGCCTGAAGTTCTGCTGGAAAAAATGAGCCACATGGCAGCCCCCAGCATCTCAGCCAACAACTCTCACCTTGGTCACTCAGGAGGTTAAATCATTCTCCAACCCTTTCTGGGCAGTTCCTGCCAAGAGCTCCTGACAGACACCTGCCTCAGGCTGCACCCCGTGAAATCCCATTTCCCCACAGGACATGCTATTTCTGGAGCAGATTCCACCCCTCCTGTCCTCCACCAGTCTCCCTCTGTCCTACATCCAGAGCCATCCCTGCATGGGAAGCATCAGCAGCACCAAACCCCGAGCTCTGCTCTTTGTGCTCCATCATCTCCCAGGAAAACACATCTCTGTGTTCACCTTCTCTCCAGCACTGCTAATGAACTCTCCCCTCATTAGACCAGCAGAAATAAAATACATCCCATTTCTGCACAGAAAGGAAAGCTGGCCTGCAGGGTGTAGTAAGCTTAAGGCATGTCAAAGGCCCTGGGACATTCAGAGCAGATCTCCTGCAAATGTCCTGACCTGTATTTCCTGGGCTCCCTGAGCTAACCCAGAAATCAGAGCTGGAGGGGAAACTGGGCCATAAAGGGAACACGTTTGGCCATAAGGATGCAGCAGCACAGCGAGGAAATTGTCTCTGTGCTCAGGATTACACACTGGGCTGAGCATCTGCGATGCCATGGAATTAAAATTAAATGTGGTTTATGCTGTGGTAATGTTCTTTGTTGACTAAATCAGCCTAAGAATAAAGTAAACTTGTGCAGTCACACAACACCCCCTCATGTTATCAAAATATGTCATTCTCAGATTAATATGCATACCTCAGAGTAATTATGCCCTTGTAACTCTGACAGGATTTGCATATGACGTTCGTTGCTATTCAATGTCAGAACAAAGAGGAAGATGTTGAAATAATACAAAGTGTCTGAACTAACAGAAATGTAAAATCTGTACATCACGCTGAATTACAAACAGGAAATGTATCACAAGGTGTAGAGTGACACTAAAACGGATTTTGGTTTGTCAGTTTTGGGATTTTCTGCGGATAAAGCTCATGGCTGCCAATTTCACTCCCCATTTCCCCTTTTTTCCCTCCTCCGACTTCTTGCTTCAACCCAGAAGCAACATTCCTGAATTATTCTTCTTGTAG
>VZRM01000274.1:125100-234864 GCA_013397955.1 Grantiella picta | reverse complement strand
AAAAAAAAAAAAAAATTCTGAGAGGGCAGTCTGGGAGATTGTGCTGGGAAAAGCAGCCTGGCTCCAGAGAAGAGTGTGCAAAAAAATCCCAGTGCCTGCAGTGCCACCTTCCACTCCAGCTTTTTTTGGGATCTAAGCTTCCCAAGACAATCCTTAAGATCCTACAGCCCACCAATATCAAATGGTTGTAATGTAAGGGACTGTTTAGGGGAGACAGAGATCTTTACCCACTGACCACTAAAACGTCACAAATATTTTAATATTTAAAAGCTGTAGCCAAATTATTATGAAAGTGTCTGTGCAGAACATTTCACTGCTGTGACCCATCACTAGTGCAGAGCAGCTGGGATGGCCTGAGCCATCCAACCAGGCTGCTCAGTGAGCAACAATTTACAAATAAAATGGATTTATTTTGTTCTTGGGATGCTACTTCTGAAAGTTTTATTTGAACTGATAGTTCGGGAGGCATATAATTACATTTATGCAAGCCCAAGATACAGACCTTCCACTAATCATTTTGAAAGCATTCATGACATCAGTTAATTTTATTTGCATGTGTTTGCATTTGGGGTTATTTCAGTACATTCCAAAAACTGCAATATGGCTCTCAAAGGATCACAGTTTTAGCTGCTCATACAGTGTGAAGCCCTAGGTAAAACAGGCTGTAATTTAAAAAAACCCAAACCAATCCCTTTATTTAGATAAATGTCAGTTAAACCACCCTCAGAAATCTGATTCAGCTTGGCAAAAATATTAGGACACTGCATGAAAACGTTTTGATTTCTTGATAAATTCAAAAATCAAATCACCCTAAAGATCTGAGGCTCATTCTCTGCATTCTAAGAGTGAAACTTAACTGCTTTGCTACTTACCAACCCCTCACTGGGCATAATGCTGGTGAGATGAACAACCTCGAGATGTGCTGACTGGGAGACCAGAGAGTCAGAGGAGAGGGAAATGATGTGGTCACAAATCCCAGACAGGGTTTTGCACTGCAAAGAAAAACAAGTCATTATTGAACTGAAACTACGAGTGGAGGAGTTCTTATTCTAAGAATTAACCAAGAATAAAGAGATGATTTTAATTCTTAGCACTGTAAAAACTGCAGGTGTGTGAAAGTCAAGGACTAGTGGTTAAGAGAGCAGAAAATATCCATAAATGTCAAGAAAATTTACATGTATGTAGAGTTCTGCTGAAGAAGAATATCTGTATTTCCAAACTATCTTTTCCACTCCAACTGTGTGCACTTTCAAAACAAAACAACAAACCCAATGAATATCATCCTTATGATTATAAATACAATAGAAGCTGAGTGAAATATGCAAAAATAAATGTCTTATGCAACTGAATAACCTATTTTGGCTACCAAATGATGACATCACCCCTACCAACTGTGATAATTAGGTGAATTCTGCTCCACAACTTGGAAAATTTCCTTTGTTAAAAATTACACTGGCAGAGAAGTGCCTTAGTTAACCCATTTCCTGCAGTAAAATTCTTATGCATCTTTGAACACATCCTGTAACTGATATTCCACATCACCACAACTATGCAATAATTTTGTTATCCTGCCTTCCAGCTAAAGATCTCAAAATCCTAATGCAAATCCACACAAACACCTTCAAAGCAGCAGCCCCACTGCATGGACAGCAGCAGAGGGTATGATGAATTAAATCCATCTGCCAAAACAAAGTTTGTGTGTCACAAAGGAGCTGAGCTGAACTCTCAGAGAACATTTTTGTGGAAAGATTTATTCCCGGATTTCTGTGTGTTGTTTAAAGCACTCCTTCAAAAAGCCCATGCCTAAAAATGTTTGAGGCTAATGTGAAAGCTCTCATTTAGCTGAATTTCAGGATGGGTTTCCGGTCGAGGCTGTGCTGTGTGCATCTATTTTCCTTTGGGGACCATACTCTCATTTTTCCTAATTATAGCAAATTCCAGTGAAATCCCTTCAGGGAAGTTTTGTTTCAAGCGTTTGCAAAGGCATGAGGCTTTCTAATATCTCATTTGACACTATCCATGGAAGTTAAACAAATAAAGTTGTCACAATGGATAAGTTAACTGCCTGAATTTATAGGTTGTATTTCCATTCACCGTGCAGTTACTCATCTGGAAATCCAAGGACAGCTCTGGAGTCCTGGATGTGGCATCTGTATTTTGTATTCTGTATCTTGTCTCAGCTGCAAGAGCATCTCACTGAGGTGAGTGACTGCTGCTCCAGGTCACTATCACACAATCATTTCAGGCAGTTCCAGCTCAGGGAGAAAACCTCTAAGCAGAACTTTGGGTTTCATATTCTTCCAGCAGAGGTGGAGAAACTAAAAAAATCCCAAGTGTGGTGGGTGCTCCTGTGTGTGAGCTCATGCTTTATCCACCTTTTGAATCACTGACATATCAAGGTATCACCCAAATTTCCAACTGAAAAGCTCTCTTATGCCTCAAAATTGGGAGTCATTTGTCCAGATTGGATGCAGACTAAATCCCAGAGAGAACACTTCCTGCTGTCATGGTTTAACTTTAGAGTTTCTCATGAAAATACATTTTTTTCTGCAAAATAAACAGCAAAGAAGTTTTCAATCAAATCAACCTGGTCTATGGAAGAGGTTCCTGCCACAGAATTGTGGGCTAATAGGTGTATATGTATATGTATATATATGTATACATTTGTGTATATAAGTGTGTATATATACATATTTTTATATGTGTGTGTGTGTGTATGTACACATACACTGAAAATCCCAGGAGGTATCAGGAGCTTTTAAAAGTTCTATTCATACCCAGGTTTGCAATAGTAAGCTTTTTTTTCTTTTCTCCCCCTCAAAGTCACTGCATGCTTTCTAAATTTAACAGCACATCAATGTTTTATGACAGATTTTAATCCCCGCTGGAAGCAGAGTGTGTGCAAAAGGTTTTGAAAAAAAGAGGAAAAAAAAGAGTCAGGCACTTGGGCAGAGCTTGTCAAAAGCTTATCTGAACTTGTAAATCCTTTGAGGGTTTCCTTTCACCACAGGCTTTAACTCTATCTCAGTGTCAGTGCAGGTTTGCAGCACTGGTACCAGGAAAATATAAAGTATTTGAACTTAAAGGCCAATATCTAATCAATAATCTTGAGTGAGATTCTTCCATTCCCCTTTGTCATCAGATTTTTTTGAGTTCTGAAGGCACAAAATGCTCAGTCTGACAGCCAGTGATGCACCAGGTCTATGGGTGTGATGGCTGGAATTCCACACCAGCAATCCAAGTAGGAATATTAACTACACAGAACACTGTGCAGCTTCTAAAACAACCTGAAACAATAATTATGTATTTATAATTAACTGTAGCTATAACAGAGAGCATCACTGTGGGCAAATTGAACTTTTAGCAACAGATATAATTCATGAGAAATTATGCCAAAGAGCACTTTGTTTTCCTAGTGCAGCCTTATTTTAGAAAAAAAACAACAAAACATTTAAGTGTGTGAGGTAAGACTAGAGAATACCAAAGCAGAATTACTTACCACATGAAGAATTTTATTTTCTGTTTCATACACCGTACAATCCTGTGGTAAAACAGAACAAAAACAGCCAATGAACATCAAACTAAATTTCCTATTAAGAAATGAAAGAAGAGTTTATGCTGTTAACAGCCTCTCATATATTCCTGATGAACCTCTTAGATTCCTGATGAACCTTAAGACTTGTTACTTTTAGAGTAGTCATTTTCCTATTTTAGCTATAATTTGAAGAATAATCACTCTTATCACTCCATAACTTCACTGTCACTACACCCTTATCTTGCTTTTCGATTTAGTGCCATTACAAGGGCTAAAATGTTTATTTTCTTTCATGAAACAAACCATACAAATTGCTAAAAGGGATCTGATGCCTCTATTGCTTATTAATGTTTGAAAGTTCCCTCAGTCCCACCCTCTGGAAATTGGGACACAGCCATGGCAAGGTGGTTTGAACCAGCCCTGCCCCACCTCCTCCTGCCAGCACCACTCCAAAAATCAAGTTGTATTCTGCTAAAACATGAAATAAAAGGAAAATACAGAAAATAACTCTTCCAGGCAGAGTGAGGTTAGAACAGAGTCCCCCCAAGCCTTGGCTCCCTCTCCCTTTATTGTGTGGGGAAATTGTCAAATCCTTCTCCAAGTGCCATTCCACATTGGAAAAGGCTTTCTACAGAACAAGATACGGGACAAGTTAAAAAACCTGTCTTCTTTATTTAGTTTTTTTCCTTGAACGGAATTGAACTCGCTGGTGTATCTGAAAGATCCCTTCAAGTAACCCAAGATTGTCTCAGCTGCTCAGAGCCTTGGCAGCACTGAGGTTGTGTGTTTGATCCCTGTGTGGGCTGAAGAGTTGCACTTCATAAACCTCCCAACTCAGAATATTCTATCACATCCCTTCAAGCAGGTTAAGATTCCCTATAGTTCTCATGATTTCTTCTTCTTTTTCTTCTTCTGTTCACTCACTTTAGGCTGGGACACCCTCTGGGCTCCCTGCTCCCCTTTTCCAGCAGCCCAAACCCTTGGCTGTTCCCATCCCAATCCCAAAAATTGTCCCTTGGGTGTTCCTTGGAGGATCTTGTCCCTGAGCCCATCTGAGGCAGTTGCCCCGAGCCCTCAGCCCAGGGAGCTGCTCCTCCCTCTGCTCTGAAGGTCAATATTTATTTTGGAGGATCGCTGCTTCTGTGGAGAAATTAATTTCTAAGTGATTGCAGTTTAAAGAATATCGCAACAGAACAAGAAAGTCAAAATCAGAAGATAGGGAGCGCCAAGGAACACAGAAGAATTTATATTAGCCTTTCATGGTCAAGTATCCCTTTGATGTTCCCTCTGTATTCATACTGTTATTTTCTAGAGCACAAAAAAGAATTCAATTAGTCACTTTGGTTGGCAATGCCCAAGGCAGTTTTCCCTACAAGTTTTGCACACTTCAAACAGCTCATCCTCCATCTCCTTTTAACCCTCCACGTGCCAGGAGAACAAAATGATCACAGCAGGGTTTCCAGCTTGGCTCCAGAGAGAATGTTCCTTTCTAAATTATTCCTTTAATTTCTGTGCTAGAAATACAATATGAGCTTCCCTCCGAACAAACTTAATTACTTCAGGTCAAAGAATAGAAGACTTATGTATTGTAAAACCGAAATTTTACTGTTTTGTAGAGCAGAATTAATGTTAGCTGTACTTATGTTGCACATTCAAGATTACATTAGCATGAAAAATGTTAATGGCTTTGGGATTCCTTCCAAAACAGATGCATATTGACTTTTTTTTTAAGTACATCAGACTAGTTTAACTGAGAGGTTAAAAGCACTTGCAATGTTGTACTAAAATATTAAGATATGTAGGTCACAATATTCTTCTGATTTATTTTTCTCTGATACATAGCAATGCACTAGGGATCTCATTAAAAAAATAATCTTCCAGGACTACCATTTTTAGAATGTTGATCTATTTTTCTTAGAAAATAAATAACAGTCACAGCCACATTCTTTCTACATTCTCTGCTAGCAAGATGACATGATAAAAATATTTCTCCTTAGAGTTTAAAATAACTTTAAATAAATTAGTATCTGTGTTCTATTTCCCCTCTGTAAAAGGATGAAACACAGGAATTACAAAACCAGTCACAGCAGCAGATTGCAAAGCAGGCAAGGACTGCAGTCTCCTGAACATCCTACCTTTGAAAGGTACAGAACACCTTTGTCTCCCTGATAGAGTAAAATTGCTCTTTGAATATTCATAAAGAGAAAAGGTCGGTGGGACTTGTGCTCACCCACGCTCTAGTCAAAATTTTAATTTCTAATTCTGAAAGAAGGAAAAAGTGCAAGTGCCGCAGAAATTCGCAGATGCCACAAAGAATGTTTTATGGCAAGCTCTCGGGGACAGTTAACTAACACATAAAAAAAAGTAAAATATTTAGTTCATTAACTTACTTCAATAAAACAGTGTGAGTTAAGTCAACTACTGAAAAGAAACTGAGACCCTATAAAGGAGCAGCTTGGAAGAGAACTTAAAGCTTTGTGGAGTTTGCATATGGCAAAGTGGTATTTCTAAATGCATTGTTTGCATGCATAAAATTAAATACTTCTGAAATTCACATTTTCAGAGGAAAGAGGTTGCTCTGGAATTAGACAAATGTACAATGGCAAATAGACTGAATTGACTTATTTTACTTGATTCAAAAGCAGAGACTCGATCATAATCTATTTTTAGAAAAGAGTGAACAGATGTTGGATAAAATGTTCTTCAGCAAATGCAAGCAAAATAAGATTGAGGGGCTGAAAGCTGAAATCTGCAAAGTTCAAACTGAAAATAACACCCAGGTTTTGCATGGCAGCTGCTGAATCACAGGATAATTCAGGTGGAAGGGACCTCTGGAGGTTATCTGGTCCAACCACTTGCTCAGGGGAGGTTAATTTAAAAGTTACACCAGGAATTTACTGAGAAACAGCACTTCCTATCCATTGCAATGCAAACCAGATAACTTCTAAAAACCAGAAAAAGCCATGCTTCATCCTAAACACAGCGTTTGACTAAAAATGGGGCAAAAATCCATTAAAAGGTGTCTGAATTTGTCTCAGGTAGGTTAATTAGACAGCAATAAAGCAGAGAAAATGCAAAACTTTCTTGGAAAAAAGCTGAGTTGTGCTGACATCCTTTGGTAAGACACAGACCCTTCTTATTGAGAGAAAGTTTGTTCCTCCAGGTCAATGAGTGTATCAAAGCATCTACCTCAGGTTTAAACATCTTTGGCATAATGAGGAAAAATGAGAAACTCAGCTGCCTCTAGGACTGGGGAACTCTTCCTGCTCCATGAAAAATTAACCAATGGCTGCATTTTATGAACAAAAATCCCAACCTGCTCTTCCCCAGTTCCTCCTGTTGTCTTTCCCTCAGGGCAGCCTTGGTGTTGAAGCATGACCAACCCCAAATTTGGTTCAGTTATTCTGGAGGGTTCCTTTTCAGAGCAGGAAGGAGAGGGAGTGCACCTTGAAATTAGAGCTGTGACTCCAAGTGAAGTCAGCAGAGAGCCCAAACATCTCAATGCTCTGCTCTAACATGCTTTTTTGATATTATTATAAACAAGTGATCATTCCTCCTTGCTTTTATGTGGTATGTGAATCATAATACATTAAAATTATTTTGATCTGGGGTTAAGTCCTTCAGATCATACAGGACATCTGAGCATGGAGATTCATAAGCAATTTCCATATTAAACCAAGGTTACAGGGCAATGTCTCCTGTTAACAAAATTCACCTGGAGTGGCAGCTGCAAGTTATTCACACCAAACATGTTCATTTTGCACAAAATGTTGAAGACATTCCTCACTTAATGTGCCAAATCCGTACCCTTGACTGCTACAGTCACACTGGCTGAATTAGGTATTTAAAATGTATATAATTCATAAAACAAGGAGTATCTGAAAGGATCTGAGACCCAGGTTTCTATTAGTTATGCCTTTCAATTCACATTTCAGCCCACAGCTGAGCCTGCAGTTCTGGTTTAGGTGAGACATTTCTGCTTTCACACATTAAGGTCAATTTTCCCCAGATTTAGTGACAGCAAAGCTGTCTCTCTAGGACTGATTCGGTTTTATCTGCTCTTTCTGGTGCTGAGTTTAATACAACAGAACAAGATCTTAATAGACAACTAGCAAACAAGCCAGGTCTGACAATGACGTAAAGAAAAGACAAAACTTGATTTGTAACCTGGAGAACTAACAAAACATTTTTCATCTTGGAATGACTTGGAGTTTATGCAAAAAGATTGTTTTTAAGTTGTCAGAAGGAGGACAGCTTTGGGACTGGAGTTGAAGAACTGGAAAAAATAGAGAACTGAACTCTTGCTGGCAGAGGAGAACAGAATTTCATCTGCCAAAAGCAGCGACATGAACGACAGGAGTGGAGACAGCAATTCAAAATTACACTATTTTCACCTGGACCACAGGGAAAAATCAAACTCACACGAACAAAGTGCAATATCAGCTGAAGGACGGAATCAGAATCAGAACTTCTTCTACTGTAGAGAAGTTCATTTTGCTTAGTCTGTAAATCAAAAATAGCCTAGTGCTATAAGCACCTTGTAAGAGAAAGCTTAATAAAGATACATAAATAATTAAATGCCGACATAGGGATTTCTAAACTAAGAAAAGAGAAAAAGGATCTTTGTTTTGTGCTGCAAAAATGCATAAAGGACAAGATTTCCAGGCGGAATAAAGCTGGAGATTATAAATTAAGGATAATAGTGTAAAATACAATGACATATTTATAAGCTGTAGTTCTTTTTCTCCCTGAACTGAAATAAAATTGAAGAGGAGGGAAAAAAAAGAGTTTTCAGAACCACTACTCCATTACTACTTCAAATGCATTAAAAAGCATTTGAAATTAAGTGAGTTCTGTGGTTGGTCTGCTGGGAGAGTACATGAAAATCCGTGGCAGCATAGGACAGGGGTAGGCAGGGGAGTTCTCTGTACTGGAGACAGGCACAGCTAAAATCCCTACAAAACTGGAGCTTTAGCTAAGCTTTCTTCTTGCTTTTCCTCCTTCATCTTTCTCATTTTCTCCATTCCAAGACAGCCTTTCCTGTTCTCTGACCTCTCCACATATTCCAATAACACTCTTTGGTCTCATCAATATTTTATCTACTCACAAGGGGAGAAGCTCACTGTAAATATTTGTAAAACTAATTTACCCTCAGTCTTTGAGTACCTGTGTGTCACCTCTTGCCTTACTTCAGGGGCAGATATTCTCAGAGACTGTTATTATGTTGTCANCACAGGGTGGGATTGTTGGGGTGTCAGTGCAGGGACAGGAGTTGGACTTGATGATTCTGGTGGGTCCCTTCCAACTCAGGACATTCTATGACTCTACATATTATTTAGAATTAAAAACCAGATAAATTATTTTGATGTACTTGCGGACTCTATCATATTAAAATTAACTAATGAGTGTCAATGATGATAACACTACTACTCTTATCTCTTCTGTATTTTATTTCTTTAATGTCACAAATATTTCATGTTCATCCCTAAACAACTTCCATGCAACTGGCTCTCCTTGCAGTGAAGAAGCCACAGTGCAGATTCTGGATATATTTGGATGTATTTTAAGAACTTGTCCCTGAGAGATTTTGGATCATTCCTTTTTTAATCTGGAATACCCTGTTAGTAGCAGTTTAGCTCTTTCCCACTGTGGCTTTATTCCTTTGTTTAACACTTGCATGGTGGGAAATCACCTGACATTAAATTATCTACTCAAGGGCAAAGTGGATTATTTTTAACTTCACACCATCCTTCAGTCCATCCAGGAGGATCACCAAAGTCCAGAAATCTTCCTGTCACTCCTAGAGAATGAGAATATGGAATGAACGGAGAGGTAACGCTATAATAGCTTTTCTGGTGATGTGAAAGCTGTAGTTATTTTTACTATTGCAGTTTTTGAGCAGTGATTGAAGAGGACTCCTACCTGTTGCACAATGGTTGTGAGTTCCAGGCACAGTTGAACAATGTTGTTTTTCAGCAGTGAATATTCTGTCACGCTGACAAATGGAGACCTGGGACAGGGGAAGGACAAGTTTTCACAGCAGTAGGGATCATGACTTACACCTTAAGCAGATATATGGGATATAGGGATCAGTTCTACACCACAGAAATGCCAAATCATTCCAATCTCCAGCAGCGAGTTGCACAAATTTCGTAATATACACCTTTGAAACAAGAAAAAATGCAGGCACGATGTAAACTGGACTTTGGCTAGAACATCAGAAATTATCACTCCTATGTAGAGTAGAAATAGGAGCTTTCAAATAACCATAAGCAGCCCAGATTTTCTTTGTACTGCTCATTAAAAATATGGCATTTCTGGTATGACATCACTCAGCAGCAATCAGCACGTTAATTCAGAGAGCAAAGTAATGCTTACTTAGTCACAGCTTCCTGCACGCTCAGATTTTCTTCCAAATTCTGGCTGAATCTGACCCCATTTGAATTTATAAGAACTGACAAGGTCATAGCCTTAGAGAATATGACTGCTGGCATTAGGTTAGGAAGATGTCACCAGCATTATACAAATCCTGTAAAGGAGGGTGATTCACTCTCCCTGTGAATTCAAAGGTGCCATTTATACATTCCCAAGCATTCAGATTCCAGATAAAGCTATTCACTGCTATAACTCCAAAGAAAAAGAAGGCATAAATGCTTCGATGCTGTTTTATGTTTTGGATTCTGTCTTGCCACAGTCACAGAGATACTTTTAATCCAATTCTCAATTCGTAAATGTAAAATACCAGAGACTGATTGTTGAGCATTAACCAACACACCTGTACCTAACACATCCAACCTACTCTTGATAAAAACTCCAATTAGAACATTTAATTTTCAGACTAAGCAAGTACTGTGATTTATTTTGAATATTCTTAATTGATTTGCTCAACTCCAGCTTTTTTGTGTCTTTTTGATGGCTGAAAGACATCTCAAACTCCACAAGCTTTTCTTCCTTGCCCCTTATTCTGAAATTTGTGATGTTACCAGTTGTTGCAGTGAGAACAGCACAGAAATATTCAATTCACAAAAAATCAAAATGAAAGGATTTCAGAAGTAACTAAAGCAAATTTTAACACTTTCCTGACAGACAAGGGTACTAAATTTTACCTCCAATACTTGAGAAATTTGTAAAAATTTAGAGCTAGAATTCCAGACCTGCCATGCTAATATTTGAATAAAAGAGCACAAAAAGAAAGAACAACTCCAAAACTCCCCGAAGAATTATTCTCATGCACAAGGGATGGAGGAACAGTTAATTACCTGTCCAGCCAGGCGAGTAAGTTCTTGGCAGCACCAATCAGGTCAACTACAGAGGTAAGAAAATCATTTGGCAGTCGTCTGGAGGCTCTGCCATCGTAATGGCCACTCCTCCTCCTACCCGTGATGAAGTTCTGAAGGTTTTTGGCTGAGGCATTCAGCTTGTGGGACAGAGTTCTCAGGTTTTCAGTCTCCAAACCGTAGTTCTGAGGGAAAGAAGATGGACAGAGTGTGTGGTCAGCTACACGGAGCAACGTGTGAGGTGACACATCCTGGATGGCCTTGGCTGAGAGGGTGGTTGTGATTAAATATGAGTGTTTGGTTTGGGACACACAGGGTGCACCCAGCCTGTGACACAACCTCTGCTGTCCCAGCGTGGTTCACGTGGGGCAGTCATGGACCTGAGGGAAAGGCAGGAAGGATTCCACGCGCTGAGCCTCGAGGTCTGTCCTGTTTTTGGGAAGTGCAGGTGAGGAAGGGTGTTGTGATGCGTTCTCCCCTCCCCTGACCCCGCCCCCCGACCCCTCCTGACTGGGTGATGTGAGTCAGGACCGCCTCCCAGTCCAGGGATAAAAACCCCAGCAGGAGCCAGAAGGAGCTCTCTTTTGTTCCTTCCTCGATGGAGCTTATGCTATTCCCTATCTCCCCGTCCCCCTCCATAGTTTCCCTACCACTTCCCCTGTTACCCTAAAATAAAATCACCATGGAGACTGGGAACGAGGCAGCTGCCTTTTTAAACCTGCGACACTTCAGCGAGGACCGAGTCTGATCAGCCTCACAGCCCGTGGCCGTGGGGAGACCTCCCTGCGTGTTCCAGCTTTTGGGCAGCCCTCCCCCTGCAGCAGGAGGGGGCTGCCCGAGGGTTTTGCACTGCTGCAGAAGGGCACTGTCCCCTCCCTGCTGTGCCCATGGGAATTTGTCCCCTCGCTCTGCAGCACTCCTGGAGCCCAGGACACCTTCAGCTGAGCACAACATGCCTCTCCCCTGCCCTGTGCCTCAGGAATAAAGTGGCTCACGGCCTTGCTGAGAGGTTTTTGCAGGAGCTCTCTCTGCTGAACCCTGCTGCTGTCCCACATGGGATGGAACAGGGAACAGCAAACCAGGTCAGGGCAAAGACACACTGCTGCTGCTGCTCCCAGGGCAGAGTCTGAGGAGAGAACATGTAGGAGCAGCTGCTCGTGCCTCAGAGACTTCAGCCACTGACAGGGTTTCACATTTAACAGCTCTGAGTGGATTTTTGTCCATTGTTTAAGTTCTGATGGAGGGAGAAGGGTTGAATCTAATTAAAACTTCCCAAACACAAGCCCCTCTTCCCTTTATCCACATTCCTTCATCCATGTCTCAGTCCTTTTATCACCAAACCTATTCCCCACTTAGAACCAGACAACAAGCACAGAGATAGCTCAGCTCAAATATATTAAATAATTCAAATTCACACAGAAAGTCTCAAACACACTGAATTGAACCAGATTTCTTGCAGCTCCCACAGGATGTAGGACATGAAAGAATTTAATGAGCATTTAAACAAAATCAGCTCTCAGAGCCTGAATTGGTTGCCCACTATTAATTTCAACTATGCTTATGCTACAGAGGATGACTGATCATGACTATCACGTGCTAATATTTTTGCCCAAACTTCTTCCTGAAAGCAGAGAAAAAAGAACTGCAAAGAATACACTTCTTGACGAGTGCTAACATGGGTATTTGTACTTGAAATAATAATTTTCAACTCCAGAAGAGGAAAATATGCTGCCCAATAAGAAGCTGATAAACTGGGATTGTGTGGAAGGCAAACAAAGCACAAACACTTGGTGAAGTGGTTTGGAGCTGTGACAGCTGGCACTGGGGACAGTGCCTTCCCTGCCAGCCCTTCTCCCTGTCACAGTTCACTTGGAGAAATACAGCAAGGCTTTGCCTCCAGCTTGGAGAGAAAGCTAGGAGGAGTGAATGAATGAATGCTATCTCAGCTCACTGCAAAGAATTAGATTTAAATACCAGGGAGAGAATTAATTTCATTGTTATGCCCATATCACACCTAAAGCATCATGGTCAGCCAGTGGAGGCTGCACCATCATGGTCAAGACTAAATTGCTACGATGAGAAAAAAAACCCTCTTAATCTTTTTTTTTTTTTCCCAGAGCAAATACTGTCCAGTTAGCAACAGTGTCTCTAAAGAAAGTCACCCTCCTTTGGAAAAGTTTAAAGAGCAAGCTGTGTTTGATATGAGTGTGTCATCTGTTTAATACCACATCTAATCTTTCTTTTATTAAAGCACTGAAGGAATTCCCTCCCCTGCTCTTTTTTTTTTCTCTCGACTTCCACTCGTGCCAAGATGATGACTAAGTGGAGGCTCTGGGATGCCTTTTCCAGCTCTCAACCAGCTGGGCAGGGCTTGGTTTCCCCTCAGAACGAGTTCCATTCTGCGCACTCAGCAACACATTACCAGGATGATAAACTAGACCCTCCTGGTTGCTTATTCCCGTGGAAACAAGCAGAAGAAAAAAACCAACTCCCCCAGTAATTTGTTATTGCATAAAAGCTCTAGAAATCTGTCACTTTGCTTTTAAGAGAAGTTAAACAGGAAAGGACACGGTTTGACCACTGAATCTATAAATACCAGAGGGTACTTTAGATCCCAGCAAGTGTAATCAGCCAGAGAGATCTTCTCCAGTCACTGGAAAACACAGAGGACTGAGCAGGAAATGTGTTGAGGAAATCCACCTAGTGAACAAGTTCTCTGCTTTATCTTGAAGTCTATTGCTTACATGCCAATGACAACTTCAATTATATCAATATAAAATTTAAAAGACAGCAAAGCATAGATAAAATTAATCCATAAAGATAATCAGAAGATGAAAAGAAATTTTTCAGCACAGTAGAAGTGCTGATGCAAGGTAGTGGTTTACCTGACACTGAGTGAGGCACAATAAAGGGGAAAAGATAAAAATATTATGAAAGTGACAGTAAATCAATACCTCTGTAGAAGACAGAGACATTGGGCTGTTCTAGATTTAAGCGTGCCTAAATCCAATATTTTAATTTTGAAATAATATAACTGCAATCAACTACCAAATGGGGAAAAGGTGGTTAAAAATAAACCTTGAAAGTATCCCCTCATCCTTTGGCTCTGATGCCACCAAATCCCACAATGACAGGACATTAGGAAAGGACTGAAGGAAGCTGTGGCCACTTTTGGCAACCAAGGTGATGGGGAATAGAGGAGATTGTTCCAGAGGAGAAAAGAGCCAGGAAGTGGATAACCCCCCAAAATTTAAATTGCACTGATTATAACCTCTGAAAACAAAGAATTGTAGTTTCTGATGATGATTAAGCAGGTGAGGAGACTCGTGGTGTGGAGATGGCGGTGCCAGTGTCCAAATCTCCTCTAATTCCTGCAGGCATCTCATCTCCATGGTGTAACTGAGAGAGTCTCAGAGCTGCCAGGCTAAATCATCCTCTTGCTTGCCAGGCCACACTTCAGTTTTCCCAGCCACACATTCTGCTCTCCCTTTAGTTAAATACGTGCTGTTATTGTGAGCCACGCCATGGAAATGGTGCTCCTGAGCCTGGAAAATTCTGTCTCCTGGCAGGAGATTCAGGTGATTTCTTTCTTGCGCAGTAAATCCTAGAAATAATTTCTGGTTTGAAAAGAAAGACAGAAATATAAAAGGTAAAACCTCTAAAAGGGACAAGAGGATGCCATTAGCATAGGCAGGGTTATTTTTCATCCCAAGAGCAGAGAAAAATAAACAAGAAAGTGTTGCTCTATTCTGATTTTGTTTCCTGATACTTCAGGTTGTTCCATCATAATTTTTATCAAACAACTCAATTAGTGGAAATAGATACACAAGTTTAGGGAATGAATCCTGACTACCAAAACAACCCCAGATGTTGTCTGTCTAGAACCACACAGCCATGCAATTTGTCAAATTATCCTGAAATCTGGGTCAGGAAACTGCCTAATGAGAACAGCAAGTTGCCTAAAGTCACCAACACTGAATTTCCAAAAAAAGGACCACAGAAACACTGCAGAAAGGACCACCTTGAACACAGAAAGGCATGACTGGTAAATCTGTTAAATATTTAAGTTATTTCATATAAAAGCAGGGATCAAACAGTAAGAACTTCTGTATCTCCCCTGACAGCATCATTACCTGCAAAAACTCAAAAGAGCTACACAGATTATCAGATTTGTTCAGCGACTGATCCCATGTTTTAGGCTGGAGCTCAGCAATTCCTGACGCCCCATCCCATGACAGGAGGAGGAAAGGAGGATTTCAGGAGGCAGAAATTCAGCACAAGTGTGAGATCAGAGGCAGACAAGCTCATTAGGGAAGGAATATCATCAGCAAAACGCCAAGACGAAGCTGTGCTTGCAGTGACACTTCTTCGTGAGATGTGCAGCTGATTTAGGTGGAAGGATAACTCTGCTTGCTGCCTGCAGAACAGCTTTGAAATTCAGCTCCTTCCCCTCTAATTCTGCCATTTCCAGGCTCTCTAGGGTTGTCCCAGTTCCCCTCTCCTTCTCAGCCTGAGCTGCTGTGCTGGTGGTTGGGGTTATTGGAGGTGGCGAGGGAACAGGCAGGACATATCTCCTCCAGGGCTTTCACACTTGATCGGGTTTTTTGAAGTACAGAAAACAGGTGGCTGTTGTCAGAAATGGTAGAATTCAGGTGACAGGAGAAAATGCCTTTTTTTTTTTTGAGCAATCTGAAGCAGATTCTTGTTTTTGCCAGTGCAGAGTAGAATATGAAATGTAAGAGGGAAGTTGTTGAACAGTCCCTATAGTTAAAACTGGAATTTGGAGACTGAAATATAGGAAATCTGCCTTCAAATAGATATTTAATGTGTATTTTTAATGTCAGAAACCCAAAATATAAAAATAGCTAAACACAGCTACCATGAACGTTCCTGCCCTGCGTCTGTATCACAATTCCAGCTAAAAACTCTGTTTGGTGCCTACATTCTGGTTCGAAGTTCCACTGTTAAATAATTGAGTAAATTCTATATCCATCTGACAGTATAAGATCTGAGGTTTTTTACATATGCAAAAAAGTGGAATGAAAAAAGTCTTCAGCTGTGGCTCAAGGTGCTCTCACACCATACTGCAGGTAAGCAATAACATCACAAAGGAGGATTTTATGCTAGAAAAGCAATCTGGGAGAATTTTAGCTACTAAGATAAAATAGGCCAAATTTCTGTAGCAAAAGCCAAGATAAAAAAATAACAAGTATAACGGGGAAAAATAGCCAAGTGCTAATCAGTTTTTTGTAAACATCAGCACCCAAAGATCAAAAGCCAAGCAAGAAATACCTACAGTATATGAAGGGTTTATTTCTTCTGTGGAAAACCCCCCAGCATTTCTTCTTACAGGTACTGCTGTAATGAAATTGTTTTGCTGTAATGTGACATGCAGAGATAGAAATAATATATGCACATTGAAATTTAATAGGCACAGGGTGTAATTTCAGCTAAACAGTTTGTATTGCATAAGTAATGACTTTAACTTGCCTTAAAAACAGATTTCTTTTTAATTATAGTAATTTTTCTCGATGTTGTCATTCATGTAAGTCATCAGTGTAATATATATATGTATAAATATATGTATCAATATATGTATAAATATAGGTATAAATATAGGTGTAAATATGGGTATAAATATATATAAACACATGGATGCACACACAGCTTTTTCTGTAGGTGATACTTTGAGACTTACAGCTCTCACTCAACTGAAATAAAAGGGAAATAAGAGGGCAGAGCAGGAGATCTGACTGAGGGGATGAAAGGAAGCAACACTGACTGAAATTCAAGCATCTTACATGGAATTTGCCACATTCAAGGCATTGAAAACACCACAACCTAAATATTGTGCGGCACTCCCATTTTTGTGTTCATGCCTAAGCTTAAAGAATCATCTGAATTTTGGGAATTCTAAAGCTCCATCTCCAGGCACATCTCCCCCAGTTCAGCCTGGTGTTCAATCCATTCTCAGACCAGCTATAAATTGATTTTTTGTGGATTTGCATCCCCTGCAGAGCTCCATGGGGATGCTCTGCTCCCCTCCCTGCTCCCTTCCAGGCTCCTCCTGGTCCCCAGGGCCAGAACTCCTGGAGGTGTCACAGCCACCCCTGTGCCACCCCTGTGCCACCCCTGTGCCACCCCTGTGCCACCTGCCTCCCTGGGCTCAGCCACAGCTCAGAGACCCCTGGGGAAAATTCCCCAGAGGAGCTCTGGGGTTTGGGATTCTCCTTTGGGAATACACGAGGTGCAGATGGGATCCTGCAGCTCCCTGCTGTGTCAGGGCTTTGCCATGGCAGTGACAGGATTTGGGATAGCATGGAACCACTTAGCTCCTGATGGAACCAAGCAAAACCAGCCTGTTTCATGATAAAAGCAAAAATCCCAACTAATCATACACTGTGATTTGAGCATAAATACCTCTGACACATAAATAGAATGAAAACTGTCAAAACATTCTTTTCTTTAAAATTTCCTCTCTAGAAGGATGTTTCTAAAGGTTAAGAGCCTAACAGAAGACACAGTCAAAACCTGATGCTGAAATACTTGTCTCTAAGCATTTCTTCGATTTCTTTGTGTAGATCAACTAACATTCTGTGCTGATGTTTTTATGACACAACTTCAGACTGAAGGTATTGAAATAGCATGAAGTCCAAGTGGGTGAGGCAGTGCATTTCCATCAGGGTTGTCTGGTTTTCCTCTTGAAAAAGAATTTGCAGGCTGATCGTCCTTTATCTGAATAGCAATTTGAAAAAGGCCAAATAGATTTTTCATTAGTGATCCTATGAATCAGTGCACAGTTCAGGTCCTAGAGAAGTTCAGGTCTAGAGTCTGGGACCTAAAACTTGAGATTTCCTGAATGATAAGAAAGGGGACAATTATTATAATCAGATGCAAGTCATGACACCACTTCTAAAAAAGTTAAAATAAATCAAAGAAACTGTAAGTTTTGTTAAGAAGACTGTGTCAGATGTAGTTCGCACAGTTTACACACTAACATATTCAATAATTTATGTCTTTTTAAAATATATTTATAAAATCCTAGCACGGTTGTTTTGAAAACTATAAAGATATTAGGAAAATTCTTCCCATTTTCATGGCTGGGGAATGCACCTCCAGTAAAATATGGCCCAAATTTGGTTCAGCTTTTCCTTTAAAAGCTCTTCTTCATCTAAATCAGAAAATTAGCGTAATAACACATAATAAATATCTAATAAAACCAATCCTTCTTCCTCTCTTTAACAACATTTGCCTATCGTTGCAGTTAAACTGCAGTATCACAGCACAGTTTATGTGCACAGAACGTGATATTTCATCAAAATAAAAGTATGGAATTCATTCTTAACTATGGTAATACTATGCAAATATGCAACATCATAATACAAATTAGAGTCTATTATTTGAAACACCTCAATGCTTTTTTATGTGCAGCTTTCCTCCCCCTTGTTCTCCCTTCCATTATAATTATCCCCCCTTGCTGGAGCAAACTGTGTCACAATTCTTTGTCTCCTGAGTCTGTAATTTGGAACTTGTCATGGTGCTTCTGAGCACTCCATACACCTTCCCATTATCTGGTAAATAGATAAATTAAGTAGATCCAGAACTAAGATTAAATATTTTAACCTATTTTAAAAATTACCCTTTGTATTACATATACTTTTTTATCTTCAGAAGAAGCTTTAGTCTTTGCACTGCAATTTTTATATATATATAAATTAAGCATAATTAAGGTGCCCTGCAAAGTGTTTTATTTTTTTAAAAAGGTGATTTTTACTTCAGATAAGAATTAGAGCACAATAGTCTTTCCTTTGAAAAATGGACTCAAAAAGATTGTAAGACCAACCATTGGAGAGGTATTTTTTTCAGAATAAGGTATTTAAATAAATTGTTAAATTTATGTTTAAGACCTCAGAGTCAGATGATTGGGCACCTGCTGAGAGCAAAGCAGCACCTATGAGGTCATAGATGGAGGTGTGGATTTATTGCTCAAGGACCTCAGATTATTCAAGACTTGCCCCAGTCTAGACCATCCTAAAGCTGCACAGTTTCTGTCCTGGAATGATTCAGAAGATCAGGAATTAACAGCATTCCCGATCTCCTGCCTAAACAATTCATAAGTAGCTTTTCCATGGCAGCTCCTGCCACAGATCTCTGAGCAAACTGCACAAAGCCTCCTTGGTCTGCTTAATCCTAATGAAGCACTGTGATTTCAATTGTGTAACAACCCAATACTCTCCTAATTGGGTGAACTGGAATAAACTGGAACATCTCCCTGGTTTGGTTCTGCAGGGCTGCACAGGGATCTGGGGAGAGAGAGAGAATCCACTGCTCTGGGAGAAGTGTCTAAACCATGTGAAGGTGTGAGGAAATCGAATTCATTACACACAGAATGGACTTTGAAAATGTCCTGCAGCATTAAGGCAACCAAATACACTGAGTAGCCTGACACAGCTGCTTGTGTGACAGGTGTGCATACTCTGAAAATGCATTTTAAAGCTCTCTGTCACTGTCCTGCCTGGTCACACAACGAGATCCAGCACATCAGGACACATCACCAGCATCATTTTAGGAAAATCTTAGGAGAAGAGAGGGGAGCTCATGTCTCGTTTCAGTTATAAAGGGGAGTGTGATCATTTACATGTCTGAACCACCGTTAGTTATTTC
This sequence comes from Grantiella picta, assembly GCA_013397955.1. Classification (NCBI taxonomy): domain Eukaryota; kingdom Metazoa; phylum Chordata; class Aves; order Passeriformes; family Meliphagidae; genus Grantiella; species Grantiella picta. The sequence continues at coordinate 215,388 of VZRM01000274.1, read as the reverse complement.
TGCAGAGGTGATGAACCATCAGGTTCAGAAAGAGGAGAGATTGATCCAAACCTGTGCTTTAACTTCTCTGGGAGAACTCTTTTCCTGCTTTTCCTGTGCAGCTCAGCAGCATCCCTTGGAGCTGTTCCTGACTGCTCTCCCACTCTGCTTCTAATTCACATTTTCTGCTCAGCTCTGTCTTCACAAAGAGTTTAGATCTAAACTCCCTGGAAGTGAATTTGCATTTTAAAAAGAATTCTTTGTTTCAAAATGCATTTAATGCTTTCTCTCTCTCTCTCTTTTTTTTTTTAAATTTTTTGAGCAAAATTTTAATATCACAGCAGCACGAAATAACAAAACCTTCTCATAACCACAATAACATTTTCATAATCATCATAACCTTTTCATAACCGTAATAACCTTTTCATAACCACAATAACCTCCTCATGGCCATCATAACCTTGTGAGAGCCCTGCTGACAAAGTGGAGAGTGCACTGCACCATCCTCTCAGCGTTTGGTGTGTGCCAAGCTGACATCTGGGCACATTTCACAGCTCCAGTGTCAGCTCCCAGCAAAATACCAGTGGGGAAATAAAGCTGTGGCAGCATTTCCTTTCTGATGGGCACAAAAACGAGACCCAGGAGGATGGAGGGGTTTTTTTTGGTATTTCGGGTATTTTGTGGCTTCTTTCCACATCGCAAGGATAATTGTTTCCAATGTTTTATTTCGGTGGACTTATCTGCATATGGCTTCAATTAGAAAACATATGCAAGCCAGACAGCCAGGGTGGCTTGACCTCTTCCATATGTGTAGGAAAACAAGCTCTGAGCAATCTGCTGAGTGGGGATTCTGTGACAAACAAACGAGCAAAGGATGACAGTGGATATTTCCTCCAAACCCATATTGGACTGTGATCTGCTAATTTTTAAAAATTATTAGCAATTCCTGCCTGCATTAGTCATTAGCAACCTGCTGGTGGTGCTCCCCAGTGTGCACCATGCTACTGTTGATATGGTCTATCTCAGAAATACCTAAATTACACCCAAATTCTTCTGTACAGTCCCGCTTACCAATCCAGGGAGCTCCACTGGAAAGGGTGAAGCATCTCAAGCCTTTGCTGTACCTTTCAGTGCTCTTTATTCATCCTTCTCTGCAGTATCTAAGACAGCTGTACATGTGTAATTCACTGTTCAATAACCACAAACCTTTATTCTTTACTACCTAAACCTTGAGATCAATTAAACTTTACCATTTATTTGACAGCTTTTGTAAGAACCAACCATCCAATCTTAGAAAGCCTCATCCTTTCATTTTTTAAGTGTGTCCTAAAATGAGTTATAAGGCGGAAATGCAAGATTACAGAGAATAAGAGATTCAGTACATAACACGAAATTAGAATTTGAATCAGTGGTGAATTATGCAAAGTTCAGAGAATAAATGATAAGCTTGTCTTGGAAATATTACATCAACACTGACCATTTCACTTGGGTCAGACATTTGACTTAAATCCCTGCAGAAGTGCTAATTCCACATAAAAACCACATAATTCTGGAGAAATGTTCCACATATTCATAACAATTCAAAGCAGCATATAGATATTAAATTAGCAACAAGATTCGTTTGAATGGGCATTAATGAGAGTCTGAAAAAAGTTCATTTATCTATTTGGATTGTGAATTTGCTGAAGGCTGCTCGAGCAACTCAGTCAAAAACAGCGACATGAATATGCATGTGCATGCTCAGATATTTGCATGCAGATGAATTTGTCCCTGACAATAACTGATCACAGATAATTACTCAGGAATTCAGGCAGCTCACAGACATTGATAATGTAACACAGTGGCATGAAAAATATCTGACTGGGAATTTAGGAAAGAAATCGCTCCTTGCAAATTGAAAAGCTTTTTTTTTTTTTTTTTTTTTGGTAGGGAAAATGTCCTTTTTTTGAACTTGCACTGAGCTACTCCCTGAATTTCCTTGGCATAGAGGTTCTCCATAATATAATGCTTGCTACCATGCATTGCATGGTGCAGATTTCAAATCAGAAAAGAAAAAGGGACTATTGCTTTCTGCAAGGGAAAGAAGATTTTGCAAATGAAACACACATGGACTGAAGGCAACAGTGAGGAAAAAAGAGAAAGTCTGAGAAGAAGAAGTAAAAGCTAATTTTAAATGTTCATAATATTGTTTATACCTAAATATCTGAAATACTATTTAAGTAATCATACAATTATTTTTTATTAAAATATTAAGAATTGCCACTGTTTTTCATGTGCATCATTAGAAACAACAATTTCTTTCATGTTTAAGACTCTGAACACCTGAATAAACCAAGAAAATATCTGTATATCACTGAGTTCTTGGGTTATCCCACAGAAATTCAAATTTTATGTTAGTGTAATAATACTTTTTCTATTTAAAGGGGAGAAGTTTATCTCTTCCTGCGCTCGTGTATATTATTCTTCCTTTTCGTTCTAAAAATAGCATCCTCTCTCCTCTATAATCTAATATACCTTCCCCCTCTTATTTAATATAATTACCCAGGACAGAATCAATATTCCATTAGCTGGCTGCAGTCAATGCTCTGTCCCTCAGTGCCATTCCAGCTCGGAGCATTCAGGTGCAGAGATCTGTCCCTGCTGCTTTATCCTCCTCTGGAAGGAGCAACAAACCCCTCAGGGAGCAGTGGTGTTGCAAAGGATGGATTTTCCATGGTCTGCATCCCCAGGATGGATTTTCCATGGTCTGCATCCCCTTGTTTCTCAAATCCCTTTCTCCCAGGATCCCTGCACAGGCTCTGGGGCAGGCAGAGACCCCTCTGGCTGAGGGTTGATGTCTCTCCCCGAGGATGAGGAGCATTTTCTCCCACGAAGTCACTCTGGGACCTTCTCACCCCTGGCAGGAATCCTTGAGGATTCACAGTTCCATGGAATTTGGCTGGGATTAGACAAAACCCTCAAAATTTAGGGGTGCTGTGGGGATGAATTGGGCAGCACAGCCACAGAAAACCTCACCTGCCTGCAGAATTCCTCCCATTTGGATGGTCCTCCCACCCAAATGAGTAAGGGAATTCACAGAGCTTTGGTAAAGACCTTTCAAAAACTGCCAAGTCAAAATTATCAACCTCAGCTGGCTAATGGATTTAAATGATATACTCAAGTGTCTAATGGAGTAATGTACATTTAAGTGCTGTTATGATGCAATATGCAATAGACCCAAAGCCTCTGCTGGTTTCTGACAGAAAGCACAAAGCCCTCAGTGCTGCAAGCCATTATTTTAGAAAACCAGTATTTTCCTTTCATATGCCCTGCTGGAAGTCTTATTTCTGTGTTTGCAATAAAAGATCAGAGTGAAAGAGTTACTATTGGGCACTCCAGAATAAAAATTTCAAATTACTCAGCTTAATTTCTGTGCAAAACATTGGTGTTTTACAGGCATTTTTTTACTGAACCACAGCAAACTTTGACAGATCTGGATTTATATGCTTTACTTGGAAAATTTTTGTAAAATTTGCATGTATTTCATTAAAAGAAATGTAGAAATCCAGCAACACACTTTATCATGAGTAAGAGATGACACAGGATGCAAATACTACAAGCATCCTTCTTTCTAATTGCTTTAGTGCAGAAAGAAAATGATGGAAAAGAAATTGTGGATGCTCTGCTGCACAATTTGTTCATGTGTCACTGCAAGGCTGTTCCACACACTTCACACTGAGATTCTAGAAAAGCAATAATTCATATAAATTAATTGGATGTGTCAATTCTAATTGTTCCACAAAGGCTAGGTGAGCATCCTTAGGAGACCACAGGGGATCTCCACGTTGCTGCAGACAAATCAAGTATCCAAATTTTGGCTAGTCTGAGCTTGGGGGCACAGGAGAGCTTGCACAGAGCAATTCAGGTTAAAATTAAGGTTAAAATATAAAAGTTGGCTTTCCTGCTTTCTGCTCTCCACAGGTATTGGCAGACTGGACTGGAGTTTAGGAAATGTCTGTGAAATGCAGAGAAATCAAAGCAAGAGAAGCAATAAAATTCCAAACACAATCCTTGACCTCCAGCTCCAAACCTCAAGACAAATCAAAGTGATGGCAGAAATGAGTATTCTACTACCATGCCCTAAACCAGGGGTAGAAAATATACACAAATTACAATATTATTATATTATCCCAATGCTGGTTAAAAGTGAATTCCAGCCAGAGTTCTCCCTCCTGCCCTGCCCTACAGTGTTGGACACACATGGGTTTTATTTATTCATTTGGTTATTACTTGGTTATTTATTTATACATTTGCATAAATTTCTGCTACTGCATTGGCCTAATAAGGAGAAATACAATTTAATTGTGCTTATTATGGGGTGCTGCTCCCAACCAGTGAGTGACAGGATATGAAAAAGAGTGAAACATTTGGTGTCAGAACACCACTGAGCTTACCCAGACACAGAACCAACATAAAATACAGTAATGGATTATTATAAACGGATCCTTTTATAAATTTACAAATGGAAATAAGTACATTTATTTTCTGGAAGCATGCAGGAGCTCCAGTAGGAGCCTTTTCACCATCCAAGCCTGCAATGGATTAGGATCCTCATTCTCACTGGTACTTAAACAGATGCATTTTCAGAAGAAAATTACAAGCTTTGGAACTGGTTTAACACTTTGAATGGAACATGTTTCTCCCTATTTTGTGAAATAGAATTATTGTGTGACAAGAGGAAATCTCTCAACTATGCCAAAAGACAGGAAAAACAGAAGTCTATTTCCTCTCATCTGCCTGTTAACACTGTCTTGCTCCAGAGGCAAATGATGTACATAAATTCAAGGAATTAACAGTAGTTAATGCAGCAAATTTGTATTTTTCCTGGGTTTTTTTTTAACATAAGCAAAACCATAAGTAGGAAGAATACAAAAATAGTCTGAATTAGTTAATCTGAAGCTTGATAACCCATCATTTGTGGGCAAGAATTAGATGTGGTCTGCATTTCATTTGACCTGCATTCCCCTCTGGACTGCCTGCAGGAAGCTGAAAATTGAGTAAAATACGGCCAACTTCCTTTCTCATATTTCTACTTTATACACTTCATGTTATGGCAAGGGATGAAATTCTCCTTGGAATACCTGAATAGGACCATTTCCAACCTGTGTGGGGCTACAGGATGTACAAATCACAGAACCAGAGAGTTCTGTGCCTCCATCAGAGGTTGTGTGGCCCTAGCTGCTCTATAAAAATGATAAATTCAGAGAAGATAAAGTTCTCTAAAGAGTCCAAGGCCAAGTTTCTAATGAACTTAACACAAACACAAATCCAAAAGTGTCTTTTTTCCTAAATTCCCTGTGAAACAACTCTGTGCTTGGCTACCTCTGAAAATCTTGCTTGCTAAACTTATATATCACCACTGCTGCTGCTGCTGCAGGATTCCAAAATATTCCTACTGTGCCAAGGAATCCATGGGTTATTGTGGAACAACTGGTGTGGAGTCAGTGGTCCTTGAAGAGAACACTGAGGAGACATCAGGAAAAATTCCCCTTTATTTTGTTCTCTGCTCAGATCAACCCCCAGAGCTGCCTTTAGTGTGGGGATTTCAGGAAGGAAGGATTTCATTTTTGTGGTTCCTCTACACAAATAATATGCAATTACATCCAAAGCGATTTCCCAGCACAGCAGCTTAGCAAAACCATGGAATTCTTACAGATAAAGCTGGTCTGCACACAGCTGTAAAATCCCTGGGAACAGAAGGACTTCAGGCTACCCTGAGCTGTTCCTACAAACTTAATTATCTTCCTTCAATGCACTCATCCTAAGAGAAATCTGAAAATTCCAGAATTGTCAACAGACTTTAAAAAAGGAAGAAACAACAAGGCAATCCTTAAAATCAGTTATTTTTCCAAGTTGCACGATTTGAAAGGCTAAGGAAGAATGAAGCTGCTAATTAGACTAAGTAAAAGATGATACCCATGTTCTAATATGTGCAATAATTAACCAACTCAGTTCAATAGTATTAATTCAATGTTTTGGCACAGCGTAATAAATAGCACTGGACTGCCAAAAGCTGAACTTCTTTTCCAATTGAAATTAATAAAGCTGTCTGGATGCATACATGTTTGTGGAGACAAAAATAATATATTTGCCAGGTTGCTCATTACACTGAGGAGAAGGAATATCTCTTCATCTCTCACCAATAGGGATGGCATTCCAGAACAAAGAAACAAGATTTATTTCCATCTACTCAAGCATCAATAAATATATAAAATGAAGATTTTTAGTCTAGAATAATTACCTTTGAATAAGCCCTGAAATATGGGTGGAAAATAAGTTTTTGGCACATCAAATGACTTGTTGAAAATGAAACTTGATTACAAATCAGGTAAAGTAAGAAAAAATACTTCCTCATATACTCACAGAATTGACAAATCAAAAAGTGGATTAGCAGAATGAAAAATGAAAAGTGTCTCGAGAGAGAGGTCATCGTAGGTGTGGCCATTAAAATACTATTAATTCAGGAAAAATTTAAATAATTATAATTCAGAAGAAACATCATTATCGATAGATAGATACATCCATGAAAGACTGACTGCTTCACCTTCCCCATGGTGTGCTTCAAAATAAATCACTGCAAACTGCTTTCCACCCAACCAACAAATTCCTGTTGCTGTTGTAGTCTTGTTAGAGAGATGCCTAATAAAGAAATACGTTAGAAAAATTATGGGAGAAAAAAAGGTTTTGTTTAGTAGCTGTGTCCCATATGTTATTTTAATATATATACATATAGATAGATAAATAAATTAAATTCATGCAGTTTTTACAAACATGTTGACCACAAGAGACTTTATTGTGCCTTCTGCTGGAAAACCCACCACGTCTGGATTGCAGCTTTGCGGAAACTGCAGACAAAGTTTCTAATCTTTATTTCTCCTTGAAATTTCTCCCCAGCACAAGGCCTTATTTCACAAGTTGAATGCCTGTGAATTAACAGTACTTTTAATTACTTGAGATACAATCTCTGTTGGAGCATTCTTTTCAATTCCCATTCATTTTTCATCCTTTCATTATCAGTCTTTCTTCCCACTAGACTGTTTATATTTTAATTCGTGCAAGATTTAACAATATACTGGCTCCAATACTGTCCTAATTAAATTAAATTTACTTGCAGAGTTGAACAGCAGCCCACGTTAACCTCAAAAATATTCCTTTTTCTTGTTTCCAGTATATTTTACCCTCCATCAAAAAGTTATTTTCCCCAAGCCCTGCTAATTCTTCAGATTCAGCCTCTGTGCAATAAGTCCTGCCATAGATATCCCAATTAATATTTCACCTTTAATAAAGTTACAGTTTTAATCCAAGTGGCCCACTCTTCTTAGTCCCTGGATGTTATTTGGGTCACTTCAAATAAATAATTGCAGAGCAGTTTCTGACCACCCTCGCAAGAAAGGACTTTGATGTTCCAGATCAGATTTTTTTCTCCACAACCATCATTCCCAATTTTCTTCATAATTAAAACACAACTCCAAAATGTCTTTCCGGAATGGTCAAAGAACTGAAGCTGAAAGTAAAGATCACCTATGACTTTTCATTTCACAGCACATGAATTCATCCCTCAGCAATCCCAAGACAGTGCTGTACTTTCTTTCCTGCAGAGAAAGTTCCTCTCACCTTCTGCACTCTGATTTTACCCTTTCATAAGTGAGATTATTTTAACATTTTAAATGATTTAACTTTCAGATAAAACACATGCACTTCTCTATCACCATATAGATAATGTATAGTGGGTGTATTGAATACTCTCATTATTTTGTATGTACTTTTCTTATATTTCTTTCTTTCCTATGCGAGTTGCCTTCTTCCAGTGAGGAATATTTTCTAGCTGGTATTCTGATATACATTGCCTAGCTGAAGAAAGCTCTGAATTCAGCTTGCTTTCACAAGAAAAGTGGATGTAAAAACCATGTCAGGGGCTGATGCTTAATAGGAAATCCTCCCTGCCTTTAGTAACTTGCATTTGGAATCTGGCTAGTAGGTGATTTGGGCAGGGAATAAGAAACACAGGAGTTTCCTTGTTTATTTTCAGTTTCTTCTTGATCTTAGAACCTTCCCAACAGGTCAGTGTTTGTTTCTGGGGGGTTCTCCAGTGCTTGCATCCCTGGCACAGCAGCCAAGGCACCACTCTTGGTTTAACCCCACCAAAACCCCATTCCCATCCCACAAAAGCCAGTGGTCCAACAGCCAGAGCCTCAGGAAAGGCACATTCCCTGGTTTTCCTGGAGCAGCAGAGCTGTTCTGCAGCTAAACCTCTGCCCACAGTGAATTCCTGCTCATCCCTGAGCCTGAGCTTTCCTGGGAGAATTCTGCAGCCCCTGGAGCTGCTCCTGCTCCCAGCGTTGCACAGCCCACCCTGCTGCTGCTGCTGCCTGGGAGAAATGGGTCATGGAGTTGGGCACTGCCAATTGCCAGCCAGCAATCAATGCAGAAATCCATGCTTGGAACCCAAATCGATGCAGATTGAATGGCCCAGCAGAAAGCAGGGCTGGTGGGTGTGGATATGGACAGGAGCAGAGCTATCCCAGACCCTGATCCATCGTGGGAGCTCAGGGTGGGAATACAGACCAGGAGGGACAGAGGGGCAGAGCAAACTGCTGCTGGTTCCTCCCCTCCACACGTGGGATTTTAAGACCAGACTTGGAATTGGTGCTTCCCCTCCCTTTTTTCCATAAAAACCATTGAAAAGAAAATGAAAGTATATATATTTAGGAATATATAAATACACCTTGTGCTCTGCACCTTAGCCATACTTCTCAACAGACACAGAGTGCAATAAAGCATTGACTCCTGGCTGTCTGGGGCTCTGTTTGCCCTGACCACAAACTGTATTAAATTTGTTTATAATGCAATTCAGGGAATCAGGAGCAAAATTATGTGTTCCTTAAGACATTCTGATTTCAGTAATTTCCTATATGCTAACTCCTGTTTAGTGGCATAAAACAAATGTATTCCTATACCCCTTTTAAAATTACATTTAAAATAAGATGTTTCCTCTTGATTTTTAGACTAGCTGGTAAAAAAATCCATATCAGTGAGCAATTCCAAATCACAATCTTTTCTGGTCACTTGGCCAGCATTCAGATGTTAGTGCAATAATGTATTAATTTTTCAAGAATTACCACAGAATAAGAATACAATTGTGATATTTTAGAAGTGTATTTCAGTTAATAAAGGCAGCATCAGGTCTTCTCTCATTCAATTACTGCCATTATTTAAAATAATTAAAGTGAGATTCTTAATAACGCTTTTTGATTACATGGATCCAAATCCTAATAAAGTAGTGCAGATTTAAAACAGAAATATCACTGATTCTGGTAAAATTTTTATGTGATCCTGCAAGAATTGAAGAATATGATGTACAGAGAGCAAGGAGAAATGTCAGGAGCAGAATAGCCCCGAGAGCAGAGCTGCAGGCAGCAGACTCACTCAGCAGAAAGCACACAGAACAGGCAGGGAGAGAAGAATTTAGAAGCAAAAAAAAAAAGAAAAAAGCATTTTAAAGCCAGAGTGAGAAAGGAAGGGTAAGGGCTGAAAGGCAGGAGGCAAAATAAATGATACTAGGAGGTGGAAAATCCCCATCCTGCTTCAAAAGAAAAAGTAAGGTCATGAGACAGCACAGCGAGAGCTGCACTATTGACCAGCAGCAAGAGGTACATTTTCTGTGCTTAAAAAAGAAAAAAATCATAATAAAGGAGTCAGCAGGGTCCTCCTCAGGGACACTCTTGACTGAAGGGAGATGTTTTTTGCAGAGGAAACTTTCGGGGTTGCTGTTCTGGGAGTGTCAGGGCATGGTGTTCTTTGCTCCCTGGGTGACACGATGGGACATCAGGGGCTGTAATGGCTGGTTTTGTGTGGAACACAAAGTTTCTGGGGAAAAACTCTGGAGTTTGGGTTCAGATGTTTCCAAAAGGCTGCTGGTTGTTGTGTTCTGCAGCCCACATCTGTCCCTAAAGCCTTGCCCTGCTTTCATTAAGTGATTTCATTTGCAGGGGCAGATCGCAGATCTCGTCACACGGCGTGTATTTTGTCAGTCGAGGTACAGGAAAGAAGAAGATGAATAATAAGAGGTACCTAATAATGTTCTCTGGTTTTTTTCCTCAAATCAAGTGCATCTTACCCCACTTGTTTTCTATCTTACTTCTAAGTGCCAGTTTCCCTCTTGAAGACAATTTATCTTATCAAAATCCCACAGGATAATCTAGTTATGAAAAGCAGAATTCCTGATAAAGAAGTAAAATACTGTCATTGTCATGTGTAGTTTACCTATGTAATTTTACAGCTTTGCTTTTTAATATTTTCAATATTCTTTCACCTGTTCACCCACATGAACTGAAGTTCTTTTTTCTTTAGAACTAAGTTAATACATCACATTTTATTAGCTGGTAGGAATTAAAAAGCAGAGGAAAAAAGAATTTTTTTATATCAAATACTTTGTTAAGAGGTTAACTGAATTAGTAACCTAATAATTAAAAACATGAACAAACAATGTTCTTCCAAATGCTTGCAGGTTGCTGAAGAGAACCAAACCCAACTTTTACTTGACAACACGTGTCTGTAGTTTAGATAAAGTCAATTTTACCACTCAAGCCTCATCTTACAGCACATTTTAAACAATCTTCCAGTCTAATTAGCATTACCTTCTGGCTCTGCAGTACCATCCTTTTGAACACTGGCATGGTTAAACCACTCAGGTCTGCTTGGTTCAGTGCAGTGTGGCAAATGTCAGTGAAATACGAGGGCATATGGCACATAATTACAGAACCATATGGATGCCAGGAGTGATAGTCAACAGCATTTGAACGCAGGACCAAGGAAGTCAGAGGAAAAGCAATCAAAGACCATCATACACAATCACTAAATGGATAAATATAGTTTCTCTACAGCTGAGAGGAGCCAGGATGTGTCTGTCCTTCCGTGAAGCAGAGCCACAGTGGCTGTTTGAGCTCAGGGCTGCGGAGGAAATTCCACATTCTTTTCAGTTTGGTTTGTAAATTCCTAAATGCAGACAGATCGAGCCGGGTGAGGCAAGGAACGACTTACCAGAGCACAGAGCAGATCCACTGCTTCCAGGATGAGCTCCTGGTGGCCGATGCGGGTGACCCCCAGCTCCTCCAGCTCCTGGTGGGTGATGTGCAGCAGCTGCTCCCCGTTGATCTTCTCCCTCTCAAAGTTCTTGATGTACTGCTGGAGGCAATCGTCGAGGCCTGGTGAGAAAAGCCAACAGCACAGGTTCAGAGAGTGGAGAAAAAAACCGACCAAACCAAGCTCTGCGATTCACAAATACGGAAATTTCCTGAAAGTGCAAGTGTACTTCCTTGTTTGGAGCTATTACGGAAAATCGTAATTTAACTCACATAGTACAGCACGTGCTGCTAAAGAGAAAAGTTTATTTTACTGATGGTATTTCCAACATTCTTAAACACTTTAATAGTAATTCCAAACCTTCATGGAGACAAGGGAAGGACAAAGCAGCACAGAGAGTGACGATATAAAAAACCTGTTATTCGTGATGTCACAAAGACCTAAATCTAAGTTTATCTTATGATTAGGAAAAAATTCTTCTTGTAACTCTTCCAGGACTCTTCAAGGTCATTCAGTTTGGCTGTCCCTGATCAGGAAGAATTTTTCAGGCTCAGTAACCTCCCACACTAACTTTGCTACACCCACTGGCAATTCTGCCCAAGATTATCCATTTTTTGAATCCCAACGACACAAAAATGGTTTTGCTACAACACCTCCAACTAAGAATAAATTCAGCCCATGCACAAAGAATTGTTCCATTTCCCCCTGAAACTTGATAGGGTGAGAATAACAGATTATTTTGTTTCTCAGACCAGAGAAGAAACTGATTAACGATGTTGAAAGATTTTTCCTTCCTCCAAATCTCTTTCTGAACCACACATGCCTTGAATTTCCAGCCAGAACAATTAGCTGAACACAGGGAACTACATCTAAAAGCTCTGTGAGTTTCCTCAGAGTTCCCTCAAGGACTTTCAGATTCAACAGAAACCTGAAGAGCACATGAGTTCCTAGAGACCTACAAAATTCACCTTCAATAACATCATTTACCAAGTGAAGTAAAACACTGACTCTCAGTCATTTGTCCTGCAGTGACACAAGCAAATCCAAGATCCATACAATCACAGAGATCCAGAAGCCACAGAAACAAAAGGACTGCGATGACCCGAGAATGGAATGAAACAAACCAATGTCTTTGTCCTCAGTGCAGAAATACAAGGGGATGTGATGCAGTTTCATTTAATTAACTTCTCCTTCAACACGATCCAATTATTTACTCTGTGAATTAATAGTCCTAAGTTATGTTATAGATAAAGCTCATTTACCAAGTAAAGTGCACAGCTTTACAGTCACTTATACCTCTGTCCCGCACAAAGCTAGAACAGTGATAAAAATGTCATATTTTATGTTGTAATTCAAAAGTGTGAGGTAGTTTGGGGTTTTTTTAAGCTCAGATCAGCAGTCTGTAACTAATACCTAAACCTTTTCTCTGTTCTGCAATGGTCTGCAAATAGGAAACTCTTTCTCTGCATCTGTTCATTATTTTTAATGATCTCATGAATGATTTTACATAAGTATAGTCCAGTTCAATTGCCCGAATGCTAGTCGCTGCAAATTCTCTGTTTATTATTTAACATTTTAACCTCCAAGCTGTAGCACACTTCTGTTCCTGCTTGCTCTAGAACAATTCTTAACAATATTTTAGGGCCAAAATTCCAAACCCCACACATTCCAGATTTGCTTTGAGGGAACGTTGCCCCAAAACTCAGAAAAAGTCACGAAACTGCTCCTGGATATTAAGTTATTTTGAACAAAAGCAAATTAATTAAAATATTTAGAACCAGTGGGCACAACAAGAATTTGTAGTATTAAGAGAGATTTAGGAAAGCCCAGCTGAATGTGCCACGCTGTGAAAACTGTGCAGTCAGATGTATTAAACCTGCCTTTGTGCCAGGGAGAGTGTATGACAGCAGAGCAAAATAGCAAATTTGTATTATTTGTGCTGCTCTGTAATAGCTCCCCAGGGCACCTTTAGAAGGCAGTTACTTACTGGTGCAAACAGTGTGGCAGTTGACAAGAGAATATAGAAATACATCATTAAAGGGCCAGGCTGTCTCCCAGAATGACAGCAGTTAATAAATACACACCAAAAAAAGAGAGATTTGCCCATTGCTCTCTGCTTTTCTGTCTCTCTGGGAGCCAAGTGCTGAAGTGTGAGATGCTCCAAAGCAGGAATTCCTCACCAGGAGTCTCTTTCTTATTGTCAGGGCTCCAGTTTTTTTTAGCATGAAAATATCCAAGATGAAATTAGAAAGGGTGCAGAACGAGATCATGTTGACTCACCAAAAGCAAATGAAATATTTATTTTTTCAAGCTGCTCAGGCCTCATTAGTGCTCTTTACGCATTTTTTCCCAATATCATTTCTGTTTACAGACAAATATTAAAGTAGTTCAGATTCATGACTACAAAGAAGAAAGGTGCCTTAGCTCTGCTTAGATGAAGGTAAATAAAATTAACCCACTATGCCCAAGTTACACAATATCAGTGTCAGGCTAGAAACACAGAAATCTGCAGTTCTGTCGCTGCACATTCTTACTTTATTTGTGCACATTTTGTAGCTAATCAACATCTCCTTCAGAATGCAGTAAAATGATTCAAGAAAAAGGATTTAAAATGTGTGTTTTACTTTAAAGGCAAGGCTTAACACCTGCGATGAGAAAATTGTGGTTGGGGGTTGAAGAATTTTTATTTCTCCAACCCAACTGGGCTCAAGGAGTTAACTCGGTTTTACAGAAAATCAATGAATGTTGCAGACATTTACTCATCTTTCAGAGTTATTTGAGAGGACAAACCAAGAAAAAAGGAGTTATCCATCAGCCCAAGTGCTGCCTGAGTCAGCTGGGAAGCAGCTCTGGCTGAACATTGTGTTAAAACTGTATAAACCCTTGTGCTCAGAAAATGGGAAATCAGGCAAAACATCCCACAAACCACATCCACCTGAAAACTCTGACGTCTTCTCCATGTATGCTTGGACTCCATGATCTAAAAGGTCTTTTCCAACCTAAATATTCTATGATTGCATATTGTCTCCTTCCATTTTTAAGTTAAAAAAAAAAAATCATATTTTATCCACGTGGACCAGGAAAGCTTTATCTCCATATTCAAAGAGCAGAGGAAAAGCAGTCAATTCTGATATGTTGACTGTGAACTATGATTTTGAAAATAAAGCATTCAAAGTCAAAGTTAAGGAAACATGAAAAAGAAAGGAGGTGAAAACATGTTAGGGAGAAAGGGCAAGAAAAGAAGAGCCAGTTATCTTGAAAATGTTTGTTTGGTTTTTTTTCCAGAATTGCATAATTAAAGAAAAAAAAAGAACCATTGGAAGAGAAAAGTAAAGCAAGATCTTAAAAATAATTCTAAATCAGATTTAGGTATTAACTCAGAGCTAACATTACAAAAGAGATGCCACACATTGTGGGCAATATGGTTCACTGAGATGAAAATGAATCTTTCCTTTGGTGTCAACAAATGCCAGGTTTGGTTTCCATTAAAAGTACAAACATTGCTGCCATGTTATGCAAAGATCTGTCCCTTCCTCTCTGCCATTAGACTTTGATATTGAAATTATTACCATTATTGAAAAAATGACTATAAAATAAATGAAGGGAAAGCCTTTTGTGCAGGACTGATGCAGACAAGGAAGCTCTTCACAGGAGAACTGCAGGGACAAGAACTTCCTCAAGTGTGATCCATCCCAGAAGGAACTCTTAAGTTTAAAAGTCTGTAATTTTCATTTTTTCCTAACTCCCCTCATAACTTACATTTATTTATTCGCTTCTCCTTTTTCACACATTCTAATAGATTTTTTTTGCTCCTTATTGAAAATTAGGCTGGTTTTGTAATCCCTCCTAGAAACTCCTGCCCAAATGCTGGGCTGGCTGCTGCTCCAGGATAATTCCCAGGGGAAGATGCAGGGCAGCTGGCTGGAGCAGCAAGGGCTGGCTGTGAATGGAAAGGTCACAGGCAGGGCAGGGAAGGTCCCTGCCAGCTCTGCCTGGCACTGACCCAGCAGCTCCACAGGGCGACTCTCCTGACACCGGAGGGGATGCAAGACCAGCCCCTCTGATGGCAAAATGCAGGTTTTAGGATGAGAAAGAAGGAAAGCAGCTCGGTGGGAATGCATTCACCTCTCCTGGCTTCAGCACTGCTGGAAGAGGAGAGAGAGCCCACTGGCAAAATCACACTGATTGAGGGTCTGATAAAGTACTTTTCTTAATTAAAACCATATTTAGAAATTAAAAGCACACAGCACAACAGTAAACTCCCAGTTGCACGAAGGTTTATAGAGCATAGAGAATCTGAGGTCCAAGTGTCTCTCAGACCTGAGTCCAAAGGACAAATCCTGAGAGTCGATGGGATGACCTCTTTGTTCAGAAGGATTACACTTTGGCCTGCCAAAACAAATTAATAACCTATTAATGTGCCTCAATTGACTAATAAAAGCTATACAACAACATTATCTCTGGCTGCAGAATGGTGACTTGTGAAGAATCAACACATCAAAGTGAAACATGAGCAAACACCATTTTCAAATGTTGTTGTGCTGTTGTTTCTGGACTCGCAAGTCCAGAAAATTAGCTCCTCACTCATAGGAAATATAAAACCTCTCACTGCTGTGCTGGAAATTCTCTGATTAATTGGGGAAGGCAGCATGAACTTCTGCTCCTGTCACAACCTTCAGTTTATATATGCAGATCTGCTTAAATACATCCAGCATTTAACAGCATCCACAGGCTCAGTCCCAGTGTAATTTTTACAGAAAGCAAAAAAAGGTGGTTTTGGGCTTTTTTTGAAAAAACAAGGGATGTTTTCCCTATAAAGCAATATTTAGCAGCTAGCTAGAAAGATCTGGAAGGAATTGACTGGTTGGCTGACAGAGAGGATTCATGCCTTTTCGTAAATGCAATTTTATTGAATACACACATCAATTCAGCCGTGTTCTTGATCAAAACCCCTTTGATTTATCACCCTGGGCTCAGGCACAGTGGAGCCTTTCCAATTCTTATGTAACTTGTAACAAGGAAAATCATCAGGTGGGTATTTTTGCCAGTGACATTAAAAAGCTTTTTAAGAATTATTCAGTCCAAATAAAGAAAAGGCATAATCCTCAGGGCCATGTTCACACTAAGCTGACTCTCAAATACCAGATATTTGCTCTTAAGCTCTTCAGGAGGAAAAAATCAAAACTATTTAGAGTGTCAAGAGAAAAGGATCTTCATACCACCATAATTTGGAAAGAGACGGAGGGAATGTGTTTGAAAACACTGTAGAACACCAAGCTTGGACTATTTCAGACCTAAACTCTCCAAACTTCAGAGTCTATTTAAAAACCAAAGATTGCAGCATTTTGCATCGTTAAGCCTACACGTCACAAACCTGACCCACGGCAATATAGTTTCTAGATTACAGAATTTCACCAAAAACCACATTAAAAAATTGCGAGTCGCAGCAGAAACTCTCAAACACAGAACGGAAAGAATTTGGATCATTCTGAAAAAAAAAAAAAAAATCCCTCAATTCTGGCTTTATCTGACCTTTGAATGCTTGACTGTGCAAGTAGAATGTGTTTAAATGTTGCTTCCCGGCTGAGTTTCCTCTGCGTCACTGCGATATTCACAGGGATACAGATGGATGTTTTAGATGCAAATACAGGCAGACTTGTGCTGCTTCAATTTACAGCTCCTCATCTGCATGAACAGGAACTGGGGCGGGATGAGCACTCTGAATTAATGCTTCCCAGGCACCAACTGACACCAAAAAGGTTGGCTCCCGTTCCAGGCTGCCGAGTGGATGGAGCTGCACTGGGATAGACTCTGCACTGGTGTCAGGCTGTGCAGGGCACAGGGCACTTCCCTTGCTCCATTCTTCTCTCCTGAGAGCTCCAGGAGCCACAGGAGCACTGGATGTGTCCTGTCTGAGCCCTCTGCAGCACCAGGATCCAGCTGGGCTCTCCACACCTGGAGCAGCTCTGCATTTCTGGCCCTTCATCCCAAGGGCTCCCTGCTCCTCATCCTCCTCATCCTCCCCATCCTCACCCTGCAGCTCTCCCTGGCTCAACAGTCCAGGCACAAGAACCCTCTCCTCCTCTCAGCACAAAATTCTGGGCATTTTTCCCCTAAAAAAAACCCTGAGTATCTTCAACTCCCTCCATTCACTGCCAGCTTCCATTTCCCCATAT
The DNA here is from genome assembly GCA_013397955.1 of Grantiella picta. NCBI lineage: Eukaryota > Metazoa > Chordata > Aves > Passeriformes > Meliphagidae > Grantiella > Grantiella picta. Next base: position 198,112 of record VZRM01000274.1, on the reverse strand, counting down.
CCATTTTTTCCTCCTTCCATGCTGTCTCTATTCTTTTATTTCCTGTGTGTGAAGCTGTCAGCTCTGTCTCCTCTGGAGCCAGCAGGGAAGCAGCATGAGGAGAGCACGAGCTGGGAACTTCCAGCCTCGCTCCTCCTGTCTCCCCAGAACAGGTCAGAGCTTCACTCACAGATCTCCTCAGCCCCAAGCACCTTTTGTGAAAGGGACAAACTCCTCAGGGAGTATGAAAATCCATGGCAAGTTCCTAAGCACCTTTTTATTCCCCTCCAAAGTGCCCTCCTCCAAACCAGGACAAACATCACTGTCCCCTCACCACAGTGCATGTCTGAGACACAGACCAAATTCTATCCCATCAGCAAAACCAGCGGGAATACGATTTCATCACTGTAACTTCATTATTTTATTTTTAGTATGGCTAAAGCAATGGACTTTCCCATAACCTCAGTGGCTATAAGTCCAAGTTCTCTCCAGCAGCATTTTTTCCAAGATAACTATATTACCAAGACAAAAGATGTGCTCAAATTATTAATATTTTAAGAGTTCACAGCAGCTGAGAAGGTTCTGTAAGGGGATGTGTCAAGCAATATTAATAGCAAATGAACAAACTGCTGAACTAATAAAATTTGATTTAATGATACGCCATCACCCTTAAATTGACATTCATACATATGAAGTAAATTGCTTAATATAGCTCTGCCTTCATTACCTAGGAATGAATAATAGGAAGTGAAGCCATTCTAACTTTGTCCTCAGCATTTGACAGGTGTCGTGGAGTGGTGGGATTACCACGGAAGTAAGAAACAGCATTTTCAGGAAGGCTGCTGGAACCAGACCTGACCATAAAGGGGTTTCTGGAAGAGAAGTGTCACTCAGAGAGAATGGATCCTATTTTCAGGCCCAAGTGTGTTCTCCTCGCTGCCACATTTCCCAACAATTTCACCTCGAGATGTGTCACTGATGCTGTTACTGACGAACTTCCCATCAAAGTGACAAAACCCAGAAGTGTCTTAATTAGCTCTATGTGCTAATGAAAATCTGCATTTCCCCTTAGCCTCATTAATTTTCTCCTTGATGAACATACAACAACAGCCCCCAGTCATTTCTGAAGCAGGGATGACCTGGAAGTACTCACTCTAAATCCTCTGTGTTCATTTCCCATGTAAAGATGAAATTATTCCACATTCCAGAGTGGCTGAGCTGAGCACATTGGGACCCTGAATTTGTTACATTTATTTTAAAAGGTAAATGCTTTGGCCCAGTGATAGGCAAGTGCTTCTATTTCTTGCTCTGGCCTGTGTAAACACTGCTTTATTTTGTTGAGACAGAGCTTGATGGGAGCCTGACCCAGCAGAAATGCTGGTTCTAGCACAGATACGCTGACATGCATATCAAAACTTAAAAAAAAAAATTTAGAACCAACTGAAAAAACAAGACAAAATATTTTTGGCCTTGTGGATCTATCTAGAAGAACCTTCGTGATTTATTCTCAAACCAAATGCAGAACCAGCACAATTAAATTCTGAAATCCCTCCGTGCAATCACAAAAGAGCAAAGATCTCTGTGTTGGAATAATTCTGGTGATAACAAACATCTCTAGGATCAGTAGGAGCACTGAGAAGAAATAACATCTACCCTTTATATCTGAGGGATTGTGCTGCTTAGAAGTGGAGGATTGATGTGAGCAGGGCTCCCTTTGCTCCTTTTTGCAGGAAGTACCAAAGGTTGTGTTCTCTGCCTTGGCTGGAGGGCAGGGAAGATTTTTACAGTCCTTCACTTCCAACACTTCCATTAACTTTCTGCCAAAGATGATGGGGGAAAAACCTCTCCATGTAACAAAACCAAACAAAAAACCCCCAAAACACGATTCTTAGGTAGAAAGAAAAACATTAGGGAATCGGTATAATTTCCTTCACCAGAGCCTGAGCACTTGAGGTGAGTTTATTTCAGATTTGTGCAGTTTCCATCTCAGAAAGGTTAACAAGTCTAACAGGGAAGGAGCAGCATTAACCATGTCTCATCTATGAGGACTGATCTGAAAAGCAAAAGTACAAGAGTAAATAAATATAACTGAAAGCTCCTTTCTCCAGCTTCTGAGGATTTATCCACCTTGTACCCTGCACAGGAAAGTCTTAATCACAGATTGACCTTCAAAAAACCGCTTTGGTATCATACAAAATCAAACAAAGCCATCAAGCCAAGGAAGTTCTTGTACAAGAACTACAGGGATTTGCCCCATTTGTCCCTGTCTTAAATGGGAAGAAAAAAACTTACTGAAGAGTGAGATAACGAGCCTGTCTGAGCTAATCAATAGAGAGGAAGTAACTTGTCTGACAAAATTCATGTAATAGCAAGACAGGCATTTATGGTTCTGTGAAATGAGTCCTGCCCTAGAAGTATCTCTGATCACTTTGCACCAGGGCTCCACATTAAATTCAGTTCACCATCACATCAAACCCCAGCCAGGCACGGTGCCACAGACACCTCAGAACAGTGACTTCGCAGCCAAAATATGTCTGAAGAAAGTGGAATTTTCTGAGCCACATCTACAGCTGCAAAATGTTCTCAGTCCAGCTAACTCCCCAGAATCCCCAGATCACATCGTCCCTCCACGAGTGCTAACGCTTGCAAAGCTGAGGTGGATAAAGAGCTGACAGAGGAGAATCAAACAAAAAGTGCTACAGATGTCTCAGTGACAAAATACATCAATTCTAGTTTCGACTTCACCGACATATTTTACTAAAAATCCCAGCTATCAAAAGAACAGCCAAATCCAGCGTAGGCGTTTGGAGTGAAAAGCCCAAACAAATCAGATTTCTGCTCAACCCAATTTCTTCAGCAGCTCCAGAGTCCATGACCTAATTCATGAGTCAGAGTTTAGACACCTGCAAGATGCAAATTCCAGAAGTAGAAGGTGGTTTTGGCAATTCCTCACACTGCTCTTCGCAGAGATGCCAAAAATCAGGTTGCTGCAAGAAATAAAGAAAACGGGGAGTGTTTGATCTTTTTTCAGGGATATTCACAAATTTTGGTGATGGCATCTGTTGAAAGCTACTCAGCAGAGGCTGTGGATCAGTGGTTCTGGGGTTTCACCCACAACTCAGCCATTCCTCCTGTTCCAGGGAAACCCTGAGCACACCACGCACAGCACTGCAGCTCTTGCTTGTGTCGTCCTGTTGACTCTAGAAGTCTGGATGATCTTAAATGAGGCTCTTTCCTTAAGCAGTTTGGAGGAATTAGCTCTGGCAATCAGTGGGGAGCTCAGTTAAAAGTCAGGTCGTTAGCAGAAATTGTCAATTAAGGCAATTCCCAAACTAGGAATCCATATTTTTATCAATACAAACTACAGGAAGCTAACAAAAGTAGGCAAATGGGAAGAAGCCACAGAAGAAAGACACATCAGTGTGTAAATCCTACTGGAGAAGCTTTTCCCTTTCCTTACATTTCCCCATCTTTATTCCATGTTTCTGTTCCGTGACAATACCAGGCAAATTTATTATGGTTGTTGTTGAACAAATTGAGAGCTAAAAATTTTTATTCACTACCGTTTTTCATGCAGTGCCAGATTAAGATGGATTAAATCTATGGCTTCAACTACATGATGAAAAATGTTACTACATCTTAAATCACTATTATTTTGTGTTTTAATTCTGAATTCTAAATGTTTTGCCATTTGATCTGGACATAGTTTATTCAAGATTAAATAGTTCTGTGAAGTAACATGAAACAAGCAAGAACCTTATCATATCTAAAGAACTATGTAGCCTAAAGTCCATGAAAAAAATATGATTACAACCCCATGTATAAGAAAAATCCATCCAGCAAAGCAATAATTCAGTAAAAAAAAAAAATGAAAAATCAAGTGATTACAAAAATGGCTCAAAGCCACAGGATGCCTCACTCCTGTGTTTGAAATATGAGTTTTTGAAATACCTAAGATGATTAAATCTTTGACGTGGCAGCGTGCAGAAAAGGGACACAGGGCAGGAGCAGTGCTTGAATTCCAATCTCTCTGACAAGGAAGCACCAGGCTGGAAGAGATGTAGAGCTCCCAACTACCATTCCTGGTTATTTTTATGCCCTGCATAGGTAAAGAGCTAAAGCTTTTTTCTCAAGTCATCAGGCAAGGAGGAAGAGATTCCCAGTAGTAACCTGTCAGTCTAAGTGCTGTCCATAAACTCTCCAAACAGAGCTGCTGGTGAAAAGGTAAATGTAATAACTCTAAAAATACTGTATTGAGCAGGAGAAATTAATTCTGTGTCAGCAAAAGTAACACAATATGAAATAATATTTCTGGGGATGTTCCCCGTGGCTTCTTTTGCACTTCCCTTGCAGCCATTCCCAAAAAAGCCTCAAAAAAGGAAATTCTCCTCTGGTTTATTTTTCAGCTAAGCCAGAGAACAGAAGATGGGAGGACATGAGAGGTGAGTTGGCTCCTTAAGCTCACTGAGCAAGTGGTTTGCTCTAACTGGAGCAAGCAAAGTGTAACACAGGAACAGTGAGTTCCTGGGAAAATGAGTGTACAGAGAATGAGGTTCTCTTATAAAAGAGCTGTGATCAGACAAAACCAGGAAAATCACAACTGACAAAGTCCAAAAAGGTTGGAAGAGTGAACTGAATGTGACTTTCATATTTATGAAATATTTTTTTCCTTAAACCATTGCGTGATTAGCTTTTTCCTAGCTGCCATTTTCCTGAACTTTTAGAAATATCACACAGAACAAAGACAACATCATCCTCAGAAATTAAGGTATTATTAATTTCTCCATTAAAATGCATTGTGCCACCTCTTGCTGGAATTTTTTTCTTCCTGGAACAGTACTTGGTAAATTAAAATGTAAATCTGGCCACTTCAATCACTCTCTGCTCTTACAGAAAGAGCTCAGAAAGAGCTGGATCCAAGAGGTTTCCTATCCAACATTTAGATATTAGTAAAAGCAAAAATAAAAGTTGAAAAAATGTTAAGTGCATTATTTCCCTGAAGCGTGCACAAACTATTGATTACCTTCAATCTGAAAATTAACTCAGTTATATTATGTATTTTACATATGTTAAGATTCTTCCTTTTAAAAGCTTTAAGGAGATCTACTTTAGATAAGATTGCTCAACCATCATATCCCTCCCTACTTCGTTGCCTCCATAATTAAGAATTTAAAGCACTTCAGAAATAAAAGGATGTCAGTTTGACACAGCAACTGTTTAAGACTGAATTTGGATTTTTCCTTTACTATCCTTTTGTCAATAACAAGTTACATTCTCAAATGAAGTTTAAGTAACTTGATAATGTGGATGAACTGATGATACAATTCATAGTGTTTCTTTTCCCTAAAAATGTATCAGTGGGACTGGAAAAATTCAAATTATGACCTTTAACATGCATCTAACCATGTTGTTTGCTCCCAATGAGCAATTTGCAAATTCTGACTTAAAAAAAATCAGGTGCCTGCAAAAATGCTGGAAGTCATTTATGAAACGTGAATGTCCTTGACTTACTTTAGTCATTTTCAGGGACAGAATGAAAAATTAGTATTTCCTCTAGAGGGCTTCAGGATCTGTAATATTTCCCAAGTCAGAGTTATATTGCACTGAGTTGCTGCACTACTGAGGGTCAGAAAGGCTCCTTGCTGCTCTGATTGCTCCTGCTCTGGGGGAAAAATCCTCACAATTAGTGAAGTGCAGAGGTCAGACCCTGCTGATCCTTCCGTGATTTGTGTCCTCACTTCCCAGTGCCGCTGTGAGAAACCAGAATTGATGGTTATATGGTTATTTTTACTGGAAATGCTGAAGTTAATCAATTTGCAGTTTGTTTTCTTGCAATTTTACTCCTTATTGAGAACCAGAATTTTCTTTAAATATTATCTTAGTACCATACTGACATGATTTTATAATTTAACAAAAATATCTAAAGTGATGCATATATGAAAACTCATACATTAAACTATTATTATTATTATTATATTCTACTATTATGTTAAATTTTTCTCTAAGCCTGTAATATGATAATCCTGCTAACCAAGTTTCTGATGCAGAATTTATATACTAACATAAAATTAAACTGACCTTTGGGACTTCAAACGTAATCATTTTACTATCTCCACATTTCCCTGTCTGCCACCAGAAATCCTGTGCTTGATCAGCCAAGACATTCTGCCCTATATTCTGCCATTTTCCTCTATTTTTGTGCAAAACTTTGTACTTTCTATGTCTGCCTTCCTCCTGAGCCTCTGCTATTCACTACGTATCAATAACTCCTGCTTTTCAGGTTAAATCCTTGACGATTACAGGAAGCCTTTTGAGATGCATCTCAAGAAGTGTTTGGATGATGTTTTCAGGCACAGGGTGGGAGTTTTGGGGAAGGCCCTGGTGGGTTCCTTCCAACTCGACAAATTCTGTGATTGTTGAATTTCATAACTGAAACAGCTGCCAGCTCGTACAACTCTCCAAACCAAGAATGTTTTCTTTTAAATGTAGAAGTTTAATTGGATTTATCTACTGTTTGATGTTTGTCAGATAATTACGATCTGTGGAAATCATAACTGGGACTAAAGTGCCCACTGAAAGTCCTCCTCTTCCATGGAAAAGATTGCTGAACAAAAATATACCTGAAAAATGTATTTTTATGAATTCTGGTGTGATCATGGAAGGTCCTACCCTTGGTACTGGTATTGTTTAACCCACGAAGCACTGCAGAGATGATTTGTGAGGTGTGGCCTTGGTTCAACAAGAACTGAGCTGCCTGCCTCACTTCTCTGTAAAACACTGATCTCCCAATTGATTTCCCAGGAATATTCACGATTCCAATCAAACTTAAGTGCTTTGCTGGAGCCCAGCCAGAGCAGAGCAGGGCTGAGCCCATGCTGGCCAGAGCTTTGGAGATGATCCAGCCAATTTCACAGATCGAAATTCATGTCTCTGGAAGGACATCCCACTGAAAATTTATGCTTCACTCATAACCTCCTCCATTTTGAAAAATCCCCTACAGGAATTAATGTCTCCCCTGATACTTCCTAGTACTCACGAGTGCCAATTTCCTCAGTGAAGATGCTTTTTGCTCTCATATTTACATCTTCCAGTACTGACCACTGCGCCATTCTCAATGTTTTTCCACTATAGGAACTTGATCTGATGTGACTTCACACCTGATTGTGGAGACATAACACTCCTTGCAATACTGGTAGCTTGCTGGTTGAAGAGAGAGAGAAACACCAAAGAAAATTTCTCATTCCATCTCATAATCTGTTCATTGTCTTCCTCTGTCACAACCTTTTGAGAGTACTTTGGGAAATTTGTTACAAAACCATTTAAATTCATCCAGAAATATTCGTTTGCTCACAAAAATACTGCATAACCTTTTAGAGACTCACAGGCTTTTCAGCTGACTGAGAAAAAAAAAAATCATCAGGGTACAGAAATATGAGAACAGTGGTCACACTTCAAAGTGAGGTTACTGACCTCAGAGAGATGATGAGAGAAAATTCCTCCAGACCATGACTGATGGTTGGGTCAGCTCTGGAGACCTGGAGCCAGCAAGCAGCAAGAGAGGTGGAAGTGTCCTGCTGGGTGCTTTTCAACCCAGGGACAGGAGAGAGACACAACCATGAAAAAAACTCCTCTTTCCATTTTCCCTGGACAAGTCTCTCTTAGCAAGGTCATGTTGGTAAATACGCTGAGTCTGAACTGAAATCGAAGAGATTTGGCTCTACAGATGGAAAGACAAAAGGTCAAAATGAATTTCTTTTCCCAGGATTGAAGGGAAAAACCCTTGGAGACCTGGCTGATAACAGATGGTACCTAAATGGATGTTTTTTTCATCAGTTTGATGATTCAAAAGGTGCTCAGCTACCTCCACATGTCCTTTTAGAGCCAGGAGGAGAACATTCTGTAAGTTCCAGTGGCTCCAATGAAGTGGTCAGCCACGTTTGAACAAACAACCCAGGGCTGGAGCCCATCAGCAGAGAAGTCAAGGCATTATTTCCCTCCCTTCTTGCAGCTATTAACAATCAAACTCTCAATTTTGTCGGAATTGTCTTGTAAGGAGTCTCTTTGTGCCACTCCAGCTTTATTAAAAACATATATTCTTTTAAGAGGGTGCTAACTAGGCTGAAAACAACCTGCAATGAGTTTATTTTGCATGTTGGGAAAATTTCACGTTTCTTTGTCAAACAGGTCGTTACATCTTGCTACTACAAAGTTGGCAATTGTGCTGTATTTTGGATATACTGTGAACACATTTTGATTGGGTTCTGGCAGGCTCCCAGTTAAGCTGAATTACGATGAATGCCAACAACACATTACAATTTCTTTCAGTAAACACGAGGCACAGTTCTCAGGCAAGCAGCCATATGCCATGTTCTCACACTCTTCTTTTTCAACCCAAAGAGCTGAATTTAGCTGTTGCTTATGAAGAAAAAAAAAAAAAAAAGACAGTCAGTGGATCTCCTCTGATACTTAAAAAAAACCCTGAATTTTTCTCAGTGACGAAGATCTGTATGAAATAGCACCTGGAGAAAGGAAATTCCATTTCCAGGAGCTGGAGAGAGGCTGACAGCAGGAATGCTGTACCTGGAGCAGGGGGGATTGGATTCTATGGTCATGGATTCATGTTCCAGAGCTGCTGCAAACACCAAATCCTGCTGGAGACATCCAGCCTGCCGCTTTGAGCAGGGTGTTCAGACTGAAGCACAGCCCCTTTGAGAATATAGGAGTTTATTTTGGAGAGAATGTCAGAATTTTAGTTAAAAATGCACGAAGAAGAACCAGGCTAGGAAGAAGTACAGTCAGAATTCGGAGTTCACCTTTTGCTGAGGATCTCATATCTCACAATGAATATGGATGTTGGTAATCTTTTTAAACCTCACAGAAATTACAGCTCTCTTCTTTGAAGCCTGTCCAACAGAGAAAACACAATGGGAGAGATAAAATTCACCTGAAAAAATAAAAAAGGAATATTTTCCAGACTGGAGCACACTTCCAGAGCTGCAATCACCCTCCTGCTGGATAGGGTGGTGGTGCTGCTCTCCAGCTCTTGCCTGCACATTCTGATGCACTTTGTTAGCAAAGCTCAGATCTCATTATAATTCCCTATTTCACAGGTAGGAAAACTGAGTCAAAGAGATGTAAAGTGATTTTCATCAAATGACACCAAAGAGCAGCGGGAGAGCTAGAAACAGGCCCTGTGTCTGTTCACAGCTTTCATGGATGGGATTAATTACCTGGGAAGAACTGGGATCTTCTCTACCCAGAAGTGAAAGGGAGCTCACACACTACCTGATCCTCCACCAAAATATTCATGGGCTCTGAGAGAATAAAGGAAAATTTATGACAGGCACTTTGCCTTTTGTTTTTGGAAAAGAATCCCTCAATATTTGCAATAAGCACTGTTCGAGACACATTTTCCTCTAATGCATTTTCCTTTGCAAGTGTTCATAATCAAAATAAATTCCAAGAACTGCAAATGAGACATGGAAAATTACATCCACTTGGTCTACCACATCTTTATCACATTCTTCATGCCAAAAAATTCAAATTACTCTCTATTATGTATTCACACATTCTGTCGCTTGCTCTTTAACTCCCCTTGTTTTCCCACACATCTCTTGTTCATTTTGCAAACGTTATCTTGTCTTTTTCAGTTTAATCCTCTGTACTGCAATTCTTTACCCCAACACCTCAGTTTTGAGAACGACCCTTCTGTTTCTCCCATTGGCATCCTGAAGCCTCAGCTCCTCTTTCCCAGCCTGCAATTTGTGGTGCCATTTCTGCTGAGAGGCTGCTGAGAGCACAGGAATGATGCAGACATGGTACAATTTGCTGTCCATCCCTCGCTGAATCCACTCCATCCCCTTCTAAACAATTTTAATTCCACTCTGACGATGTGCCATTGCCATTTGTCTCTCCTCCCAAACAGCTATGTCAAAATTCATCCTCTTCAAAGGCCTTATTACCAAGTTGATAAATCAAAAATACGTTTTGCTCTGCATTTCTCCAAAATTTAGATGTGCACTAGCCTAAAATCTTTCCCAGTCCTTGTTTTCCAATTACTTCAGCCCAAAGTGTTCTCAGAACCTTCCTACAACCAGATCTCCCACTGCAGTGGAGCTCTGAGCCATCCACCTGGGTCAAAAACAGCCCGAATTTTCACTCCCAGCTCTAGTGCAAATCCTGTCTTTTCAGAAGCACAAGCGGGAAGGTGACCGTGGATGTGAAATATCACTCAGCTGTGTTTTAGAGCATCAGGACTCAGCTGAAAGGCTCCTCATTCCAGGGTTTTCCTCCAGGAAAACTCGTGTGATTCCCCTCTGCTCATCTCAAGGACACCAGCTGCTAAAGATGAGAGCAAGGGCTGCTTAGCTCTTCCATTATTTTATTTGTCTGCCACTGGATTTGCTGCTATGCCTTGAACTTAAAGGTAGAAGCTGATGAAAAGTTTCCTCAAATTTACACTTACCTGCATTTCCATTTTGTGGAGCCTCACACACAAATTCCTTTCCTCTCGCAGTCTCGCTCTCCTTATCCTTTAATTACTCAGTCCTTTTTCATCTCGAGCAGCCTTTGCTTCCCTCTCTCTTGAAAAACCTCAAGTCTCTCTGGGAATCCACCTCCAAACCCTTTATAGCTCCTCCACCACTTCACCTCCCAAGTCCCATGACGTTATTTTCCCTTTTTTCCTGCCTTTTAAAAATTGGCTCCTTTCACATTCCACCCAAACTGCTGCCTTTCATTTCCATAGGCATAGCAGGCAGGGTGTGCTCACGAAACACATGAACAATAAACTTAAAAGGCTGCATCAATAAAAAAGGCTGAAATATTGTCTGAAGGGATCTGTGTGACTGAGAACTAGACCAGTAGGAAATGAATGAAATACAGAACTACAACAGGTCGTGCCATCTGGGGACTGTTAACAGATTACTGCTACTGTGAGGAGAGTCATCAGTTCAGGGGAGAAAGAGAAAGAAAAAAAATGATTTTTTTTAAAAAAAAGGGGAGTGGAAAAGGGAAGAACCTGAGTACTCCAAGAGGACTCCTGACAGCACTAAGATGGGATGTGAGGAAGGGAAATACAAAGCTCAAGTGAATTGGGAGATAAATTTTTCATATTTTAATTTACTCATAGTAAAATTAATTAAAAATCTGTGGTGATTTCCTCCTTTTCTATTATAAATCTGTCAAAGTTTCCTTAGTAATCAGTTTTATTGCTGCTAAGCAAAACCATTCTGCTCCGGTTTTGCCATGTATAAATGACTTGAGGCACATCCTAAAAGCTCATTGTCTTACTTATTTTACATTTGTTCTTTTTATTATAAAAGCCTAGAATGCCACATTGGATTGTCTTTTAACCCAGACCTACAAGGGGTGTCACCTATCCACATGTTGGCTTTTTCCCCCTATTCTAGCTCTTCCTACCCTAAAAATCTTCACACCTAGAGTGGCCAAAAAAGACGGAGGGAGAGATTCATCTTCCTCTCCCACCCACTGACACAAGGATTAGCTGCAGACTCATCTTGCTTAATTAATCTTTTTAAAAGGATGCAAAATTTCAAATAAGATCTTAAAGGTCACAATCAAATCAGCAGAGCAGCTTTCCCCCAGCACCACTCAGAAAAATTAATTCCCACTTCCAGGTGTTTTCTGCAATGCATTCGTGCTCCATCAGCATTTTTCAGCCCCTCATTTCCCAGAAAGAAGAGTCAATCACCAGATTCAGATGATCATATTGAGGGTGCTCTGATTTTCTGCTCGGCTCACCGCAATCCTGATTTCAAGATTTATCACAAATCAGTGGTTTTACATCAAGGAAACTTCCTTGGGGGAAAAAAAAAAAACCACAAGGAGGAGGAATAGCAGCACTGATGGCAGAATCTCGAGTGTGACTGATCAACAGATTTCTCTTTATGACAGACCTATACACAAGGAAAATAATAAAGTGGAGTTGTATATCACCAGTGAGGTATCCCATAGGGACAGTTCTCTTTCCCTGCTACATCTGCTCCTACAAGCTTTCAGAAGAATTATCCTCTGCCTTGTCAGGTTTCGAGTGCCTTAGGTGATATTTAATTCACTGCCACTGAATTTAGCAGATATGCAGCTACCAGTGTAAGTTGCCAGAATAATTTCTGGGTTAACCAGGCACTTTTTCACATCTCATCACGTTAATCCAGTGTAAAATTGGGGATTGTCACGTTTATCAATTCATCAGATCACCAAAGTTATCACATTTTTCGAGCACGCTTGCAGTGTTGTTATGTAACACAGAGTGATTTGCCATTACCTCAGACTTTATTTAACTTCCACAGAAGTTTTTTCAGGCCTGTAAAACTTTGTGCACGACTAAGACTATAACTATCACAAATGCATTAAAAAAGTAGATCTCAATGCAAGGTGATTTTCACAAATATGCAGTTTTACCACTGAAGGATAAACACAGCGAGGTCTCTGAGAATAAAGAATTAGAATTGGAGGAAATAACCAATAATTAAAAGGGATTGTGTTTAATTGTTGTCTAAAAAAGCTTGGAGCAATGTAAAAGTTACTTCAAAATTCAGTTTTTCTTTCCAAAACTCATGATCCTCAGGTCTTACACAATAAAAAATAAGTAGACAAACTGTTCCCTTCAATGCACACAATTTTCAGCCAAGAGGTTACACATTAAAATTCCAAACACAAAAATACTTCAAGGGGTAAAGTTGGAACTTAATTTTTAATGTAACATTTAGAACTCCTCCAGCTGGAAGCAGCAAAAGATGGGAAATACAAAATTAAGATTTCAGATTCCTTTTTCAAGGAGAAGAGTCTCCTTTTGCTGTTCTCAAGAACGAGGCAGGAGAAAAATAAACCTTTATTTAGTGAATTCTAGCAGCATTCAGCTGCCACTGAACTCGGTCTATAAAAATTAAGGGAATCTCACTGAGTTAAGAGAAGAATTTCCTACTACATCATACTTAGATGTGAAATTCCATCAGCTGGATCGAGGGTTCCTCTCTCTGCACACTTCCAGCTCCCACGAAGAACTCTGATTTAGAAGTCAATGAGCCCAATCATAAAAATATTATTGATTCTTCCTGGAGTATCATGTTTTTTCATGTAAATCTCAATTTTTAGCAGCAGTTCCTCACAAACCTGACCAGCAGGACAATCAGATTTATTTCTCCACTATGCCTCAGTCACGTGATAATCCCTTTTAAAGATTTAGATCTCATTTGCAATCTTCTGTCCCTCTGGTATTGGGACTGACTTAAATAAAAGGTTATATCTCTGTTATCTCACATTGGAGGCTTTGTTGCGTCTTGTTTGCTTTAGTATTAGAACTTTTAGAATTACATTAGCAGAACAGCTTGTACGAAGTTCTTTTTGTCCCCCAATTTATTTCATCAACTGGCTGCTGACACTTCCATTTCAGACGATCCACACACATTTCCTGGAAAAAGTATCCTCCTGATCTCCTCTAGCAAGGAATTCTTTATTTTAGATTGTCTTTTCAACTCAACAGACAAAAGGCCAATGGTGTTGTGTGTAATATGGTTTAACAGAACATAAAATGCTCAAATTAGGCAATTATTGTAAAACAGTCCTGATGAATATTGGGCTTAAGCTCAATCCAGTCCTTTTTCCCATATTTTTCCTCTACTCTGTACAGCCCTCAGCTCCGTAATAGATGTAGATATCAGAATATGGAAATGAATCATTAGCAGACAAATTAAACTTCTTATCAAAATGCAACTCTATTGTTAACAGATGAAAAATGAGTGGATCAAATGGCTGCAGCAGGAAAATCCCATCAGGGCTCATCTGCACCCCATCAGCTCCTGCCACAGCACTTAATTCAGAGCAACTCACTCCACCAATTATTTCATACCTGCGTGGACTTTCCTCCCTCTAAAGTAATTCCAGGGTTCAGCTATGCAGCTTAATTTCCGAATTAGTGGTTTCCAGGGAATGTGTTAGCAGAGTAATAGGCTGAAGAAAAAGAAGGGGGGAGGAAAGGGAAGCTGGGAACCTTCTTGGAAAACAGTGAGAACATGAAATGACAGGGAATAAAGAAGAGTCTAAAATTCACATACAATGTTCACACCTGGATGCTGAGCTTGTTTCGTAATTGTTTTTCCCAATGGCAGAATGAGGAGGGAAGCAGAGGGACCAAAGCAGGAGCACACCAGGTCTCCACGTGGCCAATCTCAGCTGAGGAAAGGTTTCTAAGTTTTGTTCGAAATACCAAGAGACCTGTGCAGGTCTCAGCAATCCCTGGGAGAGAGCAAGTCAATCTGCAGTGAACACAGACGGTAATGACTCTGCTAACAGCCTCCTGCTCCCCATTTCAGCTCTTGAAATGTGAGTTTTCCAGCAAGCAAGGAGAGAATAAGACATATAAACAGAAATTTTGCAAACCAAGGCATTGAGCTTATTTTGCCCTCTGGCTCTCAGAGGTTTCAGGGGAAATATTTTGTAATATGGGATGTAACAGGACTTGGAAGCTGCGAGTTGAAGGGTGAAGGTGAGACAGGTGAGACACAACCAGTGCAAAGAGGCTCCAGAGATTTGGGAAGTGGCTTCTCTGTGAGCCCAGTTAGAACCAGAGAAGAGAAGGTCTGTGCAGGTGGGAAAAAACCTCAAAACCCTGCAGGTGCTGGAAATCACCCTCACTGCAGGGTCATGACTATTAAATCTCTGCAGAGCTTTCATTTCTGTGCTCTGATGTCCCACACAGCTTTTCTGAGCCACATTTTGTGCATGGCAGGCAGCAGGACAGGGAGATGCAGGCAGAGGGTGGATGATGACAAAAAAATCCCAGTTCCAGGGCACAGGATGGAAAATCTACAGCAGGATCTCAGAGAGAAGGGAAAAGAAATCCTGCTCTCCCCAGCAAGGTCCTTTCTTCCTTGAAGTAAACAGGAAAGTTGAACAGTGCAGGGAGCAGCACAGCAAAGAGGAACTTCTGAGGGAAGAGTGCTGCTGGTGTGAGCCTGGGATAAACCTGAAATTGTTGGTTTAAAAAGGAGAAAGCACCTCTTACTTCATGCCTGGCGCTAAAACGAATCACAGCGCTGTGAAGGACACATGGATGTGTCACTTATAATCATCCCTTTTCTGCCATGTTGGGATGGCTTTAAACGGCTCATCTGAACTTTCAGTCATTCTGTAATTCCCAGCCTTTCAACTGGAGCTGCAGGAATGCTGTGACTCCACAGCTTCTTCCTGACTCGGACCTGAACTGCAGTGGGACTTCTCCGGGTGTCCAGAGTGCAAAACCAAATTAGTGAAGCGCAAATTCATGCTGCCATCTCTTCCTTCTTTGAAAATAAACACAGATACAAAAAGAGTTTATGATGACATACTCATAAACAGCGCTTTGTTGAGCTGCAGCTGATCTATAAAAGGAATTAACTGAAAATTTCAAAGGTAATCACCACACAGGGGAAAGTCAAATATACAGGCATCAGTGGGATAATAAATCCTCTGAGAGCATCTGGGAGAGCCCCGTGGCCATCACACCATTATTCAAAGTATTATTAATGTGAGGGAAATCTTCACAGGAAGATTACCCTTATCTGCCTGTAAAATCCATGGCATTCTGTGAGAAAAGCACCAAAGTCTCCCATGCTCGGATTTCCATCATAGTTTCCTTTTGAGAACTCCTGCAGGTCAGCCATCCAGGAGTCTGAAAAGGCTTTTGCTAGGGCTTTCTCAGATGGAAAGAAAGGGAATAGCAAAAAAGAAAAAAAAAAAAAAAAAGAAGAAAAAAAAATCTGTCTTTTCACACCTGGTTCACTTCGACCCTGAATTTGCTCATTTTCATGAAAGGCAAAATACATGAGTCAAAAGGCAATGCTTGGCTCAGTAGGAGAGGGAATGAAAACCTTCACGTTCAGATCTTTGAAAGGCTTGTCCTTCACTCTCACAAATATTTCAAACCAATTCCTGCCATCTATAATATAATAAAGCATTTACAGCTCCACAGCATTTTCCATTCGGTGAATTTATTTTCATATTTTCACAAAAAGTCTCTCCCAAACACATTCCTGCAGTCTCTGTCTCCAAAAAACCCCTCAGCTGAAAACATGGCAGAGCACGAAGGCCACCACTTCTTTGTGTATATCATTTTCATAACGTTATTTTAAGCAAAGGGTTTCTTAAAATTACATTCCACAGCTTAAAAATTTCCCAGCCAGTAATTGCTTTCAGCAACAGACAGAGAAGCCATTAGGATGATTTCAGTGCTGTAATCAACACACACTCTCAGGCACACAATTCTGTCTGACTCATTCCCTGCACAGACTCTAATTAACTTCCAAAGGAAAGCCAGGGGATTCCTGTCGGAGTAATAATGCTGTGGAGACGTTATGCAAAGCTTCACCTCTAGGAAACGATCTGGTCTCGCATTGATTGCATCCCAAAAACCTCGCGGAGAACTCTGATTGCATTCCCTTTGCCACCAAATTCATTTCTTAACCAGGGCGAGGGGAGAATTTGTGGGCTTTTGCCATTAAAATGGAAGTGTATCTGAAAAAAAACATTTTGCAAACATCGTAGATAACACTGGATCCTGTACATCATTTTATATGGGATTCTGTTGTCAAAATAGGAACAGAGTGACTTCACACTCTGAGGTACTGAGGCTCAGCACTGCTGAGCTGCTGTGGCCAACACATCCCTCCATGGACAGAGGGGAAAAGAGCCAAGAAATCTTACATAACTCACACCACAGCATGGAAACAGCATGGCTGAGAAATGCAGCTGAAAAATCCCCCAGCTTTGATCCCTGGAAATGTTTTTGGGGTTTTTTTTTCAGTGTATTTTAAATTTCTAAAGAAATATATACTAATAGGACACTGAAATAGATCTTTAAAAGAGAGAAGCAGCCCAAAGAAGGTCTAATTGCAGTTATTTGTCCTATTTTTTTCTCTCTTCACCACATGAGAGACCCTGTAGTCCCTTCTCCATTTCCTGTTGGAACTGAATAGGAAACTTACAGTATTTACACCTTGTCTTCTTCTGCAATTGAGTAAAAATCCTCATTTTCACATTGCAAGTGTCTTTAACCCCATTTCATTCCTTTCATGCATCATTATAATCTTATCAATCTTTTTTCCCATTGCTTCCTTTGAACCAAGTTTTTATGTCTTTTCATTGTTCCCATCCATTGACAGGTGATTCATTTTTGACATGCAATTACCACAATTTCTTCCTGCTCTTCATTAAAAGTTTCTGCTGGTATTAAATATCAAACCTTCAGTGTTTAAATATCAAACCACTGCAATTGAAATGGACATATTCCAGCAGGAAAGATAAAAATGTAAATAATGATGATGTTAGGGGAATTATCCAGCACAATCTGGATCATTTGATGGGTTTGAAGTTCTCAAAGAAGTCAGTTTTTAAGTGGCCAAATCAATTTTGCACATTCAGGACTCAGGGCAACTCTTGGAGAATGGGGGAAATCAGATCCTCTGGGAAAGACCTGAGATGGTCCAGGGAGTTAATCTGAGCCCCAGGACATAATGTCATGGTGAAAGACATAACCTGAGCTTTGATAAATGTGTAAAAACGCACTGAATGAAACTGGGGAGGGATTTTACCTCTGGATGCACCATGGGTGAAGTGAAATACTGCATCCAGTTTTGATTCCTACAATTTTAGGATGTTGAAAAAAAAAAATCAGTAAGAATGAATAAAAGCGGTACAGGATTTAGAGGAACATCATTAGTTCATTTCCTCAACTCATTCAACTCATAAAAAATAAGATTTGAGTCATCCAGCTCCAATTTATCTGTACCTGTTCAAAGAAAGGAAATACCAGGAACTGAAGCGCTTTCATTTCAGCAGTGAAGGTCTGGGTGAAGATTAAAGGCAGACAGAAAGATGGAAATGAGCTGCTTCAGAAAACAAACCAACAGAACTCTGGAAAGCAGCAGCAAATGCTCTTAAACAGAAAAAACCCAGAAAAGGGGTGGAAATTCTGGTTCTCAATATTTGCAAATGAACCTCCCTGGAAAATTCTGCTTTAGGGAAAGAAGTTTTTAGGCTCAGTGCTTTGCAGATGGCAGAACCCTGCTGGAGCTGATTCCATCAGCTCTGCTTATAATATATTGATCACATTCATTGACTACCAGTATCACTCTATTTAAATATTATGTGTGGTTGCCAGTTTCAGTTCTTCTCACTGCAGACCTGCAAGGAGATCAAGTCAACTGCTGCAAGCTCTGGGAAAAAACTTTGGAAAACCAAAAGTGGGGAAAACTAAAGGAATAAGGAGAATATATCAGGCATATAAAAAAAGAGCCAAACAAGTGCTGTCACTGTTGCTCTACAGGTTCTGATTTTATTTTTATGAACATCTCCTTGCTCAATCAAGAATCTTCTTTTTTTTTCTTTTTTTTCCCTTGCCTGACTGAGATTATTTTTGGTTGATCCTAATCTACACTTCCAGGAATGCTGTTCCATGTGAATAAAATCTTGCCTGAGGCAGCAAAGCTCTGAACCATGCAGAGCACAGATCTCAGGTACTTGGGGGTGAATCTTGCAGAAGCCTTAAATGTCAAAAATCAGCTTTCTGGCCAGGAAAGGAGAACACTAGAGGTGCTGTGTTACTGAACTGTATTTATCACTATCCATTCAGACAATTTCCAAATCCCAGAATAAATATCTGGGCTCTGAGCAGTGTTTCCAGACCAGCTCTGGGATTTTGGTGTCCATGTAGATGTGCTGCCATTTAGCCTCTTAGAATTATATGGATAAAGAAGCTGAAAAATCTGGCTGCTCTTCAATGTCTCTGGGAGTTATTTTTGAATAAATAAAAGCTGGGGAGGGGATGGAAAAATAATAACAGAAGAAGATTTTAGGAATTATCATAATGTAGAAATGTGTGCGTCTGTGTGGAGTTCAAATTCTCTCAGAATTAAAAAAGTAATGCTGTCTTCATTGCTTTCCAATATAGTTTGGATTTATTCTAAGTTCCTTGAAACACTTTTTTCCTCCCACTTTTAAACAAGGCCCTCTTGAGAGCAAAATGATGAAAAACAGTTTTGAGAATCCAAAATGGGGAAACAGTTTTCTGGGGGGGGGGCAGAAGGAGTTGGCTTTGGGTTAGGTTTATGGGATTTTTGGGGGTTTGTTTGGTTTTCTTTTTTGTTTGTTTGGGTTTTTTCTTTTTTTTGTTTTTTGGGGTTTTTTTGTTTTTTGTTTTTTTTAATGAAGTAGGGACCACTATAAATTCAGTATTTGCTTAGAGTGATGCAGCCTTAAGGGCTTTTGAAAGATTCCCTCTCAGGTTAGGACTGGAGCTTGATTGGTAAAGACAGACTGTAACTTGAATTTTCATTTGCTGACGCAGCAGAAAATCGTCCAGAATTCAGAGCTCTTAAGAGCATGTTGGCTCTGCTGTAATTGGGGCTGCAGGTATCCTGCAGAAATCAAGCTGACAAGCAGCACTAGGCAAGGCAAGTCACATCCATGGCAAAAGAAATTCTGTGCAACTTTTCCCTCTCCATCAGCAAAACCCCTCCAGCAGGTCTGGGCCCTCCTTGCAGGATTCCTGACCCACCTGAGCTGGGAGAACATGCCTGGAACCATGTTATAAACTGGATTAATGACATGATCCTGCTTCAAACTGACCCTGCAGAAAGAGAAGGAGGGCAAAGAGGCATTTTCAGCAGTGATTCATTTCACAGCCAACCCTGCATATGGTTGTTACCACCACAGTCAGGGAGATGGGGACCTATTGAATTGGATTAAGCCGAATTTAATTAATCTCACTTAAATTAGATTTATCTGAGTGTGTATTAAACTGTGTGCTCGTCGAGTGGGTAAGTGATAATCTTAGCTCTTCAGCAGAGATTTTCGTGTACATGCTGGAAATCTCCGTATTACAGTAAGTACTAAATATGGCAAAAATGGAATATTGCTGCACTTTGGTCCAACAGCTGAGCCTTGAGTCTGAATTATGGAACTAGTTATTCAATTGAATTAAATAATACCTATTAAGTTTACTATTGTGTGAAAGCAACTAACTTTTTGTATGTGAGAAAATCCTTTACTACTGAGGCTCCATAATTAGAGCGTCAATAAACATAATCTCCACCTGAAATCTCATCATCTGTAAAAGTTACCCCTGCGTCATAACTATGATGCAGAAAAGCACAGAGAAACAAGTAATAATGGCTTTATTTAGGCTATAATAAAAAAAAATTAAAAACAACTAAAAGCCAAGCTTTGGAGGCAGAGGTTACTTGAAAAATAAATATTGTCTAAATAAAAGATAAAAAGAGGAGAGGGTGCTCATTTATTCTCCTTCAAGGAATTCTTTGTCCATCCCCAGTTATAATTTCTGTCTCGAAGTCTCACTGCTGCAGCTTCTTTGTACCCTAATTTCAAATGCATGGACTTGGTGCTAAAGGCATCAATTTTTCATATTTGCCAACAAGATAAAAATGAAACAATGAATAGGAAACCCCCAAAAACCCAAAGCACACATCTGCAGGCAGCTTTGTTTGGGATTTAATGCTGTGCTTAACATCTTTATTTGCTGTTCTGGGCCACACTGAGCAGAGAAGGCAAATTTCCCAACTCAAACAAGCTCTGAAGTAGGTGAGACTTGCAGAGATTTTTCTCAGGTTAATGGTAGATAAAGAGGAAGTTTTGATGAAGTACCAGCAGAACCAGCAAGCCCAGTTGCAGTGACAGATTCAGATGCCTCAGGATTCAGCAAAAGTCATTCTGGACACAGATATTCAGCACAGGCTGTGGTGGTGTTGGGATCCAGACCTTGCCAAGGGCTTTCCCCAAATACTGAGGTGCAGAAGGAGCTCTGGGGGAGCTCCCCTCACCCCAGCCCAGGGGGAAATGAAATCTCTATTTCTCATTAAGGCAACAGTCACTCCAGTTGGAAAAGTGGCATTTTCAACAGAATTTACCTTTCTAAGCTGTTATTTAAAATATCTTCTCTAAAACCCCTGAAATTTCAGTAGCATCAGAGTTGTCAGGTATGGTCAAAACAAGGGAGCTCCCAAATCCATCCTCAGCAGAGATGAGTGAAAGCTCATTAATTAAGGTCAAGCTGGCACTGAAGCACAAAGCAGCAGAGAACAAAGTTTAGGAGTTCTTAGAATTCCAATACTGATTGATAATCTATATTATTAAGGCTTATTTCTTCCTTGAGGATGCTGTTTGATGACACACATACAACTAATATACACCTCCCTAACCCACAGTGACCAGGAGCTTTGACCCATTTCACACCTCAGAAATGATGGAACAGACTCTTCTGCAGCAGCAAATGCTATGGCAGAAACATGTGAAATTATAGACATTGAAAAAGCTTTTATAACTGAAGTGGTACAAAATAATCATAGAGAATAAAAAAATTATGTATTGTTTGCATGCATTCAAATGACTAAAATCCATCCAGACCCTGTAGAAAAACCCAACTCTGATGCTGTAACCAAAAATAATCTAACATTTTCAGAGTTTATCCCAAGTATCTGCAAGAGCTACTTTACCCTATACTTGCTTTGATAGCTGAGAGTATCAAACACACCTGAAAGCATTTGAAATAGAAAATTCTAGTGAATATTGCATGTAATACTTGACATAACATACTTGTTTTCTTCTTTAAACATCACCAGAACCAAACTCCTGTTTATGAGCTCAGCTGAGCATCCACAGAAAACAAAAACCATTCCTCAGTGGTCTCAAATTCAATGACACAATTTTTTATGATCATGCACATGCAGGGCTCTACTGCAATGAAACAAGGCTTTTTAAAAAGCATTACTTATAAAAGATATTCTGGAGCTGCTTTACAAGCATCCTTTTTAGAACCAGAAGTGCTTAAAAATTAAAATTTCTGTAATGTAAATGTTTAGGGCATGGCACTCCAAGCCCATAAAGACTCTGGTATAGGTGAGCAGTTCTAAAAACCACCAAAAAAACCAACCACTCCCCTCCAGAAAAGGAGCTGCCTGAATTTATCCTCTCAGAAAAGGGAATGAGGCAGAGCCACACAGTGGAGACAAAATCCTGCACCTGAGAAAGGCCAACCCTTGATTTCTCTTCCAGCTGAGGTTCCTCCAGCTGATGTGATAGGAGGACTTTATCATTAGCACATTCATAATTAAACAGGAATTCAGAAATTACAGACAAACTTTGGATAGAAGTGGGTTCATCAACCTGAGCATCAGCTTCCTGTTGTGGCATTAGCAAGCTCATTATTGACACTTCCTGAATAATTTCCCTGTGAGAAGAGATCTAAAACTGGCTCATTGCATCATCTGAAAATCCTTCTACCACATCCTAAAGCTGATCCAAACCAGCTTTTTAAAACACACATAAAAACCCCCAAAAACCCCAAATACCAGTCAATAACTCAGCAGGCAAAGGGAAGAATTTAGAGTATGAAAACCAACCAAGGCTCAGTCTGACCAAGCCCAGAAAAGAGCAATGTAACATCTAATGAGGCACTTGCTGAATTACACATCCTGCTCCTTGTTTGGGAGGGAAATGTGGCATAAACATCAACACGGAATCCTCCAAAGGGTGACTTTTTTTTTTTTTTATGGCTTGTGCATTAAAAATAACGTCCAGCAGAATTCTTCAGATCTGGAACCAAATGTCAGTAGGATTTGCCAAAATTGTCTGCAGATGTCTGCTGGCCCAAAAGGGTGTTGAATACAGCCCTGGAAAATCCTTTCCACAGCACCTCTCTCCTCCTCTGGCTTTGAGGAGATGCCAAAGCTCCCTGCATTGGTGTTATTTGCACTCAGAAATCCCCATTAGCCTCGTAAAAAGCTATTTCTTCCTCCATTTTTTCATTATATCTGATTCCAATTCCCCCATGTCTACCTTCATACTCCACCAAAACCTCTGAAATAGTCCGAATCTGCTGGTTTTACATTCTAACAAATTTTCAAAGCCCAGAGAAATTTAAGCATATTGACAACAGAATTTTTTCTCTTTCAACAGAACCTGGAGTCAACCTCAATGGCTTCCTATCCACAAACCCCAATAAATTGGCAATTATTCTATCAGTGATTACAATTTGCTGCATTTACGTAGAATTAAATGTAAATGCATCAATCATCTTAGGAATGATATTTTTAAAGAGTATTCACCTTTTCTGGTCTCACACTTTGACCAAAACCAAAGGGATGTATGGACTGTAAATACCCTGCTCTGTATTAATTCATAACTAGATAATTGAAGAATTTTGTTATGTGAAAATTGCAGCATTTTGCCAACTTCACATTCCCAAAAGGTGAAAGAAATTTTCCTTAATCCATTCTCACAACCATTTTATTCTCCTTTTAGGTCGAAGTGATTCACACAAAAAATGTAAATATTTTATGTTTCTATTTCACATGATACTCAATAATTTCCATTAATCTGGCCAATCATAAAAATGTGCATAGATAAACTTTATCTCCTAAAATTTTTATTCTGAGATGGAGAGCTAAAGTAAATAAATCTACATGCACCTCAAAAACTGGTTTTTATACAGATTGAGAAGGTTTTTATCCCAACTTCTACAGAAATATGCAATGGCTAATAGGTTTCTTTTCCTTTATTCTGATTCAACACACTATTCAAGAACTCAGATAATAATGAAGATATATGAATCTCTCTTGACTGATAAAGTAAGAAAGTCTTACTCAGCCAACAATATTTTCAGCAAGACTGATTTCTGAATTTTAACACTATAAAAACTGCCTATAAACAGTATTAATTGCTATTTGTTTTTCCTTCAACGACTGGCCAAGTAATTTGCTTTCCTTAATAAAACAGCAGCTTTCCACAGCTTTGCCAGAAATGGCTTGAATTAAAAAAATATGGAGGAATTGAACTATTCTGTTTGATATTCTGCATATCTTTGCAAAATTTTTAATTCATATTTTACGTTCTGGATAAGTCTGCCCTCAGAAAATGCATTAAAATGAGCAAATATCTGCTCATTCCACTTTGTAGCCTCTCAGGTTGAAGTTAATCTGCAGCCATTGGAAATGTGCTTTAAAATTTAAATTTTTTTTGTTTGGTTTCAAGCTACTCGAAAGGTAAACTGAAAATTCACTCAAATAAGCAGCTAAACGTAAAAAAGAGAGAATAGGGAGGAGTTATGTTTAATTTAGAATTCCTCTGTAATTATGTCAATAAAAATACCAATGGGAACAATTGCATAACTCCCCCAAACTCAACCCTTTCCCCTGTTGGTTTAATATATTTATTGAGAAAATACCATAATCCATGGAAATTAAAGTTAAATTTTGAGTTCACCCTGTTTATAGCTGTTTAAAAAAATTAAAAATCAGGTAAAGAATACCTATTTATTCTCGTTTAAGGCCTTGTAACAGAGCTGTGCTTCAAACACACCTCGACTTACAGCAATTTTGTTGTTCCAAACCCTCTTCAGAGAATACTCGTGCTGGCATCAACACAGAGGAAAAAACTGGAGCATGAATAACTCCTGGAATCACAAAGCCATTAAGGCATCACCACCATCTCCTAACTGGGAGCAAGTTTTAGAGATCTTTCAGGGAATATATAGGTCAGCATCTGTCATTCAGAGCCCCCTTGACAAAGCTCACATTGATGTGGTTAATTCCTGAGCTCATGTGATGCTCCTCATTTACTAGGAGGGAATAAATCAGATGGAACTGTTTGTATAAAACTGGGAAGTTCTACAAAGTGCTGAACGCTGAGTGCCAATCAGTGGATGAATTAAGTCCTTAATAGTAGAAAAAACAAAAAAAAAAGTAGTTTTCCAAATCTAGGTTTGATTGATTCTCTCAGCGTTCACAGAACTTCTTGAATAATTAAAATTTTTTTTGATTGTTAGATGTGACTGCAAAGACATAAGATGCCAAGCAAATAAAGAGGAACTTGTTACAATTGTGCTGTTCAAATTAATTTTTCATTCCTCATGAGATACCAAATACCTTCTTTATTCACACCAGCAAGAACTGGAACAGCATTAATGCCAGGGCTCTGATCTGGGAATCATTCTTCAGGGCTGAGGCAAAAATTTACCAGGGAGGAGCACAGTGACTTTCTGGTTATAAAAAGTGGAATTACTCCCCACAGATCATCCCATAGGAAAGATGTAAAACTGGTTATGGACCACTGTAAGCTAATAAAACTTTACTTTGAGTGTAGAGAAGTTCAGGAATAAAGAAATGAAGGCTGCAGTCTTAATTCCCTACATCTGTATGCTCATAATAAATGTGTTTCTGGAGATCATTGTCCTCGTGTCTGCAATGGAGCCTTGAAATGAAAAAAATTACTGAGCTTGAAATCTGTGTGCAGCAAGAGAACCAATCTTGATGTCATGGGCTGGTTCACTTTGCTGGCTGGGATTTACCTGGAAATGCTTTGAATTTGAGGGCTTTGTTCTGCAGTTTTCAGCAGAGACACTTCATTTATTTACATTAAACTAATTCCTTCCTGAATGCCGAAACCCAAACCAGAACATTTTGAAATTAACTTATAAAAAAAAAAAATCTTTTTAAAAAAGGCAATCCCTAATGCCAAGATAGGTCCTGGAAAAACAATATGTTCATGATCAGAAGTAGATACAGCCAACACCAGTCTTTATACTGTTTTAAAGTGTTAGATTTGTCTATGTTAGCATTGCAGTTTGTAGAGCATTTCAGAATTTGTAGGATTTCCCTGAGCAGCACAGCAGAGGTGCAGTGAGTTCTGCCTTGGGCTGCAGCCGGAAGATTTTCCCCACAGCAAAACCTGGAAATCCTCTTGGGGCAAAGTTTAAACCCTCTGTAACCCTCACTCACACCTACCCCCAGGGAGGGTTTGCAGACAGAAGCTGAGCAGCTCTTTGCCATACACTCTCCCCGATAACAAATATCCCACCCTAAATTCCTGCCAGGAATATTTCCCACACAGAAACATTTGCACTGATGGACCAATCTCAGCACTGAGCAAGATTTCACCCTGGAAACACTTCTGCTGCTGTGAACTCCTGAGCAGGTTATTTCCTTGGAAGGATGCTCACACTCGAGCTCCATTTCCCTTTTTCTGTGGCAGAATAGCAAAAAGAAATTGCATCCAGGTGATGTTTCTCCTGTCAAAAGGAATAACCTGTAGCTCTGACCAGGAGGTAAACTGGGTTCCTCTGACACTCCAAGGCACATAGTAAAACCGATCTCCACCCTGCACATTTGGACCATTACTTGTTTGTTTAGAAGTATAATTTTTTTACTTGCACCAAAAAATAATGGGAGTAAGATTAATGCTTTCAAACTGCTCGATATGCCCCGGAAGCTCCTATTTAAACGCTCTATAATCAGGCCTCTGTTTGATCTCATTTCCCCCTTTTTTCCCTCCATCCCAAGACTCCTTTCAACTGTTAGACAAATCTCCTCCAGCCTGACATCAAAACACACTGACAGGAATAAGACTGCAAGGCTGCTGGCTCCTCTCAAGCAACGCCACCCATTGATCCATGAATAAATGTTCCAGCTTCAAGGCACATCTCTGCTGCTAAGTTATTCTCTTTGGAGATTCAAAGAAGAGCTCCTTGTCTGGTGCCCGAAGATCTGAAAACCTGCTGTAGAAACTGGGGGATTGGGGAACTTGACGTGGTGGTTTGCAGCGTTTGGCAGGATTTAACAGCTTTGCTCTCTTGGGAAACAGCAGCGGAATTTCTGAGGAATCACATAGGAGATTTAAACACTCTCTTTTTCACGTGTATTTGTAACATTCTGCTACAAATTTTTAAAATAATTTTATAAATAATTGGTTTAATAATTGTTTAAAATAAAAACAAGCTTGTTCTCAATCACTGTGTTATTATATTTGATAATGTATTATAATGATGAATTTAAATTACAAAGGTTTTGCTTTCAGTTTGTTAACAAATACATTTTAGTGCCATTGTACCAATCATTCATTTTTAAGGATTCCTACAGCACTGTATTGCTACAAAATGCTGGGGATATTGAAGGTGTAACTGAAGTCTGCCAGGAATTATGCATTTAGAAAATATTTTGAGAAATTCAATAAATATTTTTAGGTCTGTGGCTTTGGTTTTACTTCCATGTAATGCATACATCTTTAAATATGCAGCTTCAGTCATTCTGCCCCAAAAACCTCTGTGCAGTAGTAGCCTGGTGTCTTAGAACTTGTTTTAAATCCCACCCTAGCATTAGCTCCTGGAAACCAACTCCTTCTAAGAACAGAAGAACAAATGCTTCTGAATCATCTTCTGGGTCTTAAATACAAAGTAAACTAGTTTTCAATGTCTGTGGCATTTACAGCTTCAAACACTCACTGCACAGAAATACAGGCTGGAAAAAGCACAAACACGGACACTTTAAGTGGATATATAGAACTAAACATTTCCCTGAAATTTTGTGCCACTATTTTGTTTTGGGTCAAGTGCTGCAGTTTGTAAACAAAGCTGAATGAGACGGTCTGAAAAAAAGGGAGAGGGGAGAAAAGGAAAGCAGCAAATGTAACTGCACTCCTGACTGAAGCTTATCTGAAGAGCTGGGATGAATGCTGCTATAATAATATATCAAATGCCAGTTCACAATGGTCTGCTGAAAAAGAGCTGGCTTTGGGAGATATTTACTCACGTCATCCTTGGCAAGAACTCAAAGTGTGAGTCACCCCTGGAACACTCATACTACTGGTTACCCTTAAAAACACATTCAGGTCTGACTATTAATACCCAACTCACTTTTAAAAAGTGGGTTTTTCTATGCGGCCGTTTCTTAAATGGTGATGTTTAAAGCATATTTATTTTCTTTTTAAGGAAAAAAAAAGTACTGTCTTGGAAGCAAGAACCTATTTGTGAATCAAAAATGGCAATGTGCATGTGCTGGACATGATTGAAATTTATCTGAGCTAAACAGTGGGATTGAAATATTGGTTGAAACTAAGCTGCCAACCTGCAGATGGAATCAAAGAAAATGAGAAGCTTTCACTTTCTGCAGAGCTATTTATCACCAAAGCCTGACTGCAGTGCATATGGATTGCAAAGGACTAGGAAAGGAGTGGGAAATAATGGACTGGTACTTCCCTCAACAGCTTAAAAGTAATGTGGCTTTAACTTGAATATACCTTAGCTTTTTTTTTTTTTTAATTACATGCATAAAAATTGACAGCAAATGAGGAATTTAAAATGTGGTTTGGTATTTTATTCCATCACCTTCTCTTAGGAAATTACATAATTACAGCTATTTGTATCAGACATATGAACAAAGACACACACTGAACATACTGGGGCTGAATATAGGTATTTTTTCAGTCAGTAACACCCATGGGAGGAAATGCAAGTCCTTCAGTGAGCTGTTCATTTTGGCAGAAGGTACATAAAACTGTTGGGGAAAACACTATAGTAGGAAATCATGGTGTGGATGAGGTCAGAAGTGAGAGTGGGGTTTGTTTTTTGTTTAATAGTCAGTCTGTGCTCAATTTAAGAACCAAAACAGGCAAAGGAGGTGAGTGACGACTCTGCTTCCAGCAGCTCCTCACCAATATTTGGCAAACAGCAGCAGCATCTCCCTCGCAGGTATTTGCACAAATCTGGGCTCAGTGTGCATCCACTGGTCCTTCCCACCCCCAGGGATCCAGGGGCACCACAGCTGCTCTGGAAATCCGTGCCAGAGCCTCCCCACCCTCCCAGGGAAGGATTGCTCCCTGATACCTAATCTGAATAGGAACATGAAATTAAGAAGGCAGGAATTGCCTCTGGAGAGGTCCAGTTTCCAAACTGCATCATGTGTTGGAAGCGTCCTTTTATTTTCCATATTCTACACAGTATATTTTAGCACAGCAAAATGTGTGGAGGTTGTCCACATGAATGGTTTATCTAGGAAAGGAGACCTTGAGGAGAAGCATGCTGAGGCTGTAACTATTCACATTAGATTTATATATTTAAAGTGTCTTTTCTCCACATCATCTTGGTGCTCTAAAAACAACATGCAGTATTTAGTGAGCAATAAGATGATTTTTAACTGTTAATTATTTCAGGAAAATTATGTTTTAAATCCACACCAAAAAGCCCACTACCAAATACCTCACATCCATATAAAAATCAGCAGCAAGCTTTGCTCAAGTGATTTTGTTTATCTTGGAGGCCCAGGCAATTAACTAAATGGCCAAGTGTGTTATTCAATCACTGACAAGTGCTGCAGCTTTTGCTAAAGGAGCTGGAGGTGGTAATGAAAACCCAGAGTTTTTCAGAACCATCTCCTCACACCTTTCTTCACGTATTGGAGATCAAAGAGGCTCCAGAGCCTTTTTCCAAGCAGCTTTCTGGAGGCTGCAGGGAGAGCTGGATCAAAATCTTCAGGCTCTTTTCTGCCCTGAACTGTTTCGGTGTGCTCAGGACATTGGATGTTTCAGGCAGGAATACCTGACCACATTGATTGTATTTTCTGAGAGCAGTGTTAGGCTGAGACCCATCGTGCAACAGAATCATTAAAATATGACTTCTTGGAGCCAAGAAATCCTGGTGGTATTTTTAAAATAGTGCTATTTGCACATGGAAATGTCCTTTTCAAAAGCCTGAGAGAATCAAAACAAAACTGTGTTTGAGAAGAAAGCAAGCAGCAAATAAATAAATAAATGAGCCTTTAATATCAGGATTTGTCCAACATTAACATTTACAACATGCTGGGTGGGTAGTACAGACAGATTTATGGGGATTTAATGGCTGATGGGTGAGTAGCACCCATCAGTTTGCTTCAGCCTGGCGCAGAAATGCTGCCAGACTCATGGCACAGACTTCCTTTTCCTTGGATCTACTTAAAAATTTTAAAATGTACAAGATAGAAACCAGCACTGGGAAAATAAGATAGAGACAACACACTGCTTCATGTTTTGCTTGCCTGGCTTTCATTTGATTTCAGATTATTTGGACAGAAAGAAGCTCAGGAGAAAGGAATTTGTCAAATAGAAAAGGAAAAGAGGGAAGCATCCCATCCCACGTGGAAGAATTGCACTGGAGAGAGGGAAATACTGCAACTCCTCACTGCTGCTGCAGGGTAACAGTGATGGTGGGAAACTCAGACAAAACCAAACATATTTGTGTTTGCATCAGCCAGATTGTTCTGGCATGGCTATGAATGAATCTGCCTAATTTAAAAGCAGGGAGATAAAACTCTGTGTGTATTAACCTCTGTCAACACAAATATGTATGGCAATATGGAGATACAGAAATATCCACACACACATAAATTTATATATCAATATCTATATCTTTTCAGGAATCCAAGAATTAGTCCTTTGCCTGGGAAACTCTCAGGACAAGAATTCAGTTTTGATAGAGCTGTGACTGTGCAGTTATCAATAGGACAGGACTGCATTCCTGAGATTTTTTCCAAAGACTGAGGAGCTCGGTACTCAACTCTCACTTACATATTTATGTTGTTCCTTCTTCCCAGACAACTTGCCTTTTGAGTGCTATTAAATATTTACTTGCTGTCAGGAGTAACAAGATGGAATAGGAGCTGACATTATCAAAAATAGTAGAGACATACTTAATCTTACTTCCTCACTAGTTTTATGAAAAAAGACATCATCTGCTAAGTAATTTTGATAGTTTTTCCATGGCCAAGAACTTTGCAGAAAGCACTGAAGTTCAGCATAATTTCGTCTTCCAAGGAGAGAGACAATTTCATAAATATTGATTTATTTTTCTGTGTAGCACTTTAGAAAGTCACTGCCACATCATCCCTCTGTGCTCTCACTGGCATCTCTCGAGGTCAGAACTGAAGAGCTGAAATTCAAAGTTCACATTTCTGCAGCCTGGTAAAAAGGAAATGATCCTCCTCCTAAACAGTAACGTCACTGTTCTTAGAAGGTGTTTTGTGCTGATTTGGCACTAAAATGTGCCACCTGCAAAATGTTTATTTCAAAAACTATATTTTGTCAAACAGCATTTATTTTACATGCTACTTGCTTGTGTTCTAGAATATTTCTGGGTTTCATAGGTAGAAAAGACAATGGATTTTTAAATAATTAAACAACTAGCTGTCCCTTACTTTTGTGACATCTTTATGGAACCAAACTGTGCTTTTGTTCTTTTGTCTCAGCTTTGCAGAAAAATTTTGTATAAATTTTCCACATACACACGAGAATTTGCATTTCATAGCACCCACATTATTCTCCCCATCCATTGCCTTAAAATCCAAGAGAAACATGATTGAAACCAAGAAGGTACGAAAGGAAATAACTGACCCATCTCTTTCCAGTGGAGTTCATTGTGAAAAGTTAATTTGAACAACCTGATTGTGGGATAAATCATGAAGGTGTGTTGGTGTAAATGCACAATAATAGTAGCACAGCCTGTGGGACACTTTCCAGGGACACAGCCCTGACCCAGGCACTGCTGGTTTGCCACCAGCCCAGTGTGAGTGGCTGCTGAGCCGTGGGATGTGACAGCACTGCTGAAAGCAATTTTCCTGTGTAACCCACTGGGCTGGACTGAAATGAGCTGTGAAAGCCATCTAAACATGCACTTTATCTGTCAGAGCCAGGGATCCAGATGGAGTTTGGTGGGAATGTCCTCACAGCATTCCTGCAGAGCCTCTCCCCTGGAAATGCCTCTGGAAAGCCAGCCTTGCACACTTTTCCTCCAGAGCCATTTCTCTGCTGAGCTGGACACTGCTCAGAACTGATCACTGATTTTACCTGGGAAGATGACAAGGACATCAGCACAAACTCCCTGAGCTCCTCCTTTCCTCCTGCTGAGGGTTTCACTCCTGCCATGGATATTTAAAGTGAATATCCCAGTTGCCTGGGAGAGCTCTCACTTTTGTCAGCACTTTGACTCACTTTTGTCAGTCATTCCCTCTCTCAGACAAACGAACCCAAAGGCCATTTTATGTCCCAGGGAACATTCTTGTCAGACTTCAAGCTTCTACTACCAGGATCAGGGACTCTCAGTGTTAGGATGGACACTGTAAAGCCTGTGAAGAGCCCTCAGGCCTGAAGGTTCATTAGGAGAGCAAAGTAAATTCCAAGATCAACTAAATGCATTAGGATCAGAGTTGGATGAGGAATTCAGGGTGTTTTAGTGGCACCAACAGGTGGATTTATCATGTTTCCATCAGGTTGCCTTGTCTTCTTTCAGAGGCTGTTCATCCTTCCTCCATCACATTTCTAGGTGGTGGCTTTTTCCTTAACTAGATTGTCAGAAAACTCCAGATTAAAGCCCTAAAAAGTGTCCAAACCAGTCCAGAGAATTCTCAGAACTGAATTTCCACAGGAACAGATCCTGAAGGTATGCAGCTGCTTGTCAAAACTGTAGTCACAGAATCATCGAGGTTGGAAAAGACCTCCAAGACCACTGAGTCCTCTTCAGCTGCTGTAACCCAGCAGGTATTGACATGAAATGTGGATCCCTGAAATACTAATGTGGGTTTTAACTCTGCCTCTCATTTTAAAGGTTTTATGTCAATCAGTGTGCCTGCTGGAAATAAAATATATCCAGATCTTTTTTCCTTAGTGAGTTAGATTTAGTTCTTCGGCTCATTCCTGAGCTTCCTGAAAGCTTCTCCTGTGAAACAGTGGACTGAAAGGCTGGAAAGTTGTTTCAGTAAATTCTGTCTTAATAGAGATTACCAATCTATGAAGGCAGATATTGTCAGCTGCTATTCTTGCTTTATTAAATCCAGTTGTCTCTGACTGCCCTCAGTATCAGGTAAATCACTCTTTTCCCAGTTCAAGGCTGAGAACTTGATGCAGCAGTATAAATAACCTGCATAACCTTCTGTCTGCTCTTTTTCAGCTGCAAACATGATCCTGTTAGAATCCCCCAGGTGCACAGCCGAGATCTCACCCTCATGATGTAATCTTGCTTTTTCCGTGCTTCTCCTTCAGTATTTTATTGATTACTGTGCCCCTGTTTGAGATTCCCACCTTTCACAGTCATTCATTATGCATCTGCTTCTCTTTAATTATTCCAAACACTTATTTAATATTCTCCTTTTTTGGGGGCAGATGTTACTGGGTTTACCACCTCCATTATACTGGAAAAATGCCAGATACCTCTCTCCTCTGCTGCATCTTTTTTTCCCCTTAAAACACACAGGCTGGATGGTTTGCTCACTGCGGTGATCTTGATGTGAACTGATTGTCCTTCATTAAGTGCACTGACTTCTGCTTCCAGCTCCAAAGTGAAAGGTGTTCACTTGTGTGCCATTCAGGCCAGTGGGAACCTGAGCTGAAGTTCACGTTTGCTGTATGAGCAAAACCCTGAACACCACTGAGTTTCAGGGGATTTGTACACCTAAAAACCATTTACATCTTTTCTTGTCTCCAGATGGAAACACCATCTACCTGTCTGGGCTCCTGGAGCAGAAGTGTTTTAAAGAAAACTGTTGGGAAGGCTATGAGATAAAGCATTTTTTGTCATATAATTCCAGTTTATGCCATAGCCTGACTGTATTTCCCACTGTCACTGCCACTCACGTGCAAACCCACGAGCTCCTTCTTTGCAGACACTGAATTCTTTGAATTTTGGTACAATAACAGACCTCCTGGCAGCTGTAGACTTCTGTTATTAAGAGAGATGATTGGCTGAATATTCCTCTATAGAGGGTGAGGGTTTTGAGTGGCTGTGATTTGCATAGCATGTGCTGATGTGCAGTTTGCTGTCCCAGGGAACGACACTGCTTTGTGTGTGGGAGAGCACAGCTGACAGCAGCAGCAGAGGATGAATGGCTCCATCAGCCACGGCAGGAAAAATCCCCTGCCATTTGGAGTGGTAACTCAGCTTCTGCTTGGTTTGGTTTGGTTTGGTTTGGTTTGGTTTGGTTTGGTTTGGTTTGGTTTGGTTTGGTTGGGGTGGTTGAGTTGGGTTTGGTTTGGTTTGGTTTGGTTTGGTTTGGTTTGGTTTGGTTTGGTTTGGTTTGGTTAGGTTGGGTTTGGTTGGGTTGGGTTGGGTTTGGTTAGGTTTGGGTTGGGTTTGGGTTGGTTGAGTTGGGNTTTGGTTTGGTTCAGTTTGGTTGGGTTGGGTTTGGTTTGGTTTGGTTGGGT
The DNA here is from genome assembly GCA_013397955.1 of Grantiella picta. Lineage (NCBI taxonomy): Eukaryota > Metazoa > Chordata > Aves > Passeriformes > Meliphagidae > Grantiella > Grantiella picta. The sequence goes on along the minus strand of VZRM01000274.1, from coordinate 164,128 downwards.
TCGGTTTGGTTTGGGTTGGTTTGGTTCAGTTTGGTTTGGTTGGGTTTGGTTTAGTTTGGTTTGGTTTGGCTCAGTTTGGTTTGGTTTCAATCAATTTCTGGATATATTTCCACAAGGCTGCCGTGTGGCTCCAGCCTGCTCCAGTCACCCATTTTCTGTTGTCACAAGCCTCAGGAGGTGTCTGGGCTCAGGAAACTCTGCTCAGTGTTTGCTTTCATTTTACAAACAGCTGTGACATTAAAAGACACTCTCTTCATGCACCTCATTTTCAAAGATTTTCTGTGCCCTCAGAGCTTAGTTTAGGATTCAGTATAGTTTTAGAGAGCAATACTCTCTAATACTAACATTTCCTGCCTACACAAAATGAACTATTGCTTCATGTACTTTCTGATTTGCTTCCTTTCGAGTAACCTGATGTCTTCCAATGATGGAATATCATCATTTGAGGCAAATTGAGCCTCCTCCCACACAGAGAAGTTCCATAACCATAACGAAAATACTTGTATGAAAATATTTGAGACTGGTTATAAACTAAAGGAAGAAATGTTCCTTCTTTATGGGTGCAATAATAGCAGAAGTTTCCAACATCTGATACACTCGGTGGTCATTTTGTCTATCAGGGGATCTTTCAGGCAAGACTTTAGGGAAATACAGACATTTTATTTATTTTATTTTGCATTTTATTTAATCCAATTCTCATAATTGTTATGATTTCAAAGTTACTCACAGAAATATGGAGATCAAAGGCAACTGAAAGAGACAAATGCCTTTTATTCTTCTACAGAACAAGGCACCTATGGGGATAAACTAAATGTGACCCTGAGAGCTGTCAAGACATATTAACTGGTCAAAAGCCATTTGAACAAATTCAACTTTAAACTGTGTAAAACTAAAAAGAGAGGTCTCTCCACTGTCATACTTAACATTTAGACCTACAGTGTTTAAGGAGCCATAATGCACCTTTAATTTTCTTTTTTCCTAAAGGATGAACTTATTTTAAAAATAAACATTAATATCTGAAGAATTACTGAATTCTTGCCAGCAGCGAGAACCAGCTTCAAAAGTCAGGAGAAAAAGGACTTCTTTTGAGATGGAAATTAACTCAGTAAAAATGATCAGATCTGCCAAACTGGTAACACGATGAGTAGGAATTTCAGTTGTAAGCAAAACCAGTCTGAATTTTTCAGGCAGATGACCCAAATGTCAAAGGATTGTATTAAATCACAGGTATTATTAAATCACAGGTATTTCTTTGGAGTGAAGTGCTGTTGGTGAGAGAGGTAATTTCTCATGCAAAAAGATCCAGCGTATATTCTGAAAATTGGCTAAATCACACTTGTGAAGTTCAATGTGAATTGTAGATGTTCCTAATCGAGCCAAATTAATTCCAGAATTAACACCCCAGTGAAGATGTTGTAGACACTCAGTGGGAGCTGCTGACCACAACAGAGCACCAGATGTATCTCAAGTAAACAATACTGCTTTCCCAGCCAGTGTTTCCCAGAAAAGCAAACAACTGGATTATAATTCTACTAAAGGTTACTTTTAAATGTTGTCAGTTTTTCTTTTTTTCTTCTGGAATTGAAAAATTATGTGGTCAGTTGGGAGCCTTTTCAATTTGGGAGAAGACATATCTTGAAAACCCATAGAGAAAAGCACATTCTGTCATTTATTCTTCTAAACAGACCTTCCCTGGAGTTATCATCTCTCAAAAGGGACAACCACAAGTGTCCGAGGGAACCACCAGAGAAACAAACACAAACTGCCCCATTCCTGAGGAGCATTCCTGGAGATTTGAAACCCACTTTTTCCTGATTCTCAGCACAGACGAGTTATTCTGTGGAGCAGTTGTCCGTCTGTTCCTCCCCTCGTGATCCCTCTGTCGTTTCTTCACCCACAAAGCCCCTTTGCTGCTCGGATCGATTTGTGCTGAGATCTCTCCCCAGAGCTTTGAGTTCAGATTTTCGTGACACTCATGGCAGCAAATCTTTCTGCAAAGTGCAGGGCCATTTATAATTGATGCATTTGCCTCTCAGAGCAGCCACGGGGTTTTACTAGGTTGTGTTCTCATTCCAACTTCGTGCCTTTTCCAAGGAAATCCAGTTTGACTGGGATTTAGTGCATTCCTGAAGCCCTTCGTGAACTCAGAGTTACAGGAGTTGATTCAGCTTTGGCTGAACTCTGAAGTCTGAATTCAGCTACTGAACTCAGGATGAGGAGGAGGAGGCATTTTAGGAAGAGAACGTGCCCATCAGCCTGCATTTAGGGAGTATTCTGGGATGCTGCTTCCTGTGCTTGAAGCACTCCCTCTTCTTAGACAAAATGTACTGAGGAACGAGCCCTTGAAACTCTGTGTAAAATAAACAAGAAGTCTGTCCTATGGAATCAAAATAGTTATAATTTTATTCCTTTTTTCCTCCCCCTTAATTGCTTACTTCCATTTTCTCCTGATGGAACGCTTGAAATGGAGCTGTTGGTTAGAAATTCAAAAAAACTGGAGTGAAAATTGTGTAACTCAGGCTGTGTTAGCTCTCCACGTTCTAACTGTGCCTTTTAATTTTGTAACAACCATTAGTGGAAGGGCTGAGGAATGGTAGAAACCTGGGGAGAAGAAAAGGTGTCAGAATAATTTCTCACTCTTCTCTTTCTTTTCTCCTGTACCTACAAATGAAGTCTGTGAGATTACATCAGCCAGGAAAAAACAGAATCAAGAGGGAGAGATGAGATGGAAATTCCTATAAAATCTATTCTGTGATTAGAGGTATCATAAAGTGTATGAAGAAACTCGGGATTGCCTGGAGTTTTCTTTTAACTCAGAGGCATCAACAGACAGACTGCAGACAGCTGCAGTCTTTGTGAAGTGGCAATCTTTTCTGATGTATTTATTACAGAAAAAGGGGGGGAAAATAGTATATGCACTTGTTCAAGTGAAAAAGAGACAGGCTGGGTAGTGTGTTTTGAAGCAAGACACAAAAACTGTGTTCTCTGGATTCACAGGGTAATTAAAATCTATAATGCAGGGAGTACCAAGAGAGAAACAAGCAAATTTTACATATTCTGTTAAAGTCTAACGTTGAGTGTGATTTTGTGTCTCAAAGATCTGTGCAGTGCAGAACTGAAGAGAAATGGAGCATAGCATTTTTATTCTATTAAATTGCTAAAACAAATATTTTTGTGTCTAGGACTGGTTATGAAGAGATAGTTCTCCCTTCCATGGCAAATCGGAGAATGGGATAACTGGCTAAAATCTTGGCAATATTGAGCAACACACCCCTAAAATCATTCTGGTTTTGGACATCACCCATGGCTTTAGCTCTGGGAGCTCCACATCTGGAATTAATGCACAAAAAATTCTTATTTTCACTGTCTCAGCGGTGATAAAATCCCTGGAAATATGAAAATCACCTGCTATCCTCGCCCTGAGAATGATGTGTCCTGGCTCTGTTTTACCTCCAGAATGATTCTGTCCCTTCAAAAGGGCACAGAGCCCATCCATGTGTCCCCTCTGTCACCCAGCTGCTGCTGCTGCTGTGACCCAGGTGGCACCCAGGCTAAGTGGATCAGGGTCTGTAATCAGCCTGTGCAGGTCTCAGAATTCCAGCTTGGAATTTGTCACAAAGTGTCACATTCTCAGTGTAGAAAGAGAAGTTTAGCCGAGGAGATGTGCTGCTCTATTGGAATAATTTTCTGCCTAAAATTCATTCTTTCCTCCCAAAAAGGACTATCAAAAAGGAACGCTAAAGAGTTTTGACAAAGCTGGTGGCAGTCAGAGCTTTTCCAGGGAGCTCTGTGGCAGGACATTCTTCGTTTTCCTGCAATTCTCCTTTGTGGGGCTTACATTTATTGGCTTAGTGTACTTGAAGGATTTTTTTGGCCAGTTTGGATGTTTGTTTGATCTTTGCAGCTCCTGTTTTTGAGAGTGATCAGCATTCTAGGCCAACACTTTGTGCTCAGTCCCTTGCAAAAACCCAGCTCTCTCCTTCCAAACAGAAGGAGCGTTTGCTGCTCAAACACAGCGTTCCAGAATTGTCCATCTGTCTAGTTTGATGTCTTCCTCAGCCCGCTCCTCCTCCTCTCTCCTTTCCGTGCTGATGTCAGGTTGTTTTCAGGGATAACATCAGAGCAGCCCGGCACGTCCCTCGCAGGATGCTCTGTGTTATGGAAATGCGGGAGAATCGCTGCTACAAAGCAGGCACTGATTTAATGAAAAGCACCGAGATGGAAAGGGGTTTGCCGAGCCCGGTGCGCAGGGAATGAATGCTAAGGAGTTCATTCCCATCATCAGCTTCCCTGCTGTACTTCCCTTTCTCCATCCTTTTCCAGCTGGATGTGGGGAGCTGCCAGCTGAGGAGAACCTGAACCCAAGCTGGAATCAGTCTGGCCGCAATCAATGCACAGCAGCTCATCATTTTTATTGACTGAATTGGCTTCTCGCTTTTTTTTTCTTTTTTTTCTTTTTTCTCTGTATTTGCATCTCTTTTGAAGCTGGAACCCCAAAGATATCTCGAGTGGAGTTAATTTGAAAAACTCTAGTTATGCACTTGAAAAAAAAAAAACCCAAGCTGACTCCCTCTAAGAGGAACATACAGGTAATGCATATTTAAACAACAAAAATATATCTAATGCGTAGTTTAACATACAAGTTTAGCTCTTGAAGCAGTGAAAATGTGAATTAATGCCATTAAAAGAATTACCAACTTAAGAGCCCTATTAAAGGGAGTTTGCTGGAGTTAAGGAATTTCCGCTCCAATCAGTTTTGGGATTCCAGCCAAGCTGAGCCCACAGGTGTCTGGAGTTTCCCAGGAACAAATGATCACTGCAAGAGCTCTTTAGGTTCACAGAGCCAGAGCAGGGTTTGGCTCAGCAAGTCCACAAACTTGACTTGAACTCTCGATCAAAAAGATCCAAAAGTGCCTTTGCCATTGGGCTCTTCACTTCCACCAAACACTCCTGATGTGTGGAGTTTGTTTGGCCATAGACACAAAAATACACAGAATATTCCCAAATTCTGGGAGTGGATCCGTGGATTTAAGGGACCTGTTCAGTGCAAGGGCAACCCACGACTGAATGTAGTTTGAACTACCTGATAATAAAAAATAAAAGTGGACTTTCCTTAACATTTTATGAGACATTTGCTTTTGTTTCTCAATCAGTTTGGTTTCATGAGCAGTTTGGGGGATCATATCCCTGTCCATGATGCTTTTTCCCAAATAAATCCAGAATCCCAGAATGGTTTGGGTTGGAAGGGACCTTAAAGCCTTCCACTATCCCAGGTTGCTCCTTGGACACTGCCAGGGATGGGACATGTTAACAAAAAAGTCCATTATAACTTGTAAAGGAAAATTATGTCACTTGTTGCATCCTTCAAATTAAATGAAATATCAAAGCTGAGCACTCCATGCTGGAAAAAGTAGTCTGGGTAGTAAAATGTTTCACTCTATTAAAACTTTTTTTGGTAGCACATGACACAGGAAATTAATGTTTTGTTGAGTTTATTGGGTTTTTAATATAGCAGTGTTTCTTCAACATAAGTAAATACACTGAAGTATTTAAATGCTTTTGAATTCCAAGGGATTTGACACTCCCAAGTGTAATTTCAGCCTTTTAAAATTTATAAATATTTTATAAAAATACAGAATATATCACGGTTTAATTACTTAGGATGACTTATCCACTCTCTGAGAAGTTTTCTATAATTATTATCCACTTTTATCACAGGAAAATGTTATTATATCAAGAAACATGGTATCTACCTCCACACTTTTCATTTATTTAATTTTATTGTATTTGCATCTGCTTGTTTTCCTCACCATCCTTCTCAGCTTCATCCTAATGCAAATCAAGGAGCTAATTTGCATGCAATACTTTAATTTCAAGCCTGGTAAGATGACATTGTTAAATATTTGCACTGTGTATTTTTACCAGCAGATTCTTCATCAGCCACATATTTCTGCAGCAGCGAATTCCAGCTAAAGTCAATGGGCACAGATTTCTAACTGCTACATAAGAGTTTCAGTTTTCTTCGTGACTGACCTGCTTAAAATAATTAGCTTTTTTCCTTATGCTGAGCTGACAGCTACCTGGGAAACAGCAGGTACTCTCAATGTTAATAATGCTGTGCAGCCCAAGGCCTTTCTCCTTAAATTCTCAGCATAAAGAAGATTGCAGCAAGTCATATTTGTTGAATAAATTGCGGAGATGTTTCAGCTTAACAGAATTGGAGATGAAATCAAAATACACAAAGCAAGGAATAGAGAATTAACATGATATTTTCCCAGAGGCTTTGGTTCACCAAGTGCTGGGTTGATGATGATGAGATCTGTAAATGATTGCTGGTTAATGCTTGGGTATGAATTAGTGATGACCCAGCAAATGGAGCTGTGAGGGTGGCTTGGCTTTAGAGAAGAACATTCTCCGTGTCCTGGGGATAACTAGCACGGTGATCTGGTGGAGAATCCTCGGGAATGTTTGCCAGGATCAGGACACATCCTGCTCCTGCTGCAGGCAGTGAGGTGCCTTTATCCACCAGCCTCTCTCTGGCACCTGGCAGAGGACAGGGTGACCACAGGAGTGACTCTCAATTTATCTGGGAATTTCATGGACCATGCCACAGTGATCTCCTTGTTGGGTTTTCTCCAGGACCAGGGGACTTGCTGCTGGCCCCTTCAAACCCCAGCTGCTGCTCCTGCCCTCTCTGACACTGTGTGACACTCTTACACCTCCTGAGTGTTCACCTGGGCATGTGCACCACACCTTACACCAGCTTAGAGCAGAAATTAGGAGGAATTCTTGACTGGAGAGGTGGTGAGGCCCTGGCACAGGCTGCCCAGAGAGGTTGTGGACTCCCCATCCCATGTTCAACACCAGGTTGGACAGCTTTTGGAGCACTCTGGGTCAGTGGAAGGTGTCCCTGCCCATGGCAGGGGTGGCACTGGATGAGTTTAAGGTCCATTCCAACCCAAACCATTCCACGATTCTCTGATCAGAACTTTCTACCAGGTACATCCATACCAAGTCTTGGCACTGCAGTGCAATGTAAATCCACAACAAACACACAGATGGAAGAGAGGACAATTTACCACCCAAAAATCAGTGCAACATAAAACATCTTCCGAAAATGAGTTGTGAAAGCTGCTTGCACTTTGAACATGTCACAAAGAAGTAAACTGAGTAGCCTGACAGGCGTTGCAGACTTTTGGAGAGCTGTGAGGTTTAACAAGGACAGGAAGGTTCCATTCCAGAGGGAAGCACACAGAGCACTCCGAAAGGTGCCAATTCTGTCATTAGAAAGACATTTTCCTTGTATTTTTTGTAACAATTATCTCGTGATTTCCAACCCATACGCTTGTACCAGATGTCTGAACCTTCACAGGCCAAATCATATTTATTCCTTCAGACAAACCACTTCATATTACTTAATAATAATACTCGGGATCGTTATTATCATTCTCATCACTTCAAATCCAAACACAGCAAATATGATGAATAACACGCTTCAATTTTCCCCCTTGATTAATGGGCTATGTGTGTGCACAAAAACACTTCAGTTTGGAAGACGTGGTTTCCCTGGTGAAGCCACTGCTAGCCAGATCTTTTCTGGAGCACTTTCCCTGCACTGTGGAACGACTGAAATTCTAAAGTGCAAACGCCGAAAATGAAACTTTCCTGAAGAGGTTAATGGTGTTATTTGCCATTTCTCTGCATTTCCCTTTGTCTTCCTGTCACTATTAAGAATTGTAACTCTTGAAAGACTTCTAAAATACCGTCAAAATACTTGTGAAATACCTGTAAAACTCTATCTGCATCATTCTTGATTTGCACTTCCCATATATCTTTCGGTCCCTAAGAACTCTTTCTGCCCCTTTAGCAACCCAAAAATGCCCTGAACAATGAAACGCTGGAGTTTTGCTCTATTCCAGAGCCAAAAAACCAGAGTTAATAGTCCACAATGCAGATAAGGTTGTCATTACTCTCTGACAGTAAACATTGCTTTGTGCCAGGCTCCCTGATCTGATAAGGAGCAGAACCTCCCAGCAGCAGGATGCTGATAAGGATCCTGCCGTTACCCAGTGCCTCCCAGCTCAGCAGCTCTGAGCTCTGCAAAAGCTGCGCCCAGACAATGCCATCCTTTCCTGAAATGCAGCACTGGAAACTGATTGTCCACTAAAGCAGGAGTGAGCTGCACGATCCAGTGAGAACAGGCAGTGCAATCCTCCTGACGGTGTCTGCAGCAGGGGAGGAGGCCACAGCTTTTAATATTGTTTTTCAAAGCATTTTGGGTGTTGGAATCTGTTTGGATCACAATATCACGTACTTTGATTAGGGTAAAAATGGAAATACCACCATGATGGCTTGGTCTAATACAGACTAAGAAAAACTATCAGTTTCTGGACTGTAAATACCATATTTACTTTTACATCAGTGTATGCATTTCCAATTTGATGTTCTGCAAACCAGTCAGTGCATCTGTACATAAGTAGTGCTTTTCACTTTCATATAGAAAGCATATATGAATCACAGAATCCCAGGATGGTTTGGGTTAGAACAGATATTAAAGTTCATCCAGTCTCACCCCTGCCATGGTAGGGACACCTTCCACTGTCCCAGGTTGCTCCAAGCCCTGTCCAACCTGGCCTTGGACACTGCCAGGGATCCAGGGGCAGCACAGCTTCTCTGGACACCCCGTCCCAGGGCCTTTCCATCCTCACAGCCAGGAATTCCTTCCCAATATCCCATCAAAATCTCCCGTCCTTCAACTTAAAACCATTCCCCACGCTCTGGCACTAAACATCCTCATTTCATTAACCCTTACAGCTACATATTTCACTCTGTATGTTCTATCAGAAGTCATTCCAGCACTTCTCCATATCAATCCCAGACTACCATGCCCTTTTTTCAATGGATTTCTAGGGAGGTATTTTTCAACTCCTGTTGATATCCTCCTCATCTACAAGCATTTATTGATTTTAGAGTCAAACCAATGAGTAAAACACAGGAGTGGGAAACAGAAATTGCAAAGAAGCAAAATGGAAGATAATGGAAGTTGGAAATGAGGCTGGATTTAACAAAACCTGCTTATAAAAACTCTGTTTTAACAAACTGATTTAACAAGCTCTGCTTCTTTGCTGGTTATGAGTTGGTTCTGTCAAGACAACCCTTGGTAGATCACTATGAATTTTAAATTAAAAAAAAAAGAGAGACTATAGCAGTGCATGACTGTTCTGTGATCCAAAGTGTCCCTCAAGAATATTTCCTAATTAAACTGTTTGATCAGTTTTATTACCTTAATCAGTGCAGCCAGCCTGCAGGATGTACTGACACTTCTGTATCAAGGATCCTGCACTGTAATATTGGATTTATTTTCAGAGGTGTCTCTCTCTCACCAGACTGACTTGTGAGTCAGGTTTACCTGTGTGTGAGGCTCACTAAAACGAGCTTAACTCAGCCAGCTTTGGGACACAGATTGCAGAAAACACCCAAACATGCTCTTCTTGTTCTGTTTTATGGTCTAAGGGGTGTTGACAGCCATTGGGATTGGAAACAACACAGATCACACTGCATCCAGTCTGTAAATACTATAGAATTTCTAATTCTTCAGGAAAAATCTCAGATAATGCCCTTTTTAAAAGATTATTACAGGAGATTATGGGGCAGACCTTAAGGAAGCCAACGTGCTTTTTTCAAAAACACAATTTCCAGTACTTTTGAGGCATCATGTGAATTTATCTCAGAGCATAACTGATCATCTAGATATGCAAATCAAGATTATTTACCAAAAAATCTTGACTATGGGAAGTGGTAAAATGACCTTCAGACCAAAATAATATGAAGTAATCTTACCTTCAAACTCCTCTGTTTTTCTTGGGTGGTTTTTAGAAAACCTTGATTATTTTAAACTCTCCAAAGAATCACAGTTCCTGTTTCAAAATGTACTTTTTTAGAGTAAGTTGGCCAATATTTTAACATCTCCGCTATATGGTGCTTTTGGTTTTTTTTTTCTGAGACATTTGTGGGTTTTCTCTGCACCAAATCTCAATTATGCATATTCTGTTATCATTTTGGGAATGCTTAGTCATGGAGCTTCATTACCACGTTTTTGAGGATGGTAACTGTGGAGTAGAGAAGGAGAGTGGAATTCCAGAGGAATTAGTGGTGATCTGGCAGGCAAATATAAATTATTCTGGGGTATTTTGAACTTCTACAAATTGTTAATAATTATGTTATCAGGCATGGATGTCTACTAGGGTTAACCATCGGTTCAATTTATTTTCTTCTGCTCTTCCACCACTGTTGGTTATTTCATTATGAGGACAAATAGAAACTGTTCCAGGATGGCTTTAATGTGGCTTAACATTGTGCTATAAGGTTTAATTTGGTCCTTTTATGTGACAGCCTGCCAGTTTGCAGGCAAAAAATTGAAATATTGTCTATCATTTTCCCCTGGAAAGATGGGATAGTAATGCGATTTGAAAGAATAATTTGATGAGAATTTCAGCAATTCAAATCAAGTATGACATTGGAGGGTGAAAGGAAAGCAAAGAGCACTGGGGTGAATCCTGGCAGTCTGACATTGCACAGGAGAACTGGACAGCTTTGGTTCTCTTGGAATTCCTGCCTGGATGTCTGACATGGAAACTGGAGATCTATCAAACACATAATGGGATATTTAAATCCCTTGGAAAAACAGTGCCGTTGATGAAATGGCAAAGGTTATGTGGAATTAACTCATTCCAAATGCCAGCATTCCTCATCTATTGGCATCCTTTTATTGAAAAAGTTATATTTTATTCTTATATTTTCCAAATATATTCCTGATTTCCATTGTAGTCTTACATTTTCCATAAAAGAAAATGGAAATATAAAAAATGTTTTAAGAAGAAACTCTGCCGTTTTGATACCAGAGGAGACTTTATTAATGAAAAAACTACAGAACTACCTCTAGATCAATAAAATGGGGGGTGTGGGACACAAAGAGCCATCCACAGGAAATGGAGAGTAGAAAATCTTCTTTGCACGTGCTGAGAGATATTGATGGCTCTTGGAATGATCCACAGACTGGATTAAAGCACTTTCACTGAAGGATCATGTGAGCAATTTGGTTTCTAGTTAAAGTATTGCCTCATTGCTGATATGCAAATAATGATTTCTGCTGCTGCCACAAAAGGCATTGATAATTTGGCCTGAGAATTATCAGATAAACAAGAAATACGTTTAATATGTTATGTTAATATGAGGTCCCAGTGCATCTTTCATTCAGCTGTTGATGGCTTCCTTAGCACATCTCCTAATGTTTTTAAGTCCATTTATGAAAGCTTTGAGAGGGATTTTCCTCCATTTTTCTAAAAAATTATAGTTTTTTAAACTTATCCTTTTTCTTTCTCTATCCCATGCAGAAATTTCCTGTCTATTATTATAACTTATCTTTTTTATTACTCAGATAATTATTTGTTGCATTTTTTGATGGATTATTCCCTAGCTCTCTTCATTCTCCAGAAGTTATTTCTGCAAGAACAGCATTGCTGAGCTACTGCCCTAAGTGGATCCATTTCTTTTCATATGACATTCAAGTAGTGAATATTCCAACCTCTATTAGTTCTGAACTCCTCTTAGATTATTCTACCTGCTCCCTCCAACCACATGATACAAATGCAAATTTCAAGGGCTTTTTTTCTCGGCTTTAAATGTCTTTTTCCTCTGTAAACTATAATGTTGGTTTTTTTGTATAATTAAGGGAATTTCTCAGTGTGGCTTGGCAACGAACAATTGAAATCTCATGACAATGGGCAATTAAAATCTCTCCTTAGTGTTCTGTAATTGAGGGCATTTTCATGATGAGCTCATTGTTGATGCTGAGCGATCACTAACAGATGCTTACAGATGACTTTCCTGGATTTAGGAATGTGCCCACTGCAGCACATTCTGATGGAGTACGAGATAATGGAATACCAGAATGGTTTGGGTTGGAAAGGGACTTAAAACTCATCCAGTGCCACCCCTGCCATGACAGGAACACCTTCCACCATCCCAGGTTGCTCCAAGCCCTGTCCAACCTGGCCTTGGACACTTCAGGGATCCAGGGGCACCACAGCTTCTCTGGGCAGCCTGTGTATCCCTATCCATTGGAAAGGAAAGGATTTCACAAACAGATACCACTGCAGAACCTCCCTCACATCTCCCAGAGAATCAGCATCTCATAGTCTGAACGAGAACTGAGGAGAACCCAGGATATTCACAGGAGATTTTGATGGAGAATCAGTAAAACAGCAACCTTTGCCTTCATGTAACTGCACCTTAAAGCTCCCAGGAGCTGTGCTTGGATTCTTGAGGAAGGTGGTTTTCACCTCATCCGGGATTTTGGATGCACTTCACTTCCAAATCACTGCAATCCTCTCCAAGATAGTCAAAGCTAGACATTTTTGATGTTAAATGAACAAATTCCTTCACAATCCGATGTTTATTGTCGATCTCTTTATGAAAAAGGGAAGAAAATTGCTGCCGGAGAGGCAAATGAATAAACAGGAGGAGAGAGACAAAAAAGGAATGTGGGAAGCTGGCAGAGAGAGAGAGGTGCAATGCTTTGATCCAGGTGATCATTGGCATGTCTGAGCTGTCAGGCTGACACCACTGTCTGCCTGCACCCAGAGAGACTTTTCCATGTGAAAGAAGCAGATGTGCCAAATGAATCCTTTCTAGAGCTCTAGTAGTTTCAGCACACTTGTAAAAAACACAATTTCTGCCTCAAGAACTCCTGAAATCCACACCGTTTTTCTAGGCTTTTTTTGATGCTCAGAATGAAAAAGATGGACATATTTGTAGGGAATAAAGCTGAATGTATTTTGTAAAATTACTGGCTGCTACGTTTTTATTTCAAACATGCCACCTACGTTAGAACTAAAAATGCTCCACAGTCTTTTTATAATTCATCTTTGCTGGAAAGCAGTTGGTGGAGAATTTGTGTAGGAAAACCCAAACATTGCATTGGCCTTGAATCCTCCTGAGCACTTCTCTGCAGAGGGTCAGCAAGGATACATTTTGGGAGCTGTTTGAGGGTTAGTTAATCAGAAATCATTTCGTTTTGATTCATCGCTAGAGCCCTTCACAAATACAACCTCATAATTTTTTCCTCTCTCTGAATCCTTTGACAGTAACTCCTGAACCTCCACATCCCAGCAATGTGATCACTGCAATGGCATCAGGGAAGAGAAAAGTCATCTTTACTAAAAAGCCTAAGCTGAAAAAGTAGCAACTTAAATTAGTAATGCAAGGCAGCATTTAGAAGATATCTACAAAATTACCCTGGGTGGAGAGGATGAATGTAGATTATTGCTCAGCAATACTTGATACTATTGTTGTTTATTCAGCAAAATGCTTCATTTCACATCAACAGTGTCACTATTGCACCAGCAGAACCACAACCTCCGTTTCTGTCAGCGTGGCAGGACAGCAGTTCTGAAAGAATGGCATTGAAAGGATAATCTCTGCCTTTTTTAGCTTTGAAAGCTTTGTAGGTGTTAACACCATTTTGCAAAAGGACAAATCGCAGTTTGCCTTTTGTTTTCCTTTTCGTCCTTCGTTGCAAACAGAAATACAAGACATTGAACCCAGCAGAGGGAGATGTAAGGAAATTTCTTAGGTAGGAATATTTCTTTACCCAAGCACAGTGGACATTCAGAAGCTTTCCTTGAGGACAGACCCAGGGAACATGGAACTGCCTTACCATGGGTTTTAAGACAGGATCTGGAACAGAGCTTTGCCTGACACTCCCCCATCTAAGAAGTGGTTTTTATGCACTAAAATTATATTCATAATGTATTTTTCTGCACAATGCAATGTTTCTCAAACTGCTTTCCAACCTAGGCAGTCAGGAATGCTGCAGCACTGAGATGTTCTGCTCTTTTTCTGGGAAATCCACATTTTACAAACTGGTAGCAGTGTTACACACACAGTTCTCAATGCTATGGCACATGGGCTGATGTCACTCCTGCCAAAGCAAGGAAAAATTTAGAATTAGTGGGGCAAGAAAGTCTGGGAAGAAGCCATGAAAGCATCTTATTGCTCAGCAGGATCCAGTGTCTTTGCAATTTCTTGACATACAGCACCTCCTTTAATGTGGTCTGAAAGTGTCAACCACGGGGGCCAATTGATTCTGAATTTTGCTTCATAAGACGAAACACTGTGAAATAATGGAGAGCTGGAGAAGGCTGAGCTCTTCTGGATTTGCACTGCCACTCTGCCCTCCCTGGGATGGTCAGGACTGGGAGAAATTTGGGGACTTTGCATAATTTTAACACATGGTAAAGGTTACAAGACACAGCAATGCATGACACATTGTCTGACTGCTGATATTAAGCTGCAAGACAATAAAGTAAATTTCTTTACATAATGACCTGAAAGATTAGTTACGCTTGATAAATGTGACTTGAGAGACTTTCATTCAGCTCAGCCTTTTCTCTGGCAGCAGAATTACATTTCTTAAAAAGGTCTGAACGTATCTGCTTTAGAGATAGGGAAATTTCAGAATATAGTCCTAAATAACCTGATAATAAATACAGACCATTAAATTGCTAAATGTTGCTGAAATCTTTTACGGAGATACTGCTAATCCAGTTGGTTCTTGGAAGATATATAGACCAGTTTCTAATTGGTCCTCAAAGAGGTGTTAGAATATTTGAGGTAATAGTGATAGGGATGCAGAAATACTTCAGCCAAATAATTTCCATAGAGAATTAGAGATAGACTTGATTTAGGGAGGTCTTTGTGCAATATTCAGCTGTTGCCAGCTGGCCATGACCCCAACCACAGCTGCAGTTACTGGGAGGACACAAACTGGAGCTCAGCAAAGTGGTTTGCTGTCCCTCCAGGCTGCCAGTGGTGCACAAGCTGAATTAAAAGTGGGAACAGTCAAAGCCTTGAGGGCACAGGCTCTTTGTCATCCTGCCAGTGTCCTGAGCTCTGTTTGATACCTTACCCTCCTGGGCTGGGAGGAATGAGCCTTTTGGGAAGAGCTGGTGGGAGTGGAACGGATCTGTGTTTGCTTCTGGGGCTGCAGCTCTGGTGATCACCAGCTCTGCTGCTCTCCTTGTGAAACACTGCATGAAGACTTCTTTAGAGAGAGAGCTTTAGACATTTGAACATCTTCTCCCATGGGTGTTGTGGGGAATATGAGCTGGAAATATCCAGGGGGAAGCCAGAGCTATAATCTCTTTGGGACTGTTTCACATTTCAAAGATGAGGGTGATTCCCATGCAAGAAACCAACCCAAGGTCTTGTCTGAGTTGGTAGAAGCCTTGAGAAGACATTAGGTCACTCTTCTGGGGACAGGCTGGGCACAGAAACGCTCCAGGGGGATGCTGGAGCTCTGCTTGGTTGTATTTAAAACCTCCTACAAAGGGAATGGCCAAAGCTGCCTGGACAGCTTATTCCAACCCTTTACTGTGCTGACTATTGGGACCCTGTTCCTTGAAATCTGACCTTAATCACTTCCATTGCTGAGCTGTCAGCTCTGAGGGCTCTGCTGACCCTTTTAGAGCAAATAGTTTACATCACTCAACAGCTGCTCACCAAAGTCATTACTAATAAGCATTAAAGTCCAAAACTTGTAAGAGAAACTAGAGAGGAATTGCAGCCAATTCTGACTCGGTGACTTCCCAGAGACAACTGGAAATGTGGTGCCAGTGGAATGCAGGAATCCAAGGGGGAGCCACAACAGCAAATTGTTTGTTTCAGTTGTAAAATTGGTGAGAGCAGAAGGAAAACGATGAAACCTTTACTTTAGAACAGCTTGGAAATTCACCGCTAATTCTGCATTTGTGGCTCAGGTCTCTTCCAAAACCTATTTGTCCTCAGAAAGGGCTGAAAAGATGTTATAAACCCTACATTTTTCTAAATAAGGGATGACCTCGGTTACCTACTCCAGTTTCAAATTGCATCTCGTGGCATTGTGCTCCTGCATGATGGGATGCTGAGGTCGGGGAGGAGGATCAGGGAAGCCAAGGATCACCCAGCTCAGCACCCACAGCGCTGCTTTTGCAGTGGATCACAACATTCTGCTGCGCTTCCAGCACGTTCTGAGATCTGATAAACCTGATGTCCTGCAAGGAGAGGAGGCTCCCTGGCTGTGCCACACTGCTCCAGCACAGGTAGTGATCTCATGGGAAGCAAAGGAAAAGGGAGAGGGGTTTGCCGGAGCCCGGCGTGATGTGAATGTTAACAAGTCCTCTCACGTCATCAGCTTCCCTGCTCTCCACTCCCTCCCTGCCTGCCTTTCTCTTTTATGAGCCAGCCTGAAATCAGGGAATTACATGCTAAGGAAAACCCTTCAGCTAAACATATAATTATTCTGCACAGGATCAGTGCAGCACAGTTAATCAGTTTACCAACTGAATTAATTTTTATTTTTTTATGTCTACATCTCCTGTTGAGAGTGCAGAAATTCTAGGTTTAAAGTGGGGGGGAATGGCTTGCAGTTGTGAAATGGGTATCTAAAGCAGACCATTTATTGGGAGAGAAGCCTCCACTGCAGGCTGTTTTGGCAGACAAACCTGTCAGACCCCACGGCTTTGAATCACAGACTCTGCGTGGAGTTATTACAGGTACTTAAGGAATAGCTGGTTTCCCATTTTAATTTTCAGCTGTTCAATAGCACTGCATTCTCTGAAAGTCACAGCTGTATTTCATTGCATTGTATTTCATTTCATTTCCTTGGACTGCTTTGAAAAGTGAGTATTTATTTGGACAGGGGTGTCACTTCCCTGTAAATGAGTTCACGTTTTAAATGACCTACTTGTAAACTGCTCCCCTTAGGAAGCACAACACCTCCAGTGCTCTTGGTTGTAAAAGTACAGAGAATACCCTTCAGAACCTGCCTCCAATGGAAACACAAATTATCACCCTTTTCTTCATTTAGTAAGATATCCTCCCTCCCCTGTGCACTCCAAACCCCAGATCCTGTACAGGATCCCCTCCTCAATCCATGTTAAAATAAATGGGTTTGGGTTTGGAGTGTTCACGATAACCTGCAAAGTGTCCCTGAGTCTCCCAGGGAGCTCCTGCACCAAAACCAACCAGAATCTCCAGGTAAAGCATTCCAGATGCACATCTTGGGGGAGAAGCTTGTCATTTACTCACATTAACATGTTAAACCTAATCCAAGTTAAAACTGAGCAGTTAGAAACCTCTCTGATCCCCAAGGCACTGGAGAGCTTTATGGGAAATGTTTGTTTTCCAATAGGGCCTCAATGGAATCTGAACAAGGCAAAGGTTTTTCCTCAAGTACCTTTTGGGTCCACAGTACCCAGGAAAGCAGGTAAGTTATGTAAGAAATGGGTGCACACCAGGGGAAATACCTGCTCATTTTCTGAAGTGAAAACCACTTAGAGACATTTAAAATTTTGGAAAATTTGGGCAAAAAAAGAGAATACTGACTGAAAACTGTTGCTAAAAATATCTTCCCAATTAACGTTTTCAGCTCCTTTGAAACCTTGTCTTTTAACCACAGTGCCTTCTGCTGTACCTGCTAAACTTTACAAAATATATTTTGCATAAAGACTGTTCCTTTAACACGGAAGAACCCAGAGTTTTAACTTCTAGATCCTCTGAGAGCCTCGGGAATCAATTTCTCCAGACTTGCATGGCCTTTTCAGGTTGTCCACACCATCAGATGCAGTTCCCTAATTGAATTCCAGTTGAGTGCATTCCTGAGAAAGGAACTGTGGATAAATACAAGATGCCAACTTGTCATTATAATGTTCCTTAAAGCCTACCAATTTTTACTTTTTTTGGCAAGTAACATTTCCTAAAGGAAAAGAACAGAAGGGTGTCTCCTCTTGGGGGGGCTCAGGCTGCAGCTGCCGCTCTCCTCGGATGCTGTAACCAGGAGACATTCTGGGCACCTGGGTCTCAAACCATTAACATCACTTTCGTGGCTTCCTTCCATCTTCTCTACAATTATTTGATGTTTCTGGTACTCACTCCTAGTTAGTTTCAAAACATGGGCTTTGCTAAGAGATTTTAGAAATAAGTTACAATGGCTTCAAGGAGTATGATAAATGCGAGTTTTAAAAGCATGTTGCTGTCATTTCCCTGTGAAATATGTTATCATTTGCAATCTCCACCAGTAAAACGAATTTTTAAGACCCCCAAAGGTATCTTACAGTTGTAATGTTTGTTACATTGCTTATTAACATGTTGCTATCTACAGTCAAGCTAATATTCCTCATTCATAAAGTGCTAATTTTTCAAGAGTGCCTTTAATTTATCTTTTACTTCTGTGAAAGAAGTGACCTTTCAGAATAGAAGAAATACATAAAAACTACCTTATCACTGAAAATCACTGCCTGTGCAGACCCTAGACCTCTCTGGCACGTGGATTTAGCAGAGGGGCTGAAGCCAGTGGAGCTGAGCTACAGAGCACATGGAAATTGCAGGCAAACAGTGGCCACAGTTGGGCAATTTTCGCAAAGTAAGGTAGTTACAAGTAGCTTTAAACTGATTCTGGTCTGCCATTTGTGTGGGTTAGGTCTTTCCTTTGGCTGCAACTCAACTATGCAGTTAGAAAGGTAAATGTTGGGGTAAAAAGAGGGCTTGTAAAATTGATGTGGGCAAAATGGACAAATATGCAACTTTCCTGTTTGTGGATGTGCAGCTAATGCTACCAAGGAAAATATCAACGTTGTGAATACTTTTTTGTTCATTGCATTATCTTTATTTATGCTTGAAGAGAGAGGCAGAGCACTGGCACTGCTGCCTACTCCAGAAATCCCTATGGATGGTGCACTGTGCAGTCTGGTATGGAAATCCAACTGCCAGGCAACTCCAGACATTTAAAAACCTGCTGCTTGTATGACCTTCCTGCACTGCACATCATGGATTACTGGTCCCCAAGATGCCATTAGTTTGCATCACAAAGGATAAAAAAGTAGCAGGAAGTATTTTTAAATTTAGCAACAAGTATTCTACACACTTCAATAGTTAATTTACATTATAATCCGAGCAGTGAGTTACAATAGCAGAGTGATCTGTCCACTTTTTAACTCTCTCCTGTCCTGAAAATGAAGGTGTGGATCAGAAAACTCCTCTGCACGTACATTAGGATTTGATATCACATCATGACATTGGAGCCTGGGAATCAATCTTGTATCTGAAGGTTTCAGGATCCATCCCAATGACCGGCTTAAGCCCTCCCAATTACCCCGAGTTCCCAAACACCTGAGAAACAAAGTGCATCCATTCCCCTAGACACCGTTTGCTTCATAGTACTCTGTGCTTGTAAAAGAATAATTAGCTCATAATGGCAACGTGTCTGATGAGCACCAAAACAGCCCAATTCCAGCGAAGTGTGGAGATGTGGCTCAGCAAAATGAAATCAGAACCATTCCCTTATTAATGGGAATACTTGGAAAGCTTTAAGGACATTCGAGTGGGCATCCAATTCAACCCTCCCGTAAGTTCAGTCATCACATTACAGAAATCATTTCCACCGGTAACCTACACCCCAAATTTGCACCTCTTCCCCTTATATAACAGAGATCCCCCGTGGCAGGAATTATTTGTCTCTGAGACAGACAGCTCATCAGAAGCCCTGTATCACAACACTAATGCATCCCACGGTGGGAATACATTCTCCCCCCACACTCCGGAGAAATTTAAACCACTTATCATCAGGAACAATCCCTCGCCCTCCCATCCATCCCGCTCTGTTTGCAGCACAGCCGAGCATTGTCAGGCAAAACATGTCACAGCTGACGGCTGTGTTGTGAAACTGCGAATGTGCAGCGAAATCATCATTGCTGTCAAGTTATCCCGACGAGTTATCCCGCGGAGCTGCGCTCAGCGCTGCGCCTTCCCACGGCTTGCGCGGCCGCGGAGCCTCGGACACCCGGCTGGGAAGGCTGAGAGGAGCAGGACACGTCCCTAAAGGAGCAGGACACGTCCCTAAAGGAGCAGGGCATGTCCCTAAAGGAGCAGAACACGTCCCCAAAGGAGCAGGATGCTCAGTCCAGCCCCCGGCGCCTGTGCTCCTTGTGGTACCCAAAACTACAGACAAGTGCTGCACAGCCTCTGCATCAGATCACCTGATATGAGCAAACCAGACCTAACCAGGGCAAATTTAAAGCGGCCAAACATCCCGACGTTGCCCTGTGCGAGGCATAATGGAGCCGTGAGACACAAACACTTTGTGTCTGCATTGTCCAACAAATGCAGTTGATCCCTGCTCCGTTCTCAGCAGCAATTCCCACAGCACAGCACAGCGCAGCTGAAGCAGCCTCTCCTCAGCCCTGTGTCTGACAACTACTGGCCAAAGCAGCATAGGGATGATCGGAACTGAATAAACTCTTCCCAAAACAAAGAATGCGAGAGCACAGATGCAAATCGCCAGGACCCCAAGCACAGACAATACACGGCAATAAACGATCCTACCTTTCATCCAATCCACTACTTGCTTGGGCGTCCACTTGCTAATAGGTTCCATAACGAGAGCCATCATCAGATCACTTTATCATTCACACCAAAATCGAGGGAAAAAGGAGAGAAAAATTCTATCAGAGCATGGCTGGGCTACGAGAGCTGTCGGATTTTACAGTGCAGTTCAAAGAGAAGATGATGCTTTGTCCCTCCAGGTTCCTCCTGCACTGATTCAGTAATGTATAAAATTACACTGCTTGATCAGCTCTGGCACCTCCCCCACTGCACACAGCCTGCAACACCCGGAGCACCGAGCCAGGAAATGGTGCAGTACAGACTTACTTACCAAAGCCTCTGCCCGCCGAGCACCGGCACGGATCAAACATGGCATTACACACGGAGCGATCCGCGCCGGAGCAGCTCCGCCAAAGCGGGCGTGCGGAGCTGCTTTATTCCAACGAGCCCGGGGATCTTCATCAGGGAAAATGTCACTACTGTAACTTGATAGCAGATTGTCTCGGCTTCATTGTGAATATGCTGACTGTCACTCGGCTTAAAGTGAAGATAGAAACGTCAGAATATCGCCTGGCATCTGGCAAAATGCTGAGCATCTCCATCTTTACAATGCGAAATGTTGCTGGAGTCTTGTGCTATGTAATCATGTAATTCAGAATGTCAAAGGCATTATGAAAAGTCTTACCCAAGAAAAAAACTACTGGGAGAAAACTCTTTTTTTTTTTTTTTCCTGGCCACATTCAGAGCCAGGATATTTCCCCCTATGAGCTGCTAATTTTGTAGTGAAAGAATGACAGCATCGAGGAGTCAATTTGTACTACTACAGCACTTTAGGATAGACAAGTACTGCAAGTATTTTGACTCTCAGTATTGGGATCGTTAGTCAATGTCTCCCTTTTGTTACGAAGGAGAGAAAATGTTTTAAGTATTCCTAATCCTGAAGTTTACCACCCTTCTGACAGATGGAGGTGCAACATTTCAATGAGTGCCAAACAGCACTTTTTGGACCCATTTGTGACTCTGCACCTCCTGCAGCACAAATTCTGCATCCTGTGGCTGAGAAGGCGCTGCTGGCTCCAACCTAGTGCCTAAAATCTGCAACCCCACTATTTTATCCCAAGGGGAGAAACTCCCGATTCCAGAAAAAAGAGCATAACAAAGCAGTTCCACCTTTACTCTTCAGTGATCTTTTATCTGTGCCTTTTTCTCCTGTGCTACTCCACATTCCCCCAGCACATCAGGGGAAGAGGATGATGTTGTTCCCTTGTCTGCTCCCCCTGGGGCTGCGTTAAAGTGCCCAGGGTGAGATCTGTCCCCTCTCTCTTATTTGGGGGAACATGAAACACCAATGGAATATTTATCACAAAATCCCAGGATGGTCTGGGTGGGAAGGGACCTTAAAGCCCATCCAGTGTCACCTCTGCCATGGGCAGGGACACCTTCCACTGTCCCAGGCTGCTCCAAGCCCTGGCCAGCCTGGTCTTGGACACTTCCAGGGATCCAGGGGCAGCCACAGCTTCTCTGGGCACTCTGTGCCAGGACCTCCCCACCCTCCGAGGGAAGAATCCCTTCCTAAAATCCAACCTAAACCTACTCTCTGGCACGTTATTCTCTACTCTCTCAGGGCTCTTTTTTATATAGTTAAGGATGCAGACAGGCATCTTTCCCTCCACTAAAGCGTCTCCAAAGAGATGTGCCATTCTCAGCTCTCTGGGCACTCTCATCCTTTTTTATTTTTCTTTAGCTTTGGGAAATAGTGTGATTAGTATTCTATGATGTATTTGGAGTGCTCAGAGCACAGATCTTTACAAAAGGATTCACATAAATTCTCCTTCAAGAAGGCTGAGCAGCATGTCAGCTTCCTGTCTGAGTTTTGGGAGACTACTTTCAGTAGCTTTAGTTCTGTCTAAACAGCTGTTTACAATGGACATAATAATGACAAAGCTCTCAAAGGCACAATACTTTTCTTTTTAGGCAATAGCGGGCTAGAATTGAGAATAAATACTTCTATTAGCTGTTGGAAACTGTACAAGTTGTTGGGGGACTATGCTTCCTTAAAGTTCTTAATTTTTTTAAAGTTCAATACAAGCATGGAAGAATTTGAGGTAAGCCATGTTGCATATGAACATGGTGTTTTGACACATTTGCACCAAAAAAAATCTTCATTTGTGATTGTTTGGACTGTTTCCCTAATTCCTGTCATCTGACAGACATTCTGTCAATGCCCCTTTGTCTCACATTTCCTACCCAGGCTTGACTGGGCACTTTTTTTTTTTAATATATTTTGACACATTTTTGAAAGAGGATGAAGCCTGAATTCAAAGCCCATCAATGTCAGTGAGCATAATTCCACTCATTTTAATTGTCCTTGGAAGACAGAAGAGGCCCCAAACTATTATTTTGGAATCAGGACTTCCATTTTCACAATGAGAACCTTCTAAATCTTTCATGTCCTGTTACTGAGGCTCCTCCCCTCAAAGATGGTTTGCATTTTCATTTATTCCCAATGTTATTCACCACCATGGTGTTGGCTCAGGCAGACACTATAATTTGGCTGGAAGACCTCAGCTGTTAGATAAACTCCTGTGATTTTCCTTATTATTACCAGCCACAGTTTGCCTGTATTTTGGGATTTTACAACCTTCAGCACGTCTACTTTTTGTTCTACTTCTTGGAATAAAATACTCAAAGCTATTTAAAAAACTCTGGTTTTCTCCTTCCTGATGATTTATTCAGGTTCATCCTCCGTTGCAAAGATCAGTGCACATGGCCCTGGTTTGTCACGAATCATTCTAACCCCAGGGAAATGTTCCTTCAGCTCCTCTCACAGGTCTGTTCAGCGTGGAAACCCATGGATGGTTCTACCTGGGGATTTCCTCTGCTTCTTCCTCTGTTGTTTCAAGAAAGATTTATTCCTCACACCCATGGGAATGTCACAGGAACATGGCAAGATCAGCAAAGGAGCCTGAGAGATCATGGGACTCAGTGATGGATCCAGCTGGGCACCAGAAAGGCCAAATGGAGTCAAGATGTATCCAGGCTATTTCTGGAATCACCATTCAGGTCAGTTCAGAGCACTTTTTGATACGGTTTGTCCACTCTGCCCACTGAGGTGGTGACTCTGGGATGAGTAATCATGGAATACACCCCAGCCCTGCACAGAGCTGTCATCCTCACTCCTGACACAGCTCTCCCTCACTGCTCCTGTCAGTCATGGGTCACTGCAGTGGGATCAAGCCTGAAAAGTCACTAAACAAGGAAATCTTTTAAAAAATAGGCAAAACTAGGTAAACCCTAAAGCTATGCTACGTGGTTTTCTACCCATTTATTGCAAGGCTTCTGCCTAGATCTATCCCCCAACCCACCTAGCACTGTTTCCTAATGCCAACATAAAAGCAGCAATGCATTCCCATGACTGTGTTTTTCTTCCAGGCTGAATGTAGCAAATCAAGAGAAAAAAGATCAAGGAACATCTTTCTCACTATTATTCTATCTAGGTCATGTAAATGAGAAATACTTTCTGACTGAAGTCTGCATAAGCATCGGAGCAAAGTGAGGCATTTGAAAGGGAGAAAGGAAGCAGAGCTTTCACTACAACACAACATTGTTGTCAAAGGCCTATATAAAATAATCTGGAAATTCCAGCCCATAATCATCGCTGCTGCCTTTGACAGCAAAGGCCTAAGGCTGAACAGACTGGTGGAAAGGTTTGGAGTCCCTCCTCCTTCCCAGCAATAATGCTGAGAGTGCTGTAGCTTTTGAGCACTGCCTGGTATCTTTGGGATTGCTAATTAAGCCATCAGTCTCCGTGTTTTCATGGTCACTGTGGGAGGCAGTTAAATGTTCTTGTGTATTTCATGGCCAGTGATAACTTTCCAATTAAGGATTATGCTCAAATCTGGTACCAGAGTCACTGTAACACTTAGAACAATCATGTATTCCTTGCAGTTTTCATTTGGAAAAATTATTCTCATCTTCTTTGATGAAGAAATAACTTGCATGTTGTGAAATAAGTCCTTTCAGAGTGGGTTGGTTTAATAAAATCTTGACATGGCATTTGACGTCCATTATGGAAAAACAAGAGTGTGCAGTTCCCAGACTAAGTAAGTCATGAATGCCCTGGAAAAGTGGTAGGAAATGTTATAACTTAGGATATCTATAATTTATATTATTAATGGAAATGTAAGCAAAATCTCTAAGGAAATTACTGTTGAACTCTTGGTTATCATTAAAGCTTTTTATCATGTAACATTCATAAATGAAACAGCTGCTTTTTGTAGAAAACACATTTTTAAAAAATAGAATGGAGCAAAATTGTTAGTTTTGATCAGTTCTGTTCTAAGCTAGGTTCTGCCTGACGTTGCCTCCCTTGACACACTTGTTGAGAAATGGCAAGAAAAGCGCCTCTGGTGAAACTGCATGAGAGCAATAAATGCGCTGGGAGCAACAAAACCTGGCTTAGGTTTGGGAGAGGGATTGACAGATTCTCCTGTTTAATGATAAACCTTGGCCTTACTTAACCCTGGCTTTACCAACTGAAGGATTGAGCTCTGACTGTTCTCAGGAGAGCTGGAGGCTCCTGTGCTTTGAGCAGCCTGAGCAGGGCTGTAAGGAGAGGGTTTGGATCATTCCAGCTCCCAGAGAGGGTCAGCAGGGAGGAGCTGCATGATCTATCAGTCTTGGCTTCAGATATCAGGATATTCTGAGGATATTCTGAGCTGGAAGGGACAAGGATCAAGTCCAGCTCTTAACTGAATGACCTATCTGGGCACTGAATCCACACCCTGGGTGTTCTCAGCACCACTCTCCAACAACTGAGCCAATCTCTCGGGTGGGTTTGTCATGGCCAGAAGCTGTGCTGCCCCTGGATCCCTGGCAGTGTCCAAGGCCAGGTTGGACAGGGCTTGGAGCAACCTGGGACAGTGGGAGGTGTCCCTGCCATGGCAGGGGTGGCACTGGGTGACATGTAAGGTCCTTTCCAACCCCAACCATCCATGATCCTGCCATTCTCCAGCTCACACCGCAGCTGCTGCCAGAGGTTTTCCCTGCCGGTGGAAGCAGCAGCCCGGAGTGTCCCGTGTGGAATTGTGCTGGCTGTGACCCCCCGAGGCCATGGAGCAGGGCCATGGAGCCCCGCGATGATGAGGATGGTGTTCCACATTCTGGAGTGCCATCTGCTGGCTCCGCACCCGGCGGCAGCTCCGGCAGGAGTGCAGCGGCCACTCGGCAGCCTCCCTTGTAATAAACACCAATTAATTAATTAATTAATTAACTAACTGCATTTCATTTTCACCGCTGGCACTCATTGTTGCAACAACTTATTTTTTCCACAGGAACACACTGTAGCCTTTACTCTTCTGTCACAGGTATTATTATCCAAGTTTTTACATGGAGCCTCATTAGGAATTTATATTTTTCATGCTCCATTAGATGATAAAACTGTTTTATTAATGTGCATTAGTCATAATTTATGGTCCTTTACATTAATTGGGTATTAAAGCACCATTAACAAATGGTTTGGAAATTGGGGCTAACATTACAAAGATGCAAGAAATACTCCATTTTCTCAGGACTGTAGAGAAATTATTTCATTATCACTTACTAAAAAATGTCTTGACATGGCTGAGATGGTTTTGTGCTCTGCTTTTTTCTTGGTATATGTTAGTGTTCACAAAAGCTCCCACTCTGACCTCTCTTGAGACCAAAATCCTCTATTTAGCCACAAAATATGTACATCATGGACGGAGGCACTGCAAACTTCCTCCTGTCTTGCATCACTTTCATCATAATATCACCTGTTTTATCAGGAGCTGCCCTTTAGCTGTTGTTACACTTCCTTGACATCAAGAGTAGCTTTTCTACAAAACAGATTCTCTAGATTACACATCTCTGGGGAAAATGATCACTTTTCGCAGCCCTATTTGGAGTTTTAAATGCAACTTCAGTGTATTAATGTCAAAGATACAATGTAGAAAAATTAACAAAAAAAACCCCACAGTTTTGTCTAACAGAAATCCACTGATTTCAGTGAAGACATTATGAAGTTACAACTGGGATAATTTTTTCCCATAGAAGATGAATTTTGTCTACCTTGACTCGGACTGCAAACGAGCAGAGAACACTGAAATATTTTCCTATTAAGGGAAACAGGATCGTCTATTTCAGGCTGTTTGCCGATATCACCAACGTGTTTAGAGTCTCCCAGAAAGCTCCAAATAAGAGGGAATGCTCCAATGTGGAAATCACCATGACAATCTTCAAAGCAGAGATACAAGAAGAAAGTCCCTTGAAGCAGTGCCAGTGGAAGAGGCTTCCACTTGGCCAAGGAAAAAGAAGTTTCCATATGGGGACTGTGCCACCACCACGAGCCACAGCTTTGTCCCCAAATAAACTTCATGAGGACACAGATATTTGGGTAAATCTTTACTCTGAGCTGCTGGAAAACACAGAGAAAAGGGGCCTCATCTGCTTCACTGATCTCCTCAGTTTGCCATCACCAGTTTGGCAAGTAGGGGAAAACTGCAGACAGATCCTTTGTTATCATTTTTCCGCACAGGATTACTCCAGGAAGAGCTGTAGAGTTCTGCTCGATTGAGAACTGATTAGAGAGTTTAACTAAATTAAGGAGAAACAGGGAACTATCTTGCAGCAAGTCTCTTTGAGCCTCATATGCAGCTTCAGAGGGATCCTGTAGCACTGGGCAGGCAATTCCATGCTCAGAATGGATTCACTCTTAATTCAGTTTTCCATAACATGGAGCTTACAGTACTGAGAGTCACAGGATCAGAATGAGAATTTCTGCAGGCAAAACTCCAAATATGTTCCAGCTTAACAGAAATCATCAGTGTGATGCCAGATTTATTACATGTGGATCAATGGCCTTTATTTTGTGGGTATTATGTAGATCAGACTAAATTTCATAACTTTCCTTTTTGGCCGTAAAATCCTAGGAATTTTAAAATTTGAGTGCTGTCAACTCCAGCTTCTTTCCTTTGAAGAAGACAAAATACCAGAATATTTATTACTACAATATCTTACATTTCCTGTCAATATATCCATATTCATTTATATACAACATGATTTGTATTTGCCTTTCCCCTTCTTCTAGTAAATAAGCGGAAAATATTTATTTGATAAAAACAGAAGAAATGTTCAATATACTTCCTCTGCAAGAATCACATAACAACTTTTAAGCAATAAACCATCTGCTTCTCACTACATTAGGTAAATAACATTACTTTGGGGAAAAAACAGTAATATGGAAAACCTGACAACAGTAATAAAACTTCCAAACTATTGATACCAGATTCCCTTGTAATTCATTATTTGCTGGCTGGAAAGTTGGCCTTGAAGCACAACTCCCTGTTGATTTTCCTGGTGCATTCAGAGAACCAACTCCAAATATTCAGTGATTCTGTGAAACTTGGGCTGCATGTTCTGTGCAACGTATTTGGTTTGAAGAAAATATCCAGCAATGTTGCAGGTGGACTTGTTTGCCATCAAGGGACCCTCAGTGTGGAGGGAGAGGAGGTACAAGCCCACATTCACGTATCCAGGAGAGCCTGGGTGCGTTCTGGGCAAAGGTGTGGAGAAAAACCACTGAGAAAAACCACTTTATTCTTTGTGTTCCATCATTATCTCCTTCTCCACCACCTCATGGCAAAATGTGCCTCACAGAAATGTTTGAGCATGGGCTTCAGTATGAAAAGAGTCATTTTCCCTTGCAGAGATATGTGATGGGTTGACCCAGGATGTGCTGGCAAGGGGAATGTCAGATCCATAAAATCGTGACAATTATTATTCCCGTCTTCATTTTCCCGTGTGGTTTTCGGTCCAAGCTTGTCTTTCATGTTGCCAAGTGACTGGCGATAGGAAAAGCTTTTCTTCGAGGCATTCTCAAGATGGCTTTTTCTTTATCTTAGCATCTCTGCAAAGCCCTGCTATTACTAGGTTTTTCTAATGCCTTGGTTAAAACCTCAGAGATTATGCTTCTACTTTATACTCCAGTAGCCTCTTCATTCTCCATGTTTAGTTAGACTCAATATTTGCTTGGAGGACTGGCTGCGACTACAGAGATATTCCCGGCGTGTGACTGGAGCCAAGTTTTGTGTCGCCTCGATACTGAGAGCAGAAACAGAGATACAATAATCTGAAAGCTAGAAAAAGAAAATTCATGTGGGCCATGAATACCTGCCAGGCTAACCTGTCGTGAGCACATCTGCTGCAGCTTTCACCATGGTCACTCCAGAGAATTGAGTATGTGAAGCTTCCTATCCTGCCCTTGATCCATCTGTGAATGATGAAACCTCGGGTTTGACTGCAGAGCTGGACATTTTTGATCCTCTCTGTAGTCACACACTGGCATGAGTAAAACACTGATCCGAAAGGATGCAGAATAAAAAGGTCTCTTCCCTTCAGCCTGTCTCTCCAAATTAACTTGATTTCCTGTTTAGAGACCAAGGAGATGATGGTGATGTGTCCTGTCGTGTTTTCCTCTGCATCCCAGCAGCATGCCCTTTGCTCTTAACCAGGAGCTTTGCAGCAGCAACCAGCTTTCCTCCCGTAATTAATTTCTCAGGGCTCTTCCCTTGCTCTTTCCATTCCGAACAGCTCTGCTCTCTCTCACATGCAACAGTAGCTTTATTTTGAAAGAGCGTGCCAAGCAAACAACATCATGTTTTCCTTTTGGACAACCTGAAACTATGTTAGATGGTGACAAGGCACGCTCTGATCAAGCCCAGGAAGGTACAAACTAATTGCCAAGAGCTGGGAAGCTCTGTAGCTGTGCTTCAGAGTCGGCTTTCATTTCTCTCTCGCTTTCTTGTAGTCACAAATTGCACCAGCTCAGCTCCAAAATAAAGAGCTGCCATCCAGCAACCTTGTTTGTAGGAAGAGCTGTCAGAACCCTCAGCCATCTGTCGTTCCTGCTCCCCTTTCTGCTCGGGGTGCTCCTTCCCTCCGTGGTGCATCCTGACATTTCTGCAGCCATACGCAGCCCTCCTGGCCCTGTGAGGGAGCTCAGCATGTTCTGCAGCCACCAAACCCCAGCCACAGCTCTGCCATTAAAATCCAGCAACAGATCCCTTGGTTCAGGGGTTTTCAACAGCTGCTGCAACTGCAGTTCTTTAAATTCTCTCTAATTTCTGATATATCCAACCCCCCTGGGAGTTTCCTCAGGATCTGTGTCCTCCAAGCCTTCCAGCAGCTGCTTTCTTCTTCAGGTCTCCATGCAAAGTCTGTCCTCTTTGTCAGCCTCTTCGGCGCAAGAGAAACCTGCATTTTTAGCTCTCATTTCAGCTTGTTTTGCCTGTGAGAATATTAGAAATGCACATATCAAAATATCCCATCCTAAAACAAGGAGCCAAGACTTTTAACATATATGACCATGACCAAGCCTTGCCTTGGAGTCTCCCACATGTCCACCAGGTCACTGAGTTTCACTAGTTTTATTCCTCAAGCTTCTGTTCCTTTCCCAGCTGAATGCAGTCCACCAGCTCCAGGACTGAGCTTTTCTCCCAAGGAAAACCTCTCCTGCAGTTTGAGCTGTTGTGGATTTAGTTTTCCATTCAGTGCAGCAGCAGCAGCAGCAGCAGCAGCAGCAGCAATTTTTGGCTAGAAAGCTTACCTACAGGTGTTACCACTGTGAGCCAGTGCTGGGAAAAGGTGAGACAGGTGAGAAACCTGTGAAGAACTTGACCCTTTTTTCCTGGTCCCTGCAGACAAGGCCCTGTGTCTTCTGCTTGCAAGACCTTGAGGATTTTAGCAACTATTTCAAGTTAAAATGTTTAAATAAAAATCAAAGTCATATACTCCAATATTATCTCCCTCTCCCTAATAATTCCTGCAAGGCTCATCTCTGGATAATAACTTTCCATCATGTGAGTTCCTATTTGACATTTTCTTAACTCTTTGGGGAAGGGGTGTAACTGTGCAGCTGTCTTAAATTAATTAGAAAGAGTTAGAAAAAATATTGGTTCCATTAATCTGTCTGTAAAACTATCCATATTATCTCCATGTATTATTTATAAATTCATTTTGCATTCTAAACTAAACCCCACACCGTCACTTATGTTTAATGCTGCCTGCCCATTTTCCTGATGAAGTGCCACATTTGCTGCATTTCTGCTTCACATCTTTTTAATAAATGCCTAATTTCTGCAATCATGTATCTTGCTAAGAAAGTTCTTACTCCTTTTGTATAGCTCACCGGTTTTGCTGTATTGCTGCTCTTTTCCAGTATATCATCATGAAACTTAGCAGGACATTTCTCATGCTAATTGAACGTTCTGCCTATATATACAGATATTTATAATCTCCTGGGGGGAAAACTGTTTTAGTGGCTTTTCATAGCACAATTCATTTTCTTATTTCTACTTATTCACAGAAAATGTTAGGATTAAAAATAGCTGAGGCTGAAAACTTTGTTGAAAGCTTTTCCCCCTAAAATGATAAATGACATGTTTTCACACTGAAACAAAAATATGTATCATTAGCTGTGTAAAAAGTGACACAAAAAAAGGATTAATTTTTAAGTATATTTATTGCTTGCAAATTACTTTGTACACTGCTTGTTAATAGATCTTTGATGAACTTTACTGGTAGAACATGATCCTGGTTGGAATTCTAATATACATATTAGAGCACAAAAGTTAATTATTTTGAGGTTAAATTGCCACCAAAATCAAAACTTTTCAGGAACTGTGACTCACGTTTTCCTGTCTTTCTAGTTTTGGGTCCCTGCTTGCAGACTGTAACCCTTTTTATTGAAACAGCAGTTTCAAATTCTTATATTTATCACAAAGGTATGGCTTGAACACTAAAATCTCCCCCAGGCAAATAAATTTTTTATGCTGAACATAAGCATTCCCCTTTGTACAATTTTAGCTGTCCTGAGTTAATAGCTCTAAAATATGACTTGATTTGAATCTCAATTTCCAAACACTGCTTTGCCAGTGCAGCACCTACACAGTGATACATGTAAGGGGCAATTATTCATGGGTTTGCATCAGCACATGGATGTGACAGGGAGAGGACTGACATTAGAAAGCAGTACAGAATTAAACTTCCATTTCCTGGAACTCAGTTCATCACCCTCAATGGGCCTGTTGGGTCACTCTTGTGGTTAAAAGCCAATGATGATTTCTTGAATATTCCTTTCCAGTTGGTTGTGTCCTTTCTCTGTGTCCCAGAAATTCCAGCTGGTTTACATTTCTTAGTTGGCTCAGGAAAATAATATCATTCTGTATTAAAAATGATCGCAGCAAAGTTACATTTATGTCCATGGAGAATTGTGTTGCCTGGAGTAAAAAACACTTTAGACTCACAACTTTCCCTACTCTTCCTACAGACACAAAGGTGACAGGCTGTGGCAATCAGAATGAATTCATGTATTAAACCACTTAAGCACAGCATAAGGGCCTGCTTTGCCTTGGAAAGTGGTTATGTTAATTAGCTTAAATTTGCAAGAATTTGACTCAATAGGAACAACTTGACATTTAGTTTGAAAGGTCTAAATGTTTCTGTAGAGTTCAGACACCACTAGTGCTGGTAAGATATTCCTCCTTTTTTTTTTTTTCTTTTTTTTTCCTCTTTCCCAAATGACCCACGAATACAAAAAGTTCATTTGCAAATGTTTACCTAAAATAAACGACTTACAGGGGGCCTATCAAGGCGGCTGACACAGATCCCGATTAAGTCGAATCCCTGGCAATAGACTGCCATGAAGTCGGGCTATTTGCTTTTCTCCAATCCTCCCTGGCTTCAGATGCTTTCAAATCTTCCCTAATCCTTGCTGAAGGGCGCAGCTAATTAACCTGGGAATGGCCACTGCTGCTTTTGCAGACTGCACTGCCACACCTGCATGACACCCACAGCGCCTGCAGATGCCCCAGCAGCTCAGGGAAACATCCAGGAATGGCACAAAGGCACCTTTCTGTCCCTTTCTGAAGCCCCACAAAGGATCTCTCTCCTGCTGCACAGCACCAGAGACGCGCTGCTCGCTGGGCTGGACCTCCCACATCCCACTGAGAATTATTAATTCATTTCTTTCCATGCTTCGCACTTCCAAAGCACATCCTTGACATTCGCTGCCCTGTTTCGCTGCCCCCTTTTCCCTCAGCAAACAAAGTGATGTCTGGCATTTCCTTTGTCACCCAGTTATCCTGCTGCTTTTGAAATCCTGCTTTGAGCGCCGCTCCTGTGAAACTGTACAAGTGACCACAGATTCGCTCCCCGGTTTTTTAATTCCCAGAGTCAGAAATTGATTAGTTAATGGAGCTTAAGCTCCGTGGCTTGCAGCACCCTGCACCCTTTCATTAGCTGGGAATCCAAGATAAACACAGTGATTTAAGGCTGCTGAGTAAATCCATCAGCTCCGTAGCATGACAGGTCGCTGCTGCTTTTGCTTTGGGAGCTTTACAGAAATACACTGCTCACAGCTACTATTTTTTTCCCCATATTATATCAAAAAGCTTTTTTTTTTTTTTTTTAAATAGGATGTGTTAGATGTGTTAGGGCACAGTAGAAGCAGCTGCTTCCAGGGAGGCAGGAGTGGGTGCTCCCCATGGAACAGGGTCACAGCCAGCACTGAGGTGGCCCAGGGGGGCTGGAAGGGTTCCTGGGCTACAGGGCTGGGAGAAGAAAGACCTCAGAAGGACAAGCAAAGGGAAAAGAATGTAAGAGTATGTCAGTCTGGGGGCAACATGAAGCAAAATGTCCATGTGAGTAAAAGATGCTATTACTTTACAATTAAATGTATGAAATACATATTTTTCTTTGGAAAATAAAGAGATCAAAGTCAGTTATTGATACAGACGAACACTGTGGAGTAACGTTCATTAAGGTTTCCTAACTGGGAATTCCCTGGTCAGCAACACTTTGATACAGTCAGGAAACTCAGATCCCACAGCCCATCCCTGGTGCACTAAAACATGATAAATACAGCATTTCTACCATCTGAAATGCTGACTGCTGGAATTACAGCTGTAGGGGTCTCTCTGTGTGTGTGAGTTACTCCTGTGCTCTAACATGGAACAACCACCAAAAACTCAGCCACTGCCAGCCACGACTAAAAAGGCTTTTGATACAATTCAAGACACTTGTCCTGAGTTCCTGTGCTCTTACCTTGCATTTAAAAGGAGACAATTCTATTTCTGCCCCAAATGCTGCTCCAAGTGCCTCATTCCAGCAGCTCTGCCCAATGATAACTGCTTGGTGACAGTGGCTACACCTGTATGTGAACCAGATTGGGCATCTTGGGTCACCTGAAAGGAGATTAAAGGCATTTCCCAGATGTGGTTGCTCCAGAAGAAGCATCCATTAGGAACCCAACAGCATAAACTCCATCACCAGGAGATAGAGACTGTGCTTGGGAAATAACCTTCCCCTCCTCTTACAAAATCTTCCCTTTAATGTCACATCATTCCATTTTATCTGGGCTGAGATTAAACAAGATGATGTGTAGAGGAAGTAGAACAGGTTGGAAACAATAATGTAGTGCCACCACGAGTAAGTCTCCATTTAAAGAAATTATTTTAACAAATAGTGATTAATACAAAAGCTGTCATCTTTCATGAAAGAAATAATTTGCATTTAAACAAATTCCTCCAAAGATGAAAGAAAACAAGGTTACAATAAAGGGGAAAATATTTGGCATCAAACCATCGATACTCCAATTTTATTGTTATCTCAAAGACCTAGATGGAAGATTACTTTGTAAACATATTTCTCAATAGGATAATTTTCTAATGAATGACAGCAGTCTTTGATAAGATCTAACCTTACAAAGTCTTGTTGCAAAACAAGTGTGGTGCTATGGGACTGAACAAAATAGGATATTTTATCTACAAAAGACAGTGACTCTTTCCCAAGGAGGAACTTCACCTGATTTAGGATTCTGCAGCGATGGCTGCAACTCTTTGCCTTCTTTTGAAACCCCATCTGCAAACTGACGGACAGATCAGCCAAGCAGGGATGGAATTGTCTCATGGATTTCCCTCCATGCTGAAATCTGGCACTGCCAGAACTGGCATTTTTAGCTGATCTTGTACCTTTGGGAGGTCATGTGAAAACCATGTTCTTAGCAAGGCCCCCAAAGGGCTCACAGTGGGGTTTACATTGTTTGAATAGTTCCAGGCTTTGCTTTCAGGAAGTGCTTGTGGTTTACCATTGGTCAAAGGATTTCCTTGGAATCTTTCAGATATTCACCCTTCTTCTTCAATGGGAATGTGGAGCTATTGAGGACCAAGAGGTGCTTTGTACTGCTATTTTATTTGTAAAATTGATTCCAAAGTTTTTGCCTTCACCTCTGCTTCTATGACACTGTATCCTTTAGAACCAAAATGATGGTTATCTCCCTGGTTCTTTGCTTCCTCATGCCTGGTTTTGTTTTCATTTTTATTTTTAAAATATTTTAACTTTTTCTTTGTACTATAAAACTCTCTATGCTAGAAATACTAACGGAAAATAAATATACAATAATTATCTCCCTCTTTTAAAAAATTTTTGGTGTATTGCATTTTTATATACTCAAGTTCATAATTTTCCCTGCTTAGTGTACGAAAAATTATCAAAGGCAATAAAAATGAAAGGAAACAGCATCCCTGATTTTCTTAAAAATATCCCAATAAGTAAAAAAAGTGGAACAAATCCTTAAAGCATCTACCCAGCCAGGCTCTTTTCCATTTTTTTTCCCATAAGCACCAGCTGTTTTTTCCATACCAGCACAAAGGACATATTTACAGATTCAGTTTATGGGAGCTTTGTTTATGCACTGGATGAGGATTAACAACTCGTTTTAATTAATATGGCAAAACCAAGTTCAAAGAAGGCAGAAAATTTGTAAATCTTGTAAGACCTCTAATTCTGGCTGTGCTTTTAGATGCAGAAAATGTGCCGCATGGAATTTTCCATATTAACATTTTTTCTTAGGTTTGCACACTGTAATCCTTTCTCCATCACCATTTCACATGGAACCTCCTGATTTAGTGGATCTTTAATTACACTCTCATGTTCCCAATCTTTGGTGTGCCTTTATGATACTTCTGTAAAATGTGCATCACTGTTGTCATTTTTGGGGTTCATTGAGCAGAAAACCTGGGAAAGAGCAGGCACCTACACCAAGGACTTGCTTTTCAGGGCAACTTCTGCCACTGCAAATCCAATAGCATCGATACGAAAAGAAGGAATCACATATTTGGGTGGAAACCACTTGGATTTTGCAAGACTAAATCACATCAAACCACTCTAACTTTCCTTTGTGGCAAATTAAGGAGCCTTGTAGAGACATGAAGCTGTAAATGTAACATATCTTGACTTTAACAGGGCTTTTAGAATGGTCAGACACATTCCTGGAGTGAAACTGAGGGAACAAAACCTCAGAACTGCCTGAGGAGCTGCTGAGAAAACTGGTAATACACTTTTCCAACAAAAGGAAAGGACCAGCGGGGTTTTCCTGTGGTCACTCTTGAGTCTGAAGTTTAATAAATCTCTTATAAGGGTTTAACTTATCAAAGATTCAGGATGAATGATAGCAAGAAGTTCCCCAAGGGAAGATTCTCAAGCACTACATTAACTCCAGGCTGTTCAACACTGGATTCTCCATACATTTTTCCAAGCACAAATTGGACTCTTTGAGGACAAAGGGGCAGATTCAATCCAGGTTCCTTTTTGGCTGATGCCATGTAGCCACATGATTTAATGCCTTGGAGCAGTGTCAGAGCCAAATTACCCGTTTGAGATCAGGAATCGCAAGTACAAAAGTCCAGGTGAAAAGGGGCTCTTTCCCACCCCGTTTTTACTCCTTGAAAGGCCACTGGCTCTGTAGGTCACCCTAAGGTCTGGCTTAGAGCTACATCCTTTAAAACATCATAAATAATGGCATTGTGAAGTGAGTAAAGCTGTCCTGGGAAAGGGTTCTGTGGCGTGAGTTGGGTTTGCCTTTGTGGCTTCCTCAATGTTTTCCAGACTCCATAAACAGCCAAAGAAATGGAAATAGCAGCCATTGCTCTAAACTGTGTGACACATCAGCTCCCACTCCACATCTAGGAATTCTGTCTGAGCAATCCTTACAGAGACTTCTCTCACCTGCATGATCTGCTAAAAGTCTGAGAACATATGAGCTGCTGGAAGAGGGAAAGGCCTTGGGATGGGGAATGAGAACACCTGTGTGATGCTACAGTTGGGTTCCTGACTGGGGAATCTATTCCCCATCACGTGTGGGAGCCATGCAGATGTTCCCAGCTGTGGCAGCAAAGATCAACACCCAGCCATGGCCCAGACACTTTCCTGCCATGCAGAACCACACCGGGGTAAGTCAGTAATAGTGAGCTGGGCTAATCAGTTTAATGAGCTCATACAGAGAGTGGCTGCAGCACAGAGTCTCACTTTGATGCCAATTCCCTCATGGAAGGACTCCTTTCATGTCCCAGGCTGCTGTTTAAACCACCAGACCAATCTGCCAGCCCCTGTTCATTGAAATCTGCCATTAATGAAGGAGGAAGCATTTGGATCTGGTGGCAGGAGAAGAATATTTGGTTTGTTTCATCCTGTCATAGTTTTTTCCTCCAGGTTTGTCTCCTTGAGAGGCAATACCAGCAGGGAAATACAGAACATGAAATTCTTTCTGGAGCCTGTCCCTCCTCTGCTGCAAACAGCAGCAGCTTTGTTAACCTGTACATTCAGCTTCCTCTTCTATATCGTGAAGAACATTACTGTGATCTATAAATCCTTTTGGGGCTGCGAGTCTGCAAACTGGTTTCTTTGACAACTTAAATACACATCTCATGTCTCCTTCAAGAACGATTCTATGAGGTTTTTGATGAAAACTACAGAAAAAGCACCTGTGAGCCCATTGTTAGTCAAATTAGAGCCCTTGAAATATTACTTTCTATTATTCACCATTTTAAAGGAGTTTAATAAGCTGCATTTTATCAAACACCACTGTATTTTTCAAAGGATTTCAGAGAGACTGTCTCACAATTTTTGTTTCCCAAGCTGCACATAATGTGAGAAGAAAACATACCAAGTTTCTCAGGAATCATTCCATAGCTAATTCCAAACCAATTATTTTCTATAAAAGTGGTGGTGTAGAGGTTTTGTGGTTGCTGTATTTAATTTTTACAGAGCAAGTGTTGATGGCACACAGAGGAAGAGAATAGATGCAGGAGACAAAGCAGCCCAATAGAAGATGTAGGGTTTAAATATATGGGCTATCTCTAAAATCCTGTTACTAAATTCAGGATGTTTACTACACCATAGAATTACAGAATGGTTTCAGACGGAAAGACCTTAAAGATCACCCAGCTCCAACTCCCCACAGGGATGCCACTACTAGTTCAGAAGTCAGCGTTAAAATTTTTAAACAATGTAAACAACTTCTTGCGATTTTTAAAATAAACACTGACAGCTTTTCTTCTCCCAGCTTATAGAGAACCAGCAATAAGTCTTTTATTTCAGTCCTGCAAGAATATTCTGGTAGTTCTGATTAAAGCATTGCACAAAATTAATTGCCTGTTTAATATTTTAACGTCATGACTTCCAGAGAAAACTGTTTGGAGCAGGAATATGGCCTGTCTAGTGGCTTTGTAATGAACACAGTAAAGTCTCAAATCCGATTCAGACTTCTCAGTGCTCCTGCAGCTGAGCCAATACAGTGATTTGATATGATTTCTACCACACAATCCATCAGGATGGGTGGGCAGTGTCAGCCTTCCTGCTCCTTTGTTGATGAGGTTTCCTTTTGGGAGGCAAATGGAGCTCAAAGGAGGTTTGGCACTGATGCACCTGGTGGTACCTGGATCCCCGCAAGGACACAGTGACCGTGTGTGGTTTGTGTTGTCACCAGCTCTGACTGTGGCCCCATGGGGTACCTGCCCTGCACTGCCCGCCTGGACACACTGACATTTCCTCCCTTCCCAGATCAAACACATCCATCCTGGGCAATGAAAGATTTATTTCTTGAGTGCCATAATAGTCACGCAAATGAAAGCACAGTCCTTCATGGAGTTTTTTGGGGTTCACTGGGCACAATCTCCTTGCGAGTCTGGGCTGCACAGTCCAGCGGGGTCACAGGGATGGCCATGCATAGAATCACTGGATGGTTGGGGTTGGAAGGGACCTCTGGACCCAGTGCAAGGCACGGTCACCCGGAGCAGGTGACACAGGAACACGTCCAGGTGGGGTTGGGATGTCTCCAGAGAGAGAGACTCCACACCTTCCCTGGGCAGCTGAGCCAGTGCTTTGCCCCTCCATGGAAAGAAGTTCTTCCTCGCGTTGAGGTGGAACTTCTTGCATTGTAGTTTCGGGGCACTGCTCCTTGTCCTGTCCCTGCACAGAGCCTGGCACCACCCTCTTGGATTCATACAGATCGCTCTTTCCTTCTCTCTCCCCGAAATCTCACGGATCGCTTTCGGGGAGCGCTGCCAGGGTGATGCCGGCCGGGCCCGGCGGCCCGGGGGCGGTGCGGGGCTCCGGGGGCGTTGGCCGGGGCAGGGCCGGAGCGGGAGCAGGCAGGGCCGGCCCAGTGTCGCCCCGTCCCCTCACGGTGCCCGCGCTCCCGTGCGCGCTCCCCCGGCGGGCGGGGGGGGCGGGGGGCCGCCGGGGCGGCGCGGTC
>VZRM01000274.1:80410-124849 GCA_013397955.1 Grantiella picta | reverse complement strand
AGCGCCCGCGCGCCTGCGCCGTTTGGGGCCGTTGTGCGCGTGCGCGCGGGGCGCGAGCGGCCCTGAGCCGCGGTGGTACAGTCACAGCGATGGGGACATCTCCGGCACCGAGCCCGGGAAACACCCCCGGCATCCCCCGGCCAGCCTGCCACCGGACACCGCCTCGCCCGCTGACCCAGGGCGCTCAGTGCCACGTCCAGCCTTATCTTAAACGCTGCAGGGACGGGAACTCCAGTACCTCCCTGGGCAGCCCCTTCCAATGTGTGACCACCCCTTGTGTGGAGAAATTGTTCCTAATGGCGATCCTAAACCTCCCCTGGCACAAGTCCTCTCATCGCTAATTGCCCTCAGTCACTGAATCTCAGAATCTTTGAGGCTGGGAAAAACCTCAGAGACCATCGAGTCCAGCCAGTGCCTGATCCCCACCTCGCCACCCCGCCCGGAGCGCTGAGTGCCACCTCCTGGGACACCTGCAGGGATGGGCACTCCAGACCTCCCTGGGCAGCCCCTGCCCATGTCTAATCTCCCCTTCTCTGAAGAATTTCTTCTTAATGTCCAACCTAAACCTACCTTGGTGTATCTTAAGACTGTGTCCTCTTGTCCTGTCCTGGGTTGCCTCAGTGTCCCCAGTGCCTCATTGTGCCTGTGTTGGCAGGGGTGTGGGAGAAGATGATCTTCAAGGTCCCTTCCAACCCAAACCCTCTGTGATTCCATGGTATTGGCCTGTTGTGGTGCCAGGCACAGCCAGTCATGGTGGTCAGACAGGAGGCCTTCTGCTGCCACACTTTTATTCCTCAGATGTTTGAGGATGAGGAGGAAGTGTCCTTGGCTATGCTGTTCTGGGGTTCTTGCCCCTGGAAGTGCTTATGTGGCATTTGCCTATCCCAAAAACTCCCCAACCCTGTCCCCTGCCCTCTTAGTCTGGGGCTTCTCATGCTGTGGGTAAGATCACACGTAACTCACCCAAAGGAGTCCTGTGTTCTCCCAGCTGGAGTCCTGAAGCAGCTCACATATCGGAGTAACACTGCATTTTAATGCTCCTTCCCTTTTTTCTGATATAGGTCTTACAAAACATGAACATGCTTTATTTGAAACATGTGCCTAATCCAGTTGCAGTCAGGAGTCTCACTGGCATCAAAAAAGCAGGATGGGATGCATAAACCTCCAGAGTTGTGGTCATGGGTTATTATGTTATTAAGTTACTGAGGGCTGTCTAATTTGTCCTTAATAAAGGGCTGCATTTTATAGGTGGGACTGTAATACAATCCTACAAACGCTGTACTTAGTGGAGAGGGAAGCAATTATGCTGCGAGTCACGGATATTTAAAAGTAGTTTTACAAGCTGCTCTGTACATTACACGTACCCAAGCATCAGCCCCATCTACTGCACTTGGCGTGAGTGGTTGTAACTGGTTTGGCCTGTGTAGAAAAGAGGCACCAACCTACAAATTCAATTATTAAATGTTGTTGCTTGATGTGCGTCCAGTATCTCCACATGGTGTGTAAGCTGGGGGGTTGATTGGTTGGTTGGTTTCTTTCCTTTTGGGATGTGTAAAAAATGGTGAGTTTTTGGCAGCTGTCGAAAGTGAATGAGATGATTTCAGTTCAAGTTTCTAAAGCTGGAGGAATAGTGTCACTACTGCAGTCTTGGTTTATTTATGTCTATAATAGCTTTCTTACCATAGTTCCAGTTTTGTCTCAGATTTATATTGGCACTAAGACTTGTTATTTTTTGCCACTGAAGATCTGTGGAGGGAATATAAAAAAGATAAATTGGGAGTGTGTTGATTTTCTTCTTGTACCTGTTACAGATGGAGAGACTAAAACAGATACAGGTTTTGTAAGGTGCCTTTTTTCTAGGCAAATGCCTGTTTGGAGCTGAAGTTAAAAAAGAAAACTCTCAGAAACTGCTTGTTCCCTTTTATCACCCTGTGTTAATCCCTGACAGTTTGAAAATGTGTTTAATACCATAAATATTTTTATACTTAGCTACTTCATGGTGGCTTCTACTCTGAGTTAATTGATTTATTTATTATTTATTTGACATCCAAGACTAGTTTCTAGAGCTGTTTGAAGTGAGTATAATTACGGGTTTGTTTCCTGTTTTTCAAATTAATTAGTATTGGTGTAGTATTCTGTAAAGATTTACCTTGTAAATGTTTACTTGGTTCAGCAATCCTAACATTTAGAGACTTTTGGAGACTAAGATCATACTGCTACACATTGTAGGTAGAAATGATTTTTCCTTCTTATGCTGCTCCTTTTTTTTCTTTTTTTTTTCACCCCAGATCTTTCACGTAATTGCAGACCAGATCAGTAACTCCTGAATTATTTGATTGCATTATTTTTCCCATTTTCTTACAGTTATTCTTTCTTTTGTGGTACTCCTTGACATCGAATTGTTTTCATTAGTTGCTAAAAATGAATGACCTGGCTTCACCAGATCTCCCTGGAGAGATTTCTGATTTTTGGGTGTTGGATGAAGTAGCTGGGGTGGAAGGGCTGGGCGTTTGCAGCAAACACTGGGATCTTGCACTGAGTACCATGCACTGGTCCATGAAGCAAACTCACCACGGCTTCAGGAGCAAATTCTGCTGTAGGTCTTTGTGTTCTCCCCTCTCCACTCATTCTCGCTTTTCCCACAGAAGGGATGGAAGGTGAACACTGGGGGAGAGTTGCTCAAACAGCTAAAGAAGCTTGAAAAAGTTCAGCTGTAAGAATAACCCCAGTGTCATCTGGCGAGGAGCTGATGACGGTCACAGGGTGTCCATGGAATTGTCCTTGGGACAAACTGAAGGCCGTGGAGTTCCCATCTTTGTCCTTGTCAGTCACCACCCTGCCATCTCCCTGTGTTCCCAGTGCCTGCCAGCACTGGGACTCCATTTACCTCTCCCAAACCATGACACAGCACAGGGTTCTTAGGATGAGCAGGTTTATTTAATTAGTGTTCAGTTCAGAAAGGCAGTGAAGAACATCTTTATATTCTTGGGCTCACAGTAGGCTGAGGGGTGGGAGACCAGCAGAGAGAAGAGTTACCCAGTGTTGGTTGGCCTAGGACACGTAGCAGGAGCAAGGGAGCACTTGGAAAATCTGCTTTTTCAGCTGTCATACATTATTCACTGCACTGTGAAAGACAACAACACACTTGGCCAAGGCTGCTTTATTTTATTAGAGCAGGCAGATGTTGAATGCTTAAATACTGCTTTGCCTCCTCTGTCTTTCATTAAAGTGAAAATACAACTTACATTCATGGAATTTGTTTGCATAATGCTTTGCCTGATTTTTATTAAATTTCACAGAGTTCTTTTCTGTAACAAACTCTCTTTTCAGTGCCAATGTGTTGCCAACCAGCTGGACACCCGGCTTCCCAAAAGGTCATATGCATGTTTGCTAAGCTTGGCAAGTCAAGATCAAAATGAAATTATGATAAAAATCCATGTGGATTTCTAACTTGGAGTCTGAGGTTCAAGACAAAGGTGAGAAATCCTGAAGAGACTGGAGTGCTCTGTAGGTGCACAGATTGGGAAAAGGAGTTTATTTCCTTAGAAGTTATTGAGGTTGTTTTGAATAATAGTCTGTGATGAAGGTGTGTGACCTGCTGATTCCCTTCATGCTGATGTGGCTACCTCAGTGTTCAATAATTTGAGCCCTTTGCAAGTTATTTCCTATGTTAAGGAAAATGAAAGAGTTCATATCTTGTTCTAATTATGAAAACTGATACTGAACTGATAGTACTTTCCCAAAAAGTAATCAGCATAATCCTTTGAGGAACATACCCTGTATTAATTTGTCTTAGAGACAGTAACATTGTGTTCTTACAGCTGTTTGAATGCTCCATGTAGGTAAATTCCCAGGGTGACAGGAATGGGCAGTGAGCAGAACTTGTTGTATGTGCAGCTGGGATATATAGAGGCAACTCTTCCTGGATTAATGGGATGGTTTTGGACTCTGTGGTTTTCTAGGGGAGATCCCAAACATCCAGTAATTTGTTTATTCAACACAGGTACTGCTTTAGATACTCAGAATCAGCACTTAAGAACTGTTGATAGCAAACTGATTTCCATCTGCACTTTACAGGTGACATAGTATCAGTGAGCTTTGAACCTGCCAGAGACAGAATATTGCCAATTTCCTTCACACTGATGTGAAATCGGTGGGAAATGATACAGAACTGTCTGTTGACTGAGGATTCAGTATATCCAAGACACAAAGAGCTTTAATAAATCTCACCTGCATATTTGAAGGTTTAGGTGGTGGAATGTAAAAGTTATGACTCAGCTTTCATAACTCTGTGGCTGTAGGATCCTGTAATCTGTTTATTTAAATAGGTTTCTGACGGTCTCTGCACAGATCCTTTGAGCTCTGCTTTACTGGGTTCAAGTAAACTACTAGGGAATCTCACCAGGACTTTGGTTGGCAGGTGTAGCTCATGAGTGATTAAAATGCACTGCAAAAATGAGTTATTAAAGCAGAGCATGACCTCTCCTGAGCTTAGCTGGGCCAAACCTGTCATGCTGTGCTCAAGGGTTTATCTGAAGTTCAAGTGATTTAATCAAAATGCTCCACCCTGTCTTTATCTAAATTACAGATGTCAAATGCAACAATGAAAGTATTTTGACACAGAAGTGACCTTGGATACAGAAATCCACTTAATTAAAAAATGTGTCAAGGACCTGACACACGTACTCCCTCGCAGGTCATCAGGTCTGGCTCTAAAAATTTATCTTGCCATTGGAAGAGTGTGCTGTGCAATTGGTGAACTATTTGGAGAGCATGATGTGATGAACCTGTGTATGGAAATGCTGGAGCTCTGGGATGACACACTTCAGCCGGATCTGGAAAGATGGAAGGTTCATAATTATTTCTGATGAGGTCATTTGTGGGAACTGAGCTCCACTAAATAAAACAGGAGCACTGGTACTGAAAGAGGAGGAGACAGAAGTGGAAGCAGGGTCCTGCCAATCGTGCAGGAGGAAAAACAATCACAGAATGAACTCTTCTGTGTTCTTTCAAAGTCACATAAATCGGTTGGTGGCCTTGTCATTGTGTACCCACATGGGAGATCTGAAGGCAGCTCTCAGCATTAGAAAGTAGATTATTATGAACTTTATTGATTTGTTAATGGACTAATAATTGTCTCCTCTGTTGCTTGCTATAAATTTCTTTAAGGAGTAGGTTATTCAGAGCAAGAGTCTCCTTTTCCCAGCTGTGGCTGTGACTGAATAAATGGTCTGGGGGAGGCAGAACTTGGGCAAAGCTGACCTGTAATGCAGCTGGTGGGGCTGCATTTAATAATGCACCAGATTGAGAGGGTGAATAAGAGTTGGGAACAGAGGTAAAAAATGTGATTGAAAAATCATCTGCTATTTTTAAAGAAACAGTAATTTTTACAAATTGGTCATTATTGATTTTTCTATTGCCTGTTGACATAGAGGGGAAAGAAAACTCTGAAGTTGAAGCTCTGACCTACAAGCATTTTACTCCAAATTTTAGATATTAATCTCATTCTTTATACAGGCCTGTTGAACTCTTAACATCCATTACCACTACATAGTATAATCATTTTGGAGAATAATGTGAAAGCAGTTGGATGTCTGCTCA
This sequence comes from Grantiella picta, assembly GCA_013397955.1. Classification (NCBI taxonomy): domain Eukaryota; kingdom Metazoa; phylum Chordata; class Aves; order Passeriformes; family Meliphagidae; genus Grantiella; species Grantiella picta. Next base: position 119,248 of record VZRM01000274.1, on the reverse strand, counting down.
TGCTTTTGAGCCCTTAATAATTTTATTTGCTCTATGTTAGAAGCAGCTCTTGTGCAAAGATTAGGTAGATCACCACTCCCCTTTCCATCCAGACTTTTCAAAAAAGGTTCACTACAAAGGTTTCCCTTATCCCCTTTATTTTCCTGCTGGGTGATGGTAGGTTTCTTATTCTGTAGTTTGTTCTGCATTATTATGATGCATGTACTGCTTTAAAATGACTTGTGGCTGCTGACATTTTTGCTTCCCAAGGCACGAAGTTGATGCAGGTGGTTCCTGGCTGGTGCTTGCAGTGCCTCAGCTGGTGGCCTCCTGTTTGAGACAACTAAAGGCACTGTCTTGGAAATCTGTGCTCATGGGGCTCTTCTTTTCTGAAATATACCCAGAGGATTCCATTCTTTGCCTGTATAGACTGGGAAACAAGAGCAGAAAGCTCCATTTTGCCATTAGGACTCTGTTGTGCGTTTGCTAATATTGGCAATATTTTTTTGCCTCTCCCAAGCCAGGGTGTGAATTTTCACATGTAATAAAGCAATGTCTGGTTTAAGATGTTCCTCAGAATGCTGCCCTGTCCCAGGTCACATCTGTGTCCTCAGTGTGAAACTCTCAAGGGGGCTCAGTGCTGGGAATAGGACCTGAGGAGTTGCTGCTGGCCTGGGAGGAGCCTGGGCCTCTTATCCTGGTTGCATTCCTGAGCACCACTTTGGACAAAGCCAAGGAGCAGGAACACATCCCAAGGTGCTGTAGCCAGCGCTGGCTCTACATCCATAAAAAACAACCTTTACATGTCCTTAAAGATCCTGATGTCCAGCCTCGCAGTGGTGTCACAGCAGCAGAATCTTTCTCAGCCTGGGGCTTGTGTGTCCTTCCTGTGTTAAACTGGAGCCTTTGCAGTGGGTGGGCAGCGCCAGGCCTGCCCAAAGCCCTTCCTGGGGGCTTTTCCCCCAAACTGGTCTTTGGTCCTTGATCCTTGTGACTTTGCAGCTGAGGTGCTGCTGCTGCCACAGCAGAAGGACTGCCCTCTTGGAGTGTAGGATTTGCTGAATTGGAGACAGTGGAAACTTTACTCGTGTCAAGCAGTCGCCTTTATTTGATACCAGATTTTGGGGTTTTGTTTTGTTTGTTTGTTGGTTTTGGGTTTGTTTGGTTTTTTGTTTGTTTGTTTTTTACTGGGGAGATGGAACAGACCTGCCAATATTGAAGCTTCTGATGTTTCTCTGGTTTGCCTGATGCCTTTCTTTAATATATTTTTTCTAAGGGAGAAACTTTTTCCTTGAAACTAGAGCCTCTTGGACTTAGCAATATGATGTAATATTTACTTATTTATGAAAAGCAGTCACTTGTTCCAAACATACAATTCACCTGTTCAGCTTGAGTCTGTCACAATGCTGACTGCAACAGGCTTTTTTGGAAAGTAAGGAACAGTGTTGGTAAAAGATTCTGTAGAGAAAACATGTCAATCCTTAGTGTTATCACAAGCACAAATGAGAGCCTGTGCATTCTGCAAGTGTTACAGTTTTTATTCCAGCTTTCAGAGTATCTCCTTTCCTTTTCAGATGAATCTGCGTTCTGTATTTACTGTAGAACAACAAAGAATATTACAGCGTTATTATGAAAATGGAATGACAAATCAAAGTAAAAATTGCTTTCAGCTCATATTACAGTGTGCACAAGAAACTAAACTGGATTTCAGCGTGGTCAGGGTAAGTACTGAGGCCTTCCAAATTTGTTAGACATACACATTCATTGCTTCACATAAAATATATAGGGATCTAGAATCTCTAACTGTATCCTTATCTAAAATCAGACTTCAATGTGTGTGTGTGTGTGTTTGTGTGTGTGTGTATGTGACATTCATTTTTACCCAGTGAGAATATTTAGAGTTTGTTTTCCCTGAAATATCTTCACATGACTGTTGCATTTAGCAGGGGCCAGGATTGCATAAGGAGGGATTTTTGGTTTTTTCCTTTTGTTGGGATTTTAAAAAATTTTTATTAAATTACGAGTTGATTTGCCCTGTAGAAACTTTGTAGAATGATTGTATCAAAGCAAGGTCACATTATTAAAAACTATTTTTAAGCTAAATAAGTTTCTACAAATTAATATATTTGGGGGAAACAATTGTGTAACTATTTCTTTTGATGCACTCGGTCATAGTGGTATTCCATATCACAATCATAAATATTGTGGTCCCTCATGGTTATTTACAGTGAGGACATTCTTTCCTTTTAAAACAAGAATGTCACTAGTGCTAACAGGAGCTCTTACAGAGTCTATGAATTCCACAGGAAGGGAAATAATAATCCCTTTGTGAAACACTAGACAACAAAATGGCTGTTGTCCGAGAGCAGAAATAGAAATCCTGAAGCATTAGATGGAAAAATAACAGGGGCAGTGGAGCTCCCAGGAGCTGCTGTGACACTGAACACTGAGGAGGAACAAGTGGGATCAGTCTAGGTTGGTTTTTAATTGGTTTACCAGTGGTACATTGACAATAACAGCCCTGCTCCCAAATTCTTACCTGGATTCCCCTCTCTCAGAACACTCTGGAAACATTAAAAGTTACTTTCTCAGCTCGAGGTGGTGGAAGCTGTGAAAGTGAGCCAGGGATTCAGGCTCCAGGGCGGGTAGACAGTTGTAACGGGAATCTGGATGCTGATGGTGCAGCCAGGGCTGGTTTGCTATTTTTGTGCTGATTGAATGTCCTAGAGGAGGCAGCCCAGCTCTCCTCTCCTTGCAGCTCTCTCCATCTTCATGTTCCCTTTCCCTCTCTGTTTCCCTTCCTGCAATCAAGTATCCTTCCTTTAGGTTTTTCTCTTTCTGAGTCCTGATTTGCAGCACTTAAACTTTTTCTTACTTGGGAAGTGCAATGGAAACAGATCCAATGTTGGTCCTGCATTTGTCATATTGTAGCATGATCTTGCCTTTCTCTTCTTTAGACCCCTCCTTTCTACTTCTCCTAATGCCCCTTTTTCCCTTTTTTTTTTTCTATAAACCCCTTGGTCAGTGATTAGTTGTTTGCAAAATGATACTGAGTTGCAGCTGGCACATGCAGATAGGATTTTAATGGGCACATGGATTCCATGAATACAGTTGGTCAGGAGAGTGGGGCTCTCAGCACAAGCAAAGCTGACCAATAACTGACATTTTACTGCATGTTACAAACTGTGCTTCAAAATAGACATTTTTTAAAAATTGACAAAAAAAATAGTAGAGTGGAATTGTGTATGGCAGGGATGTTTGCTTTCCTGTAGGAAATTAGGCACAACGGTGTCAATGAAGTAAATCTTGAGGGTAACTTCAGGACAGTAGGCACAGGAGTCTCAGGATTTTTGAGAAACTGGGTCTTTGGAATTGAGACTGGGGTTCTCCTGTGTATTACTTTTGGATCCCAAGCAGGAGAGGCGTGGATTTCTACCCTGTATTGTTCTGGCCTGGATTTCCACCCTGTCATGTTCACTGCATAATCACTAAATGATTTACATATTTGTAAACTTAGATCTCGACTTGAACACTTAACATGTCATCAGATCTGCTTAAAAATGGAATTGCTAATTTTTTTCTGCTTCTTTAACGCCTTGGTTTGTGTTTGTTGTCATGGCTGTTGTCATTTGCAGACGTGGGTTGGCAACAAGCGGCGGAAGATGAGCAGCAAGAGCACAGTGGAATCTGGGGGAACCCCCCCAGGGACCGCCCCTGCCACTCCCTTCGTGCCCCCGGAAGCAGCAGTGAGAAACGTGGTAAATATTGCTCGATCCCAAAGCCAGCAATCCTCCTGGACCTCTGCTAACAACGACGTGATAGTGACCGGTATCTACAGCCCTGCCAGTTCGTCGGGCCGGCCGGGAGCCGCCAAGCACATGAACGCTTCCATGGCAGAGCTCCACAAAGCCTCCATCCCACGGCTGCCGGGCAAGAGCGACGCAGAGTTCCAGCAGCAGCACATCCCCCTGGGACGGCAAGTATCCCACTGCAAAAACGCTTCTCTGTTAGTAGGGGAAAAGACCATCATCCTGTCCAGGCAGACGAGCGTGCTCAATTCCGCGAACTCCATTTACAGTCACACGAAGAAAAGCTACGGCGGCTCCTCGGTGCAGACGGCGGAGCTGGTGTTACCTCAGAAACCCATGATTTGCCACAGGCCCTGCAAGGCCGAGCCCGCGGGGTGCCAGCGCTTGCACAAACCCGAGCACGCCGCCCTGGCGTCCCACATGCCCCCCGGGCCCAGGGCCCACCCCAGGGACCCCGCGTGCAGCACCCAGAACCTGGAGATCCGCGAGGTGTTCTCGCTGGCCGTCACTGACCAGCCCCAGCGGCTCGTGGCCGGGAGCTCCTCGCAGAAACATCCCTCCCTGGAGGGCAGCTGCCTGTCCATCGCGATGGAGACGGGCGACGTGGACGACGAGTACGCGCGGGAGGAGGAGCTGGCCTCCATGGGAGCGCAGATCCACGGCTACTCCAGGTTCTGCGAGGGCGGCGGCTCCGGCCGCGGGGACAACCAAAGCGTGGCCGTGGCCGGGCCGGGCCGCAGTGGCGGCTGTGGGTCACAGGTGGGCAGTGCCAGGGATGTGCCTGACAATCTCCTCTACCACAGCAGAGAATTCCACCTGCCTGCACGGACCTCATTGCACACCACATCCAGTACGATTTATAACGCTGCGAATGCGGCCAGAAGTACCTTTTCTCCTCATTTTACATCTTCAAGTCAACTGAGGCTGTCGCAAAACCAAAATAATTACCAGGTAATCCATCAGTTTGTCTTCAAACCTTGAAGCCAAGGTTGTAGATAAATGTTGTTTTCTTTCAAAGTTGGTAGCTACTGAGCAATAGATTCACCTTTCTGCACGCTGTGCTCCTTTCATGCCTTTCAGTGGAGATAACTCCTTCTCAAACCCAGTGCAGGCAGCACTGCAGTGTGGTAGCACTTTTACCTGCCCAGCTGAGCCCCTGCTAGCCATATGTTGAAGTTCAGTGAGGATTTCATGGATTCCTTGGCTGAATTTTGGCTGCAGGAGGGTCATACCTGCGAGCTGCTGGTTGCTCAAGCCTGTGTTGTCCTGTCTTGGCCTTCCTGCACCTGCCATGGCCGTACCCTGGGTGTTCCCCTGGGGACACACATCACACGTGGCACAGGACATTTGTGTGCTGTGCATTTGCTCAGCCCTGCTGATGTCAGCTTGGATTCCTGAACCCCCTGTGCAGGTGGCAATCTCTGGACCTGTGTTCTGTCAGGGAGTAGCATTCCTTCTGAGGAAGCTCAGCTTCCTTTCCCACAACATCTAATTCAAATAACCAGTTTTGCATTCAATCCCTTTATTCCTCAACCTGTACTAAAGTCCCTTTAGTGATACTGAGGGGAAATGAAATGCAGATCACTGAAGAACTAAAAGATGTTTAGGAGAAACTGCAACAGTTGACACATTTTTTTATTTTTTGGTATTACTAGGGGAGAGTTACTTGTGCAGAAAAAATCCAAATTGGTATTTTTCATGGATTTTTACACCATCTGGTGTGACATAGTCTGGAGACACTGAGATAAAAGTCTTTTAAGGCTGACAGGATGTGATTCTGTGTGTCTCACCTGCATGCTTTTGCCTGTTATTGCCTTTTTAATTTATCCTGATAGTAAACCATGTTGATAACATAGCAGCTTTCCCCGTGCTTTGCTCACCAGGATAGAGGACAAGACTTTGTTAGTCATGTTTTTTTAAATTTTTTTTTAGTTTTTCTTTTCTTGTTTTTCTGACTTGTTCCTATCTCATCTGACCATTTGAAAGAAAGCTTTTGAGTCAAGTAAGTGCCACTTTTCACCTGAATTACTACTTTTCTGGGTAATCCAGAGGTTTGATGAACAGAAGGAGTTGAGTGAATTCTGGGTAGTAGGTGGCACATCAGATGAGCTGTTCTTTCCTTTACTCTCACATAGACTTGTCAGTGTTTGCTGTTACTTTTCTTACTTGGTTGTAGAATTCATGAAATGCTGTTTACTTTTGACATCCCAGTTTCAGAGGAGAAGAAAAGCTGTAAATGCACAGATCATTCCATACTTAGCAAAACACTTTGGTAAAAATGCTTATGAGTGAGTTAAGGACATTTTCTTAAGTTGCATGAAGGGAAATCCATTACTGATGCCTCCATCAGCTGTGTGCTCCTGGTGCTTTATTTCACTCCCGAAAAAGCATCAGAGTGATTGATTTTTTCTGTTTTAAAATTTTTTAAAATGAAATTTGGAATAACTTTGTTTTGGGGTTTTATGGAGTAGGAACAGTCTTTTTAAAGAGCTAGAACAGCTCACAGTCAGTGACATTTTATCTGTCCCTGTGGTGTTTTATGGATCACATGAAGATCTCTGGAGCTTTGTTTTGGGGTTTTTTTACTTCCCCTGTTTTAATAACATACATGATTTTTTTGATAAGTGAGGAATTAATCTGTACCCCATTTAACCTCCATGCCTGTCCCAGATACCCTGTTCTTTGGATTGGGAATGTGGATGGAGGGAGCTTCTGTTTCCTGCCGTATTCTTGTCATTCCAGGGTTTTAAACCTCGGAAAAGCTGAGCAGGATGCTGTTAATTCCCTTATTGCTGTGAGCATGCACCCCATGAACCTCTGAGGTGACACTTCTGGGTATTAGAGACTTTTTGAGGTGCTGTCTGAATCCTTTTGGACTTGTTAGGATGGCACTTCATTTTTTTGCAGTCAGTTTATGTTAATTTTATTGCCCATGTTTAGCTAATTTATCCATCAGCACGGAGATGAAAATCCTTAAACTTGGGGAAATCTTCTTGAATTTAAAAATAGATTAAACCTGAGCTAAATGATTATTGGAGTAGTTGAACATCCAAGCAGATGCTTCTTCAAAGTCAGGACTGTGTGATTCATGTTTTGATGAAGTAATTACTGTCATATATTGGTGGGGTATCTAATTAGCAATTAGTTATAGCTTCCTTACTGGTTCAATTAATCAAATTCCTGTTAGTGTAACTTAAGACTAAATTTAATTAAGTGATCAATTTTAATGCCTGAGCAGATTCAGTAAACAAATTCTTCAGCCTACTTGCTTGTCTTAGTTTGACTTTGAGCGTGTTGAAGTAGAGAGGTTATCAGTGCTGTCCTCGAGGCTGAATTGGCATTTAGTCTTGGTTCCTTCCCCCGACCCTAAGGGACAAAAACACTGCTGCAAATCTGTGTATTTTTATTCACTTTGTTCCCAACCCCACCCTTCGGCCTGTTTCACAGAGGCAGCTCAGAACAGTGCTGTGCACCGTGTCTTCCAGGGAGTTCTCTTGAGATGAACTTGGCTGGTTTTGGCCTCACACCTGTCAGAACTGTGTGCATTTGCCTTCCTAGCAACCCTTAATGCCCTGCCAGCTAGATTTTGCTTTATTCCCATAGAAAAGCACTTTTTTTGTTTTGTAGTCCCCTTTAAATTAGTGAAGAGGAGCTACCTGGGTGGGTCCTCAGGGTGCCTTTCCAGTGGATTCTGTGGTGTGAAGCTGTTGTGTGGGATATAGTGTTGTAACAGATGTAACTTTCTATACGGGATTTCTAAAACGTGTTTGTGCAGTGAAGAAATTAATATTTTAGGCTCAAAACCTGGTGCAGGCTGACCCTTGGGAGGAGAGGGTGCTCCTTTCCAGCCCCCCTCAACCCTCTTTGTTCTGTAATGAGAAAGTGTCTGACCTTGGGTGACCTCCAAGTGCTTCCAGCTAAGAGCTGGAAAAATAAAAGTGTTCTACGTGCTTGTGCAGCGGACACCTGTACCAGGCTGCTGTACTTGATTGTGCTCATGCTGCAAGAGCCATCAGGGAAGCACTTTGCAAATACAAGAACTCTCAGTGCAGTTTGGTTCAGTCAGCACAAGTTCACAGGTTTTTTTTCCTCACATACATGTGTTTAATGACCTGAGGTGATTAATCTCTCCAGAGCTGTTTGGTCTCTCCAGTGTTGCTTGTCTGCAGCAGAAGATGAACGTGGAATCCTAAATAAGCCTGAAATATTCCAACATGACACACCTTAGATGGTCAGGGAAAACAGTCCAAGATTGTCGTTTAATGAAGTGTGACCTCTGGGAATGATGGAGAAGCAATAGGAATGGAGGCAGTTCACCTTTGCCTTCACAGCCCTTCCCCTTCCATCTCCAACCTGATACCCCAATTTTTCTGCTGGTACTCAAATCTTTAACATTGAACAGCTCAGTGACAAGAGAGCATGTTTTCTGGAAGATGAAATGATGTAATTGAAAAAGATGTGAGGGCAGCTCTGTCTTAAGCCCTTGGCTGATTCCAGTCTGCTCATCCTGACAGGTTGGGACAGATTGAAAATGAAACTGCTGTTGTGAAATACAAGTTTTGGGGTATCAAAAGTATAGAAACACCCAAGTCACCACTGTGCTACTTTGCCTTCACCCAAAGAAACAGTGTTTTAGTCTTAACAGTAAAGGTGAGTGTGACTGTGGTCTTAATCTTCACCTGTTTACAGACATTAGTGTCCGAAATGAACACACAGTGCTGAAATTGCAGTATTTGCTCTCACAGCAACCTAAGCTCCTTGTTTTCTGTTCTGTTTCCTCCTTCCCCTCTGCAGATTTCAGGAAACCTTACTGTGCCTTGGATTACAGGTTGTTCCAGAAAAAGAGCAGTAAGTACATTTCCATTTAAGTATCTAATGCATCAAGTGAAGCAATGCTAAGTTGATAAAAATGCATTTTTGAAAATGTCAGTTCTATTTACCTTGTGTGGGTTTTTTCCCTTTTTACATTATCTGTAGGTGCACTGTTTCAGTTGAGGTAAAGTTGATGTCTATCTTTAAAAGCAGGTCAAGGTCATAAGCCAGTGGAGGTGATGTGATGCTCAGGTAGGAATTTTGCTCTTAGCTCAAACATAACATCTGAATTGGTAAGGACTGAGAGGTTGGGGTTCAGAGTATGTTTTTTATGTTGAAAGTGAAGTGGTTGTTAATTGAGGCGACTGGATGCTTAAGAGAGTAACTCCCTCTGCAGCTTCTCTGCACATGCACAGAATTAGTCAGTGCTGGCTGTAGGAACTTGATCAAGTCTAATTTTATCCACATAAGTGTCATTTCTGTAGGAGAATCAGCCAGGGTGGTGTCCTCAGTTCACCAATGACTCCAAACCATAACGCAAGGTATGAAACAGCTTTCATCAGGGGAAAAAAAAATCTCTGCCCAACTCTTTTGTTTAGTTACTGCTGAGCATTTCCAGCTTCCCTTTGAAGAGGTGTCAGTTGTGCCTCCTTCCCGTGGAAATCCAGCCTCAGCTTGGATGGTGCAGCCAGGCTCTCCAGGGGCTGCTCCATCAGCCCAGCTCTGTCAGAAGTGTCTGTCATGGTAACCAAACTCACCCTGTCAAAGCCCCCAGTCCATGGAGCTGCCAGTGTCCTGCCAGTGTCCTGCCAGTGTCCTGCCAGTGTCCTGCCAGTGTCCTGCCAGTGGCTGCTGTGTTGGAATGAGGTCTAGGTAATGGAAGAGCCTTTCCTTGCTTTCTCCTGCTGTAACCAGTACTTTTTCCTTTCTTTATTTTTTTCAGTTCTTCTCTTTAGTCTTCAAAAGGTGTGAGTGTTTCCTGTATAAGTAGGAATCTTAGGACCATCACATGAATGGTGGTTTCTCAGTTTTCTAGGTCTCAGCTGTAGCACTTCCAATTTCTGCAGAGTTTGGTACAATCACCTAATTCTTTTTATACAGAGAGCACTTTGTAAGAGCATCTCCCAGAGGAACTGGTACTGTTGTACAAATCCTGTTGTGCTCAATCCATCTTTTTTCTTTCCTAATTCTCTTGAGGAGGCTTTTAAAAATGCTGCTCTTTTCTGGAAGGCTCATCTCCTCTATCACTCAATGACCTTTTAGAGCATCTCACCCAGGAGCTGGGGAGTGTCCTTGGGTACAATTTCACTGCTAAAGAGGGAAGTTTTCCCCTCCCTCTCAGTACCCTGCCACCCCATCCATAGCCAATATCCAGTTGCAAGGTAACCCAGGTCAGGTGTGTGACCTGTCAGGTACAAATTCCGCTGCTGAGTTTGTTTCTAGAGTTGGTTGCTGTGCTGGGGGTCAGCTGAGTGCCAGAGCCAGCTCAGAATGTGCAGGGGGTGCACAGGGCTGGCAGTGGGTGATGTTGGCCTCAGACCCCCCAGCTCCCTCAGCCACTCTGGTGTTCCAGACCCTTCCCCAGCTCCATTCCCTTCCCTGGCTCCAGGCCCTCAATGTCTTTCCTGCAGTGAGACACCATTCAGGATGGTTATTAGGGAATTCTTTTTCTTAGACCTTTAATCCTTTGTCTTTTTAACCAATAAAATGCATAAAACCCACTGGTTAATACAATCTTGTTTAGCAACATCTGTTTGCAGATTTGTGGATGCACTTTCCCAGTTTGAGTGCCGAATCAGCCTCCTTAAGGAGACAAGTTGAGGACTTGGCACCCTAAAACTGCTGTTTACACAGAGGTGTAAGACAACCAAAGGACAAAAAGCTCCTACTTCCTAGAAACTTTGATTTCAACTGTGAAATTCTTTTGAAGAAAGAGTGTAAGGGAACAGAAATAGAATGGATAGAGTTGTAGAACTGCCATTATGGCAATTACTGCCATTCAAACAGGAAAAAAGCTAATCTGTATTTTGGTTAAAATGGAGAAGATTGTCTTTTAGATGCTGTGAATTTTTAATCTTTTGCCTCGATGTTTTGTTTCCCTTGCCCTGTCCTTCAACTGTATCAGGAGAGAAATAAAAGCTGTGCAGTTCTGCAGAAACTCTTTCTTGTCTGCTCAGCTCTGCTGTAGGATGATGTAACCCTGATTGTTAATGAATATTAGTCTAGAAATATCTCCCTCTCAGTAACTCATGAGAGTGTCTTTGGAAATGACAGAGTTCTGTGTTCTCTCCTGGTGCATGTGCAGTGGCCTTTATGAATGCATTGATTTTTGGTTTTTCACAGGGTGCTGGAAGGATAACAAGGATTCAAAAATAGCAGTGAAGATACCAGTTAGGGAGAATTAAAAGGGGGAAAATATCTTCACTTTTGTCCTTGTGTTTAAGTCTTGAGTGTACTGACTGTGCTTCAGTTCTGTGTCATCCAAGGTCTGAGCAGAATGCTTTGTGTTGGTGGTAGGCTGTAAAGTATTGCTGTGCTCTGGAGAACATTTGTCACACAGGTGGTGACTTTAGGTCAGCTGTGCCTTAGTGGTGACGTTTCATTTCAGGGGAGAGAGAAGGTTTGTCTGCCCTGAGCTTCATTTTGGGGTGTCTGAGCTCTCAGTCTGATATATTTGGGGATGGGAAAGACCTGAAATGGGTAGAGAGTTCCCGTGCTAGATTTTGATTTTTAAATCACTGTTTGCACATGATCTGTTTGAATAAAACTCTGTCACAGGCGTGCAGGCATGCTTTGGGGCAGGGGAGGGGCTGAGGTGTGAGATCTGCCCCCAGCTGTTCTGGGCATGGGGAGCACAGCTGGATTGTGTGGGGAGACACATCAGTACAGCCCTGAAGAAAGTTCCTCCTTGGCCTGGGGAGTGAAAGGCTCAGCAAAACCAGCAGCTGCCGCAGGAAAAGCGACTTGAGCTGAGAGCAAACACCTCAGAGCAGCTTTACAGAGAAACCCGGCAGGGATTAAAGCTGCCTGCAGTCAGAGGGCACCTCAGCTCTGCCTTTTGTCTTAAAACTATTCCAGGAGGAGCTTGGGGAGTTCTCTCCACCTCCCTCTGCTCTCCCAGGAGGGGAGAAAACTGCTTTAGTCGAGTTGGTGGGAGCATGTGTGAGTGAGACAGTCGGGGTGTGCAGTGAGAGGTGAGCCAAGCTGCAGGTCTCTGGATGGGAACTCTGTCCTCGTTCTACTTTGTGCCTTTGGGAACACTGGGTAAAATGTTTCCTCCTGTGAAATACTTGTGTCTCAAGAGATTTCTACACTGGATGGTAATACCATCCCTAGCATGGCACAGCCTTCTGGCTGGGAGCTGCACCTCCTTGTCCAGCAGCAATCCCCGAGGAATGCAAAGGGAGACAAGACTGGTCATCTTTTGTTACGTGATGTGCTGCACATAAGTGCCACAAATCACCTTGGCTTTTGTATGCTGGGAACTTGCAAGCAAGATATGCATCCTATCTGAAGAGGAACTGTAAAAACAGACTTTCTGGTCCAGTGTGAGGAAGACATTAATAGATCAAGTAAGAATCATGATACTTGCCATCTAAAAATCAGTTTACTTTGAGGCTGAACATTCACTGTTTAACCAGTCAGTTCAAAATCTCAGGAAGGGTGAGTTGTCAGTTTGTGTGGATCAAGGGTTGATCTGGAAATTACAGAGTGGGATGACTGGGGTTCAATGTAATTTTTTTTGCCAGACTGTTCATTGCATTGATACCTCTTTTTTTCCCATCTTTTTAGCTGAGTTAGATTTAGAAACAGATATTAACAGAATATCTGTAATTTTGGCTGAGTGTTGAAGCAGTTACAGCTCTTCTCACACTGGGGTGCTATGAAATATTTATCAGTTCTGCTTCCATCAGAGCAAACTTCAAGCTTACCCAACCAGTGGGAAAAGATGCAGAGTCTCTGTTGCAGAAACCTGACAATGTGTGGTTTAATGGTGTGTCAGCAGGAAGAGTTTAAGGTGCCTTCAAACACCTTGGTGCCTGAAGTTTGTGCAGCTGTGTGTGAGCAGCAGTGTCCAGCCCAAGCACAGGATGGGATGTCACTGGTGGGGGCAGCTTTGTGGCACTGGTGAAACCTGAAGCTGAAACCTCAGGCTGAAGGAATGTGTAATCTGGCACAGCTTTAATGAGGTTAAATATCTTGGGGTGTTTGGGGAAAATGCAGACCTTCAGAGTCTGTGTGTGGGAAATTGAGAAATAATAAACTGAAAAGCAAGAATGATATTAAATGGTGCAGATGGGAAAAGGGAAACATAGTGCAGTGATTCAGAAATAACTAGTAATACATACAAATAAGTACTTGAGGTAGAAATTGATAATCCTCTGAAGAAAACAGATGTTAATTAGTGTCAGGGTTCAGAGAGCTCAAAGCTGGCGTCACTGGGAAAGGTAAATAAGGCAAAATGACACTGTGGTTGTACAGAAGAATGTGGGATTTGTTCGTACCTTGAATGCTTTGAATGCTTCTGATCTTCCCATTCCTCCCAAAATATAACAGAGAAGCAGTGACAGGGATCAAAGGCACGGAAAATTTGTTGTGAGAGGTTTGTTTGCTAAAAATAACCATTACCTCAGCCCATTTCATCACCAAGTATCAGAACTGAATGTTGATTTAATATGATTTCACTGCAATTGAAATAAACACCACACACAGGGCTCAGCTGCAGCATAAATGCAAGTTATGTACCAAACCTCTAGTTCTTCCGTTTTTTAGCATGCCTTTGATGAATAATCTGAAATTTGTGTATGGCTTTTGTGCACGTGGCCTGAAACATTTTCAACTGATGCACAAAACCCGATCTAAAAACGCAGGCTCCAAGAAAAGGCAGGATGAGGACACTCCACTCCGTGCAATTATTCATCCCAATTATAGACACCGGATTTGCACCACAGATATTGCTGCACGGTGGGGGGGACGAGGGGCTCGGCAGAGAGCCAGGAATGTCTCTAATAAACTGGGTCATCTCTTCTAAGGATGTTGTTCTACACTTGGGAGGTCGGGGATAAGCTGGTTTAACCCTGCAAGGCACAACTGCTGATTCCACTGGCTCGCTGGGATTGCTTTTCCTTGGGAATTGACAGGCTGCATTCTGCTGGACAAAGCCTCTCCTGCCTTTTTAAACTGTGGCCAGCAGAAGTGGGAAATGCAAAGGATTCAGCCAAGAGCCAGCAGTGCCAAGGATAAAGCCAAGCCTTGAACCGGCGAGCTGGAGATCTGAAGAGAGGAAATGAGAATTGTATTCAGAGCTGAGTTAATGAAGTAAAAATAAGAAGTGAATTGCTAGCTTGCCTTCACCTATAAGTATTGTCATAAATATGAAGCTTTCCAATATTATCTTTTGGTATTTTTTCCTATAAGAGTGAATATTATGAATATTTGTAAGACCCTGAGTTTTTCCTCTTGGTCCTGCATTTCCTCTGATTATATTAAGCATGAGAAGGTTATTATCTAAATTGATGGAAGCTTAGTTCCATGTACAATATAGAAATTCTGTCCTTTATTTCCTGACAAAAGTCATTATGTAATTTTTAAGCAGTTTCTAATGCAGGAGTCAAACTCAGGTATAATCCATGTCAAGGGGATGATCCTGTAATTGAAGCTAGTTTGTGATTTCCGTAAGAAATTGCTGATAAGGCCCATGGCACAGCGTGTTACAAGAAGGCAACTAATCTGGAGCTGAAATTTGGACATGCTGAAGTGTCATTTACATCTAGAGAGCTTAAGAGGTGACAGTGATCCCATGATGCTTGTGCAGCAATTGAGAGCAGGGTGTGCAAATGATGATCCTCTGGGATTTCTGAGATCCCACAGAGCTGCTCACTTGGCTCAGCACAGGAGCTCCTCAGTGCTGCTCTTGGTGGAAAAAAAATGGCTAAAATGACACAGAGACTCCAAAAGTAGAAAAGTTAAAGTTACATTAGCATAATTATACAGAAGTTCTGCGGTGAAAACCATTGGATAGTGATTTATCTAGTAAGATTTTTATTGAAGCATTTGTAGTAGATCATCAGAATTAACATCCATCTACCTAAAATGGAAAAAATCTGACACTGCTTTTTACAGAAGATTTTTAAAGGCCAGGTAGTTTTCCTAAGTTCTGCTTTTCCCAGCAGCTAATGTTATTTATTTATGTTGAAAAAACACCCACTGTCCTTCAGCAGGTGAGATTGCCCAGAGCAGCCAGGACTGTGGGATAGGCCAGAGTACCTTGTTTTTCTGTGCAGTCTGAGCATTGCTGTCACTCCTCTCTGCCTTCCCTCTCCTCTGCGCTGGGCTGCCGCAGAGCACAGCCTCTCCCAAGTCCCAGTGTATTTTGTCAGCAGCTATAAAAGGAGTTCTTGCTGCAGAGATCCAGGAGATAGCTGTACTTTTGCTCCTTGAACGCGGCTTGGAGGCAGGAGGAGCTCAGGTCAGGCGAGCAGGGAGAGCGGCCAGCTCCGGGCAAACGGGCACTGGGGATTGGCTTTGCCTGGTTCTGGAGCTGCACTTTGCCCAGCCTGGAGCAGCCTTCAGTGGATTCCTTTGGGATGAGCATGGCCTGGGGCATTGTGCCCGGGAGCATCTCCTGTGCTGGGCTGCTCGGGGCTGGGTGGGAGCAGAAAGGCTCCAGGGTGTCCAGGGCACTGCTGTGCTTCAGTACCACCAACCATGGGATGGGCAGGATGGGAGCAGTCCCTGGAATTCCAGACCTGCATGATGGAATGATAGCCAAGAAAAACTCGGAGCGCCTGGTAGAACTTAATTAATCATGGATTCATGAAGGTTGGAAAAGACCTCTAAGGTCACCAAGTCCAGCTGGACCATATTTGAATGTATCTGGTGCATCTTTTTTACTGGGATCCCTTTGAGGAGACAAAGGTTTGATGCCCCTATTTTGTGTTCATACATTGAGGAGCGCTTCTAGCATTTTAAGAAATAATTCTTAAAAGAAGAAAATTGCAACAATTACAGTATTCTGACAAAAGCTAGAACTGGAAATTGTACAAGATTGTCAAATGATCCTAGTTCTGCAAAATCTCTTTTTATTTCGCTTTAGATTTTTTCTCTCTTTTAATGGCTTTTAAATGAGCAAACACAGAATTCAGCTATTAAAATCATGAACACAGTTCAACTACTGATATAATGACAAATGTGGCACATGAGCTACAAGTTACCAGTGCAAACTTTGTGGCTGATTTTCTGTTCTCTGAATAGCAGAAGTGGAAAACATGGGTTGGTGTAAAGAATCTGTCGATTTTAGATAAAACTCTGGGTGAAAAGCTTTTGATGGAGTTTGGAAGCTCTACTAGAGAAATACACTCTATGCTCTCACCAGTTCAAACAGTGGTAGGATGTTTAGGAATTCTTTTTCAGTGTAACTTCTTTTATCACTGATCCACTATCACATATTTTGATAAATGTAGAGAAAGAGTTTGGGAACTCACAGATACACAGTGGAACCAATTTAAACTCCAGCTCACCAAAGAAACATTAAAGTATTCCCTTTAGGAAGTCAGAATCCTTTGAATTATGCATGTATTGTAGTTTGCAGTAAGATAAAAGAACTTCGAGGGGGGAGGGTGAGAAACTTGAAAAGCCTTTAAGGAGTAATTTGCATAAATTGGGTGGAGAGAGTAAACAGCAGAAGGGGGAAAAAAGTTATTTTCAGTAAAGCCTTACAGAATGAGATAAAACAAATCACAGAAAAAATCAGGTGGAGTTGAAACAAAGCTGAAGTGCTTTAAACTTGTGGTAGCACTGCCACTGCCTTTAGAGCAAATCCCAGGAAAATCTGAAGTGCCCTGCATAAAAAAAAGAAATTTAAAAAAAATTAAATTCTTAAGGGAGAGTTAGAAGAGCCATGGAGACAGTACAACGTGTGTGTTACTGTATGGGAGACCTGTGGACATGAATGCTCAGGATAAGCAGATTTTTTTTCAATCTAACAGTATTTTTTTTTATCTTGCAGTTACAGGACCGCACACAATTTAGTGACCGAGACTTAGCTACCCTAAAGAAATACTGGGACAATGGCATGACCAGCCTGGGCTCAGTCTGCAGAGAGAAAATTGAAGCTGTGGCTGCAGAATTAAATGTTGACTGTGAAATAGTGCGGGTAAGAAATCCGGAGTCTTCCCCTTATCTTGTTGCAGGAGCAAAAATAGGACAGATGAAAGGCTTTAAAAATTTCATGAGGAAGCTTGAAATAGATTTCACGTATTACATAATGAATGACCATGTTGGGAAGTGCTCTCCTGCTCTTTCTGCAGTCTATATTTAGTAAAAGCCCTCAGGTAAGAGTCTTATTGATCATCAGCAGAAGCAGCACTACGAGCTGTTTGACATTCTCTTGAGTAAGATTTTAAGTAAAAGTGTTACATCTTTTAGGGAGATCCTAGAAGACTAAAAGGTACTATTTATATTGCTATTAAGATACCAAAAAAAAAGGCTTTTCTAAAGATACAGGGAAATTACCTCTCATTCATGCTTATAGGGAAAATTGTGTGAAAGAAATTGCTCCAAAATAGGAAGAAGAAATATTTTACAAGACTGTCTTGAGGCCAGGTTCGGGTGTGATGGAGGAATTCTGTGTCACTTCAGTTTGATGGTCCCTGTAGCTGTGGCTGAGGAAGGCACAGGTGTGCTGGAGATAACCTGACTCCCAGAAACCACTGCACATCATGTCTTCCCGAGGCTGGGAAGTTGATTCCACTGTGTCCCAGATGAGCAAACACTCAGCATCCCTCTGCAGCTCTGGGGGGCTCATTCACTCTCCAGCCTCAGGGAATGGTCCAACTGCTTTGCAGTCATACAAAGACTGGAGCCTTCCTTTCCCTCATGACGATTGGGATTATTCCTTTCAGGCTTCATTCTCCTTGTCCACCTCTCTCCTAAATTCCTGACACTGCTGCAGAAGCAGGGCTAGGAGCCCTTGTTGAAACTCTGCTGTTGTGGAGACCTTTTGGGTTGGTGCATCCAAATGGTTCCAAAGCTGCTTTTAGGGTTGAGCACAAATCTGGTTATTTGTTTTTGTGAAAAAAACCTCAACTGTACTTTAGGAGGTTGAAGAGAATCATTCTTTTCTCTGTGGAGAGCAAAGCTGCTCCCTGTTTTCCAAGGGCTTCGCTTGGCTCTCTGGAAGGTGAAGCTGTTCCCCATGACAGCATCTCCTGGGCAGGACACACCTCCTGGACAGCACAGTGACACCCAGGCTCCCTTGGTTTGTCCCCTTGGGAATATCCCTCCTGGCACACATGGGGTGACACTGAAGTTCTGTTCAAACCTTCCCAGCTGCTGGGATGTTTCTGTCCTCAGGGCAGAGGTTGGGATTGCCCTGTAAGGCTCTGGCACACCTGCACCACAGCAGACACACAAATCATCCCATTGCACTTCACAGACCTTGCTGGAAGTTTTTAAGGAGAGAGTGTTTTAGGGATAGAACTCCCAAGCTGATTTGGTACATGGAAATTCCAGTCTGCTCTTGCCCTCACCGTTGTGCTGTTCCAGAATGTTCTCCGTTCAGCAGAGCACAAGGATGTGGAACCTTCTCTTCCCCATTTAATTTGAGACACTATAAAAATACATCCATCTTCTCTGACATTCTCAGTATGTTGAATGAAAGATTTTCTGCTTTGAAAAGTCTGTAAAAAGATCTGCCTTTCCCAAGTGCCTTTTTTACTTAAAAAAGAGGTAGATTCAATTTTCAATTCTGTTAGCACTGTTTATTACCATCACAAGATGATGGGAAAATTTAAAGAATAGCAATACACTGCTTGGAAAAAAGAGACCCAGATCTCTATTTTCTTTCTTCCCCCAAACTGTTGGTAATACAAAAAATGATCTAGGTAGCTCTGCATACCTGTTGTGCATTCTTCAAAGAGGAAAATCAGCAAGCTGGGAAAGCAAATATCCGCCAACAAAAATGGTTTGCTAAAAATAGTGTTCAGCATGTAATCTTTTAGCTTGTTAGAGATGCAGCTTTAAAAGGGTTTTTTTTCCAAGGCTTGCACAGCATGAAACTGTGTTTAGTAGTTCAGACTGCTGTTAATATTTCTCTGTTTTCTCTCTCTGGTAATCAAGGTATTATAAGCAAAAAGTTTTTTACTCAACTTTTTCCTGTTATATATCAGAAACCTAGGAAGAGGAGCAGGGCAGTTATTTCTGAAATAAGGCCAGAGTGATGTTTAGTGTGTCTTTAAAGAAGAAAATCCTGTAATATTTTAATGTCTTGGGAAACTCAGTTGGAACAGAGACCTCATGGAAAGGATTTGCATTTTGCCATGGCCTGATCATGTTTTCAGACCCAGGGACTGCTGCTCCTGTTTCTGGGGGTGTAGATGGTGTGGAAGGGGGACAAGAACCAGCCCAAGAGGGATGGGAATAGCAGTTGGTAAAGAATTCGTGGCTCTGGGAAGGATTTTTGGGTGCCAGTGGAGAGCTGACTTGGATGGCAGGAAGGGTCTGGGGTACAGGGGCTGTTGAGCCTAGCTGAGATGAGAAGTTGAAAGCCTGAGTGACACAAGGGAAGGGAGAGCCTTGGGAGGTGAAGAGGTGCAGACAATCCTTACTATATCATGTTAAACTATCGAGTCTTGAATCATTTTTGGTGTAGACATTTCTTCATCAGAGAAAGGAAATTAATGGCCAGGTGTACAGATCCACTTGGAGAATATGGAATGTAGGTCTTTTTTTTCTCCTTTGAAACTCAGTTTTAAGATGAAAAAGCATCCATCCACCTCACCATGCCTGGGTTTCTAGGTTCCCTGGGCCAGTTTTGTCTCCCAGACTGTTCCCAGTGTGCTCCTCTACCCTCACTGCAAACAACTTTTCTTACAGCCTTGTCTTCAGCCAAAGGGGACTGAAAGATGAGTGGCTCTGAGCTTTATTTGCCAAGTCCCATTCTGTCCTCCAAGGGGAGTGGTGCAGATCTGTCTGTGCTGTGGGAAATCCTAGAACAAGGGGATGTTTGGGTCATTGGATGCTTCAGTCCTCTTAGGGAACTTGCAGAGTAGGAGAACCTGGATCAGAGATCTTATGTTAAATTTCTTGAATAATTTAGATGGGGAGAGACCTTACAAAGTCACCTAGTCCTCTTTATTTAGAGCAGGATTGACTTTGGAATCAAGTCAGGTTCCTCAGATGTTGTCCAGTAAAATGTTGAGTACCTCCAAGGCTGGAGGTGCCAAGGCTCCTATGGATGCACTGTCCCTCTGCCTCACTGTAAAGCATTATTTTTTTTTTTTTCTCAATTCCAGTCAGAACTTTCCTGTTGCCACTTGTGCCTATTGCTTCTTATTGCTTCTTTTCCTTTTGCTGTGCACCTTCCTGTTTTCCTTGGAAAACTGAACCTGGACACAGGATTTTGGGAAGCAGCCTCATGAGGGTCAAATACTGGGGAGTAATCATCTCCCTGAACTGCTGGCTGCACCCTCCTTCCTGTAGTCCAGATATGCTGATGTCACTTGGTTGGGGGCCTGTTGCTTTTGTTATAGTTTCTGATATCATTCATGTTTATTTCTCTTACAAGACTTGGATTGGGAATCGAAGACGGAAATATCGTTTAATGGGGATTGAGGTCCCACCCCCTAGAGGAGGTCCTGCTGATTTCTCTGATCAATCTGAATTTGTTTCTAAATCAGCACTTAATCCAGGAGAGGAAACTGCTACTGAAGTGGGGGATGATAATGATAGGAATGATGAAGTATCAATCTGCTTATCTGAAGGAAGCTCACAAGGTATTTGGAATGCAGTTACTACTGTGCCTATATTTTCAATTTCGTGCAGTGTGCATGCTTTGGATTCTCTTGTACACATTCAAAAACGTCTGACAGAGTCACAAGTGCTCCACCCCGCCTGGGCTGAAGGTACTGTTTGGTCTCTTTCTTCTACCTCTGTGTCTCTGAGTTTTGTTGGGTTTGTTATACAAAGATTGGAGAAACGTTTGATCATTAGAGCCCCATTTCTGCCAGATTCATCTGAAATGAAATCACAAGTTCATGTTTTGCTGGTGCAAGTGAGAGCTGGGCAGAGAGTACATGTGGAGAATCCTCATTTCCCAGGGAATCCAGGTTTACAGAATGCTCTCTGCTAACTGCTCCGTTCTTCCCAGCCAGCTGGAATGGCCATTCCCTTTGACACCTCATCCCTGGAAGTGTCCAAGGCCAGGCTGTACAGGGCATGGAGCAGCCTGCTCTGTGGAAGGTGTCCCTGCCTTGGCAGGGGTGGAATGGGATGAGCTTTGAGGTTCCTTCCACCCCAAGCCATGCTGGGATTCCATGGCTCCCTCGCTGTGACCCTGAGTCACCCCAGGCACTGGTGGGTGTGGAGCTGCCTGCTGTGACTGAGCAGAGCTGTGCATTCCCAGCTCTCCTGGCAGGGAACCTCTCAGCTCACGCTTGAACAGGAGCTGCCCAGGCCTCCTGCTGCTCTCTCTGACAGGCAAACAGCCCAGCAGATCAAAGCCAGCAGCAGGGCACAGCTCAGGAGCCTTGGAACTGCACACACAGGGGCTTGTCCTCTGTAAACTGCAGGATCTGGAGTGAGAAGTGCCTTCAACTTCATTCCCTTTTCCCTCCCAGGAGCACATGGGATCGATGTCTCCCTGCCCCGCCTGTCCATGAGCTGCCTGGCACATCCCCCGCTCACTAATTGCTCCCAGTGCTTCTGCTTACAGGAGATCAATGAAGCCTTTGCTCTCCAAACTAAAAGAAAGTCTGACCTCGGGCCTGCTGCTGCAGCAGCTCGATGTGCCAGGCTTGATGCTGTCATTTCGGCAGAACAATTTAAAGGGAAGAGCCTGGGGAGTGGAGAGCTGCTGGGAATGAGTTTGGGGGAGCTTTGTCATACTGACTGTAGAGGGAATGAGATGATAAAGAAATGGGTCAAGTGATTGAAAGGCAAGTGAGATGAGGAATCTCAGAGTCCTTGATTTGCCTGAGGTATGGAAGGAGCTGATTTAAGTCAGATCTGCTTGAAAGAAAATAGTGACAGGGAAAGAGTCTGAAGTGCCTGTAGTTCAAGTGAGAAATAACTCCATGTTTATTGAGCAAGGCTTTCATCAAACAAGGTGAGGCTGAGCACTCGGGGTGGATTATTCGTGTCAAAGCTTAAGGAAGTGCAAGGAAACGAGAGGATTTCCAGAGCATCCAGGAATCCCACTTTCATTCCTTTATTCTCCCACAACAATTATTTCTATTCATTTCTCCAGTTCAAAGGAGGAGCTTTCACTGCTGCAGCTCAGCTAGTTTTGAACTTCCTGGAAAATATTTCCCCCAATACTCACGGGTTGTGTTCAGTCACAGATAGGAAATTGTTTTAATATTTGAGAGCTGTAACTTTGGGTCCTAATTTATTAAAAAAACAAAACCACAACAGCCAAAAAAATACTCTGAAAGACAGAAGAAAGCAATTTTTGGCCACCTAATTAGAGTGACAATGTTGATGGCTCCTGCTTTTAAAATGTAGTGTGAAAATACAAAAAAATAAGCTAGGCTGTGATGCAAAATGGAGCATTAAAGCTCTCATATTGCCTCACCTTTTTTAATTGTGTGTTAATTGTGTCCGTACTTAGTGGAGGCCGTTAGGGTAGGAAAGTTGTTTAAAACCATTAACTGTCTGTGTATGGTCTGACCTAAATATGACCCTGTCTTGGGCAGCGTTGGTAATCCCAGGGAAATCCTGTTATCCCTGTGTTTGTGCGGAGGTGACAGACCTGGAATCATCACCTGCCTGTCCCTCCCAGTGTCCCACCTGAACCTTGCTGCTCCTTCCCTCTTTTCCTCCTTATATTTAATATGTATAACGTGTTTATATTTCCTTCCGGAGAAGTCAAATGAGGATATGAGAAACAAACTTCCGTTTCAGGGGGAAATAGATTTGTCTTTCTTTGGGTTGTATTTTGTCATTGGCCTTTAAGGTCAATGGAATCACCTCATTTTCGTGGTTGAAATATCAGGGTAAAATCTGCTCTGTTTTCAAGTGTTGGTACATAAAAAAGCACTTTAAATTCACTAGGGATAAACATTTGCCGTACAAGAAGGATACAATCTGAGCAGTTTCTGGTTCAAAACCCATCAATGTCTGCAAGGGGGAGGTGGGATTTAGATATATACCCCAGAATTTTGGGAAATGCAGGATTTTTCATGTAGGAATTTATTTTAATTTAAAAACCCCAACTTCTGCGCACCTCTGATATGAAACTCGTCATCATCTTTGAATATTTCAGCCTGATCCTAAAAATGGGAAGGTTTTGTCCAGAGAATAACTGCTAATTTTGTTGTTGTTTCAGGTTGCAATTGCTTTGATGTTGGCCTGAAATACTTGTGACAAGATGTCTTTTTAATAAGGCAGATAGTCTTTTTTATGAATAGACATTGATACCATGACTTTGCTGTTGGATTTAGCAGCTGTGACATTTAGTGGTAAACACCATTAGTGGTCCTTCAGCATCAAATTGGAATGAAATCTGACAAAACCAATTTATTTCTGCAGAAGAGACAAATGAAGCTCTTCAAAATGAAGAAATTGGCCACAAAGATGATGACCAGAATTCAGTTTCCACTGATAATGTGGTATGTATACCTTTCCTTTTTCACCAGCTCATTAATAACTCCTTAATTAATGTTGACGTTGTTGTCCAGCACCTGTGTTTTTCACTAGGTGACAACTTCAGCTGTGTATGTTTAAAAGTCCTTCCTATTTGAGCATTAAAACTTTACTAAAAATTATAAAACACAGCAGAAAAAACCTTAAAACCTTCAGTAGAAATGGTTTGCAGAGATAGTGGCCAAGAGACTCAGCTCCCCAGTCTACCTGAACCCCAGATTATGTCCTGTGATATAATCATAGAACAAAACCAAGGAAGAGTTTCTTCATATTTTGTTCTGAAAAGAGTGTAACAAAACTTTTAAAAAATGCACTTAAAATAGGACTAAAATACATTGGATTTGCATTAGAGATACAGATTTCCTATTTGAAATTCTAATTTGTTCTTTCCCCTCCTATCTTAAAATGTGTGTCTAAGAAAGAGAGTGTGAATGGTTGGCAGTTATTTAGAGACTCTTTCCTCAAGCTGAGTCTAAAACCAAAAATATTTGAATCACAGTGTTACTGAGGGTCTGATGGAGCAGCAGAACTCAGGGCCATCAAACCTCTGAGCTGCTGTCGCTTCAGCTGGGCTGTCAGACACTGGAGCACAGGAAATGTGCTTTATCCTCCTTGCCAGGGAGAGCTGGGAACCTCTCTGGAAGGATTTCTCCTCAATGATCTCGGGGAAAATTCGGGTGCTGCAGGAAAAACCTCTGAACTAACACCTCAGGAATGATCCATGAACATGGATTGGGTCACTGGGGGCCCTTCCCTGCACTGGGTTAAACACTAGGCTACAAAACAGTAAATTGCTTTAACTTACTGTTGACAGGCTCATAAATGTTTATAACTGTCAAAACAAAAACAGTAAAAAAAACTTGGGACGTGTTTCTAAGTTTTAATCAGTGTTAAGCTTGGCCTTAATACTGTTCTTTGGGTACCTTGAGAAACCTGGTATAGAAAGCTCCCCACATTTTTGTGAATTAGGTGAAAATGTCCATCTTTTTACATTTGGAGGTGTCCATTGTATCACTTAGGGCATTTCACTTGCATTGTGGCCAGGAAGGCCAAAGGAGAGCTTGATTTCTTTATGCCAGAAGTAGGCAGGGCTTGCCACGATGGCTGCTGTGCTCCAGAGGGATAAACTTCCAGGCCCTCCTTTGAGCAGCAGAGCAGAGCAGGGGCTGTGAGGGGATAAATGTGCAGCTCAAAGCCAAAAAGCTGGGGCCAGGGAGCTCCTCTGTAAACAGCTCAGGTCTCCATGGCAGCAGCTCTGCTGGATTCCCCCTGGATCTCCTGGCTGAGGTGCATGATTGCCATCTAATGGGGGCTGCATGGCTCAGAACTGCTCAGCAGCCAGCACTGAGTTCTCTTCCCTTCAGCCTTCATCCTTCTTCCTCCTTCCTCCTTCCTCCTTCCTGCCCCTTTGGGATGCAGATCCTCCTTTGTTTGTCTCCTCTGTCCGCTGGAATCTCCGGAATGAACCATTTGCTTCTGTTTCAGAAAATAGAAATTTTAGATGATGAAGAGAGTGATCTGATCAGCCATTCTGAAGTGGATCAGATGAGTTCTCTTTTGGATTACAAGGTGAGTGATTGGGCTGTGTCAGGGACAGCAGGATAATCCCCAGGGATTTCAGGGGGTGCATCTGTAAGGAACTCAGCAAAGGCTTGTGGGATCCTGCAGCTCCTCTGCTGTTTTCCTGGTGTGCACATCATCCACCTCCAGCCACATTACCCATGTTTCAACCCAAACAGAGGCAGGAAAACCCCGTTTCTACAGAGCTGCAGCTCCCCCTGTGTGTCCCAACAAAGGGATTTATGGAGCCACTACAGCAGAATTGTTCCTTGGAATGCTGTGACACTTTTCCTGCAGCATGGTGCTGCCAGCCCTGGAAGGGACTGAGCAGCTGGAATCCTCGATGAAGTGGGGGGATCTGAGGAGAAGTCATTCCCCAGGACATGGGGGGACAGGTTGTGGGAGGGAGGAAAAGCAGCTGGATCCTGACAGCTCCTGTCTGCCAAAGGGTGAGGGTTGTGTGTGTTGCTGCTCTCCCAGGAGTTGCCACAATTCCATGTTTCCTTGAGTTTTTACCTCCATTGTTGATTTTTTTCCCTGAGGAACCAGGTCTGTTCTCCTGACAGGAATCAATTACCAAAATAATAAACAGATCATCTCTTCAGAACAAAAATTACTCCTTCCAGCAGCATTTTCCTGGGAAGGGCAGTGGAGAATGAACCAGGAGATGGAATGACCTTTTCTTAATGTCACCTGTCAGCACAGAGAAAGGCTTGTTGTGACAGTGCCCTGCAGAGCCAGGGCTGTTATTTGACAACACTGATAAGTCCCTGAGTTTTCTGCCTAAATCTGAATTCTTCCTGGGCTGGGCAAAATCCAGTGCTAAACAGGCAACAGCTAAGTTTCCATTGGGAAGAGCTCTGCTAATTTTTATGGAAGCCTCAGAATCGCAGCCCAAATATTCCTCTTTCATTCCCAGAGCTGTTATCACCTGGAACAATGTGGTGAGCAGTGTTTCCACTGAAAAAAATGTGTATTTTCTGGGAAAAGACCAACAAAAACACAACCATTTTTAAAGGTTTGTTACAAACCTTTAGTGTATTACATAGTCTCAGCTTCTCATGTCAACTAAAGCTGAATTCCAGCCAGTCTAGAAAGTGTGAGCATGAATATCATATTTTTTTCATTATTCTCTCATGATTTGGTGCTATTATTTCTTCTGCTGCAGAAGAGCCCTTCTGCAAAAATGAGCAATGCCTTTGCTCTTGTAACCTAAATAAACAGTTTGACTTCCATGATCTTTGCCAAGGTGAATAACCAGAGAAAATGAATTTTAGCTCTGCACTGATCAACATTTTGATCCTACATACCAACAAGTTTGAAGGAAGAGAGATACTTGGAATAAACAGAAATACTTATCAAATCTGAATTTTTCATTGGGAAATTTCTAGTATAGATTGGGAAAATGCCTTTTTAGCCAAAGCATACAAATTATTGACATTTCCTCATTCTGTAATATATTACACCCAGTTCCAGCTCCATAAACAACTCTGTGGAGGTTAGAACTAAATGATCTTTAAGGTCCTTTCCAAACCATTCTGTCACTCTGTGATATTCCTGTTTATTCTGTAACCCCAGGGATGCTGAGGAGCTTGGTGAGCTGACACTTGATCCATGTCAAACCCAGCTGCACTGGAGGATGTTATCTTTTACTTGGTGGTAGCTTTGAGGAATTCTCAAGTCCTTTTCCCTGTTTTTCTGTGTCAAGCTTCCTGCTGCAATAATGGAATTTATTTGCTGTCTCTTCTCACAGTCCCCCGATCATTTCTAGGAGGATATCTGGGCTTTGGGTGTCATTGTCACTAAAAACATGTGGTTTTAACCCAGATGTGTTTAGGTTTGTCCTGTCCCCATCCTTGGAGGGATTTAACAGACATGTGGCACTTGGGGACATGGGCAGTGCTGGGGAATGGTTGGACTCCATCTTAGAGGGCTTTTCCAACCTAAGGAATTCCATGGATCTGTGATAATTCCCAGAGCTCTCTGATTTCCCCCCAGAATGAAGAAGTCAGGTTCATCGAGAGTCAGCTGGAGACTCACAAACAGAAATATTTTGAACTGCAGACGTTTACCCGGAGTTTGATACTTGCAATTAAATCAGATGATAAAGAACAGCAGCAGGTAAATCCTGGAGCAGATTTAATATCAGAAGGTATTTGTCCTTTTGTGTTGTGTCCTTCCCTTGGGTTTATTCCAGAGGCTCAAATTATGATTGAAAACCTCAATTAATTTTTTCACTCTTTGTTTAAAGCACATTTGACTGCTGACATAAAAAACACACCTGATAGTGTATATACTATATATTATATATGTTCTTTCCCTTGTAGGCCCTGCTTTCAGACTTACCTCCTGAACTTGAAGAAATGGATTTCAACCACACATCCCCCAAACCCGATGATACCTCATTCAGCCTCTCATCCCTGTCGGAGAAAAATGCCTCAGACAGTTTGTGATTTGTTTTTTGTTTTTGGAAGTGACAGAACACAAAGCCCACGGGAGGTGCAGGGTTCAGGAGAGAGGCTTTTGCTCTGCTGTGTTCCTCAGCCCAAGGTGGAGGAGCTGTGCTGAAGGGTGGCTGTGGCTCCTCACTGCCAAGGGATTCGGAATGTTGGGTTTGGGAAATCAAAGAACTGGGTGAGGGAAGGAAGGGTTCACTTGGAGCAGCTTGGCCTTGGTTAGGATTAACTTCTGACTCTCCAGAATAACTCTGGCTCTGTAGCAAAGTGTTTTTGGGCAGAGATGCAAGAGTGGAAAACAAATGTCATGTGACACACAGTGAATTCTTCAGTGTCACCTGCTCACCAGGCCTGTTTATTATATTTTTCCCCATTTTTACTCAGGTAGGTGGACTAAAAATTGGGGATCCAAATAGAATAACAGGCTTTCTCTGAGTCGTGCTTGAAAACCTGAAATTAAACTGAAGTGTTTTTCATTTTTTGACTTGAGATTGTTAAATCTTCCATTTTTCTGACCAAAATAGCTGAAAAAACCTTGAAAGGCTGACTGAAAAAAATGGAGTTATCATCAATAAATTAATGTAAAGAATCAGTGATAAGTGTTGGAAGAAATGAGGTGGAAATGGGAACCCTCATAGCTGCAGGACAGAACTTCTTACTACAGTAGCAATGGGATTGGATGTTTACATTCTAGGGTTTAATGATTGTAGTCACAGTTTTTATTTGTCAAAGCCTGAATGCTGAAGTTCTGCTTGTTATTTTAAATCTTGGTTATATATTTTTCCACAAACTTTGCTCCATTTTACAAAGCCAATCAGAATTCCACAGCTGTCATTGCATCCTGAAAGGTTTTCTGGTGTTTGGAAGTGATTTTTGCAGATCTGGTTTGAAGCCCTGCCTGGTGGATTTTTTGGCAAGCGCCATTTCTAAATATGTTCTCGATTGCAGGCAGGGGCTGAACTGAATTCCTTCTTTCCCAGAGCTGTTGGCACTGAATCCCTTCACTGCCCTGGTGGAATGGATGTGCAGAGATGTTCAGATGGATTCAGAGGCGTGTTTGTGTCCTAGGAATGTCTGGCCATGGCAGTGGTTGCCATGCTTGAGTTGACAGAGTGGTGACCAAGGTTGGACTCAGTCTTGGAGCTCTTTTCCTCCAGGATGGTTCTGGGTGAAGCTGCAGGTGCCCCTGGCATTGATGCTCCAATTCCAACCTGGATATCCCTCAGCAAGCATTTCTACACAGATACTTCGAGCTGGTAAAAAACCTGATCTTTCCATTTTATGCCAAATTATAATTGACTCTGGGGAATCCTTGTTCATGCAGTGAGTAATCCCCTTCATTTCAGTGGGAGGTCCAAGGTGTAGCTCAGAAAATCCAGTGTTGGGGAAATCACACTTTTTTCTTTAATACTGGGATTAACTTGGGTTTTAGGGTTTTCTCAGTCTGATCAGTTCCTCTCTAATCACTTGTACAACTCTCTTTGTTTAGTATCAGTAGTGAGCTCTGTTCTTTCAGGTTTTTAGTCTCCTGTCCTTGGGCATGAGGAGCTTTTAGCAATACTGTTAAATACCAGCTGCAGACAGGGCAGGAACAGTTTCAAAAGGTGTTCTGAAAAACCAAAAGTCTCACAGTTCTGTCCCCTGTACAGTTCTGTAAGTTCCCAGCAGAGCTACCCTTCCTCAGAGTAACCCCAGAATTCCAAGCTGCTGGGCCTGTGTGTGAGTTGAGGCATTAAAGCTCAAAGTGTTGTGAGCAGAACTCACAGTGCTGTCCTGCACAGGGAAGATAGAGCTGAGCTGGAATTCTGCTCACTCTGAAAAACTCATTTATAAAGGGTATTCTATGCCAGGCCAACAATGGTTTCTATTGCTGTTCTCTCTAGACAGGAAATTTGTGCCACTGACAATGAAATCTCTTGTTTTCTGCAAAATTAAAAAAATAGTGCTGTGATTTGCCACTATTTGGACCCTGTTTTCCTGCTTCTTCCACTTAACCTCCCGTGACAGAAGGCAGGATACTCTTAACAGGAGTTCTCAATTTCATGGTCAATTAAATCATCCACCTTCCCGCACGAAAAACTTCCATTGATGATTCATATTTTGCTGTCTTGCTGCTATTTCATACCCAGACAAATCGAAGGAATGAATTTTGAATGAACTGTTGGCTAGATACAAGCAATTATATCAGTCCCTGTTCTCTGGGAAGCTGGAATCCTCTTGGATGTGCAGCTGAAAGGAGCTGCACTCAACGCCCACCCCTTTCCTGGGGGATCTTCTGTGGTCTTTTCTCTTGTAGGGACACAAAACACAGCGAGGCAGTGGTGCTGCCATGGCCTTGGATACTTAACAACACTACAGGATAGTCAGGAAAAGAGTTTAAATTCCATCCCTGAATAACAAAATGCTGGGGAGGAAAATACTCTGCAGCTCCTTGGCTGGGATTTCTTTCAATATCAGTGTTTTTTTCATCAAAAATCTAATGACTGTTAGCATTAGTGGTATTTAAATGTTGGTGGAGAGCAGTGCAGGTGGATTTGGGTTCTGGGTATTTCCCCTGTCCATAGAATGGTAACAAACACCTCTTTAGTGCTGCTCATCATTTCATAACCTTTTTAGGAGAAAAAGCTAATCCTGTGCTTTTCAGGGTGACAGAAATCAGCCCCTTTTCTGTTCCAGTGAATTATCACTGCAGCAGAAAGGCCGCATGTTGGTCCTTTCATCAACTTTCTGTGGCCACATGTTGGTGTTTTCTCATCCTGCACATTTTGTCCATGAACAGTGACTTCCCTGGCATTGTTCATTCCTAAAGCATCCATGGGAGCATCAGTCATGTCTTTCTGAAGAAGCCCAGGTGGAACAGTAGCTCAGAACAGACACTTGAAGCAGAGGCAGAACAGTCTCTCCCCAGGGAGCTCTTTTGATGCTGGAAAGTTTGTTGATGGTTCAAAACCCCTCCTTCCTGCAGCTCTGCCTCCTTTCCTCTCCCTGCAGGTGATGCTTCAGTCACATCCATAGGTCTGACAGGAGTAACAGTAACGGGAAATACTCCAGTATTACAGGAAATACTCCAGTAAAACAGTAAATACTCCAGTAGGTGAATTTGGGGCAGGTTTAAAGGTACCTGAGCAGATGAACCGTACTATGAGGTTTCTGGAATGCCCGGCCCTGCAGGCACCTCTGCACTTTAATCTTTCCAAGTATTTCTTTTCACTAAGGCAATAAAAAGTGTGAAATGAGGAGTTTGGGAGCTTTGCAGCCCTGTGAGTGAGGGAAGGAATATCCTGGTTCTGTCTTCACCTTGAACTGGGCAGCAGCTTTGTGGAGTTCTCCAAGGGGAGAAGCTGTGTGTGCTGCTGGGCTCAGACAGGTGAAGTGATGGAACAAAGCAGCAGCATGGACATCCTGGCTTGGGAATGGGAATCAGTGCTGGAAATGGATTTGCTCTCCCATTGGGGACCTCTGGCCCTGCTGTATTCCTGACATGAACACAAAGTCCTGCCCAGCACTGACCTCCCCTGGGCATTCTGGACAGAGCCCAGCCTTGGTCTCAGGGTGCTGATGGTGTGAGGAGGGACAAGAATATGCATGAAGGGAATAGCACAGAATTCCTGGAACAGGAACAACTCATAACTTGTTCCAGCCCAAACTTACGTCCTACCTGCAGCCCCCTGCCCAGCTCCCCCAGCCCAGCAGGGACCCAGGGGCTGAACAGTTGGAACCTGGCCAGATTCTGCCTTTTCTGCCCCAAATCCTCCCAGCTCAGCTGGGAAGTGCCTGAGCAAAGTTCGGGGTGGTTAGGGCGGAAACTCCACCTGGTCACCAGAGAACACTAGCTGGCTTGTTGGTTTCTCTAATCAGGTACATTTTACCACATTGGCCAAATGGGAAATCTGAAAAGTTTGAGGAAAAAAATAGGCAAAGCAGCACTACAAAATGGGTGTTTTCCATGGCAGAACAGGGGTTTAGTCTGAGTATTTATTGCTCTAAAAAGCAGCAGCTGCTTTGGTCAGAAGGTGACAGAGAAACGGGGCAGAGCCTTGGGCTTGGGGGTTCTTTTCCCACAAAGGAGAAAATCCTCTGGGCTGAAAGAGGTGCTTAAGGATGTTCCTGGAAAGAAAACGCTTCAGGTCAGTGCTCTGGCTCTGGGAACAGTTTCCCATGTTACTGAACTAAGTCAATAACTCTTTTCCAGCTCTGTTTTACATTTTACACAACTCTACCTCTGAAACGTGACACCCCTTAAACCCACACAGAAAATGTGAATTTAGGATTTTTTTTAAACCTTTTATAGGCAATAAATTATTCCCAACATGCATCCTTCAGTTTTGTGCTTGGTTTTAGCTAAGTGTGAGCCATTCACTTTGATTTTATTTTAGTGCTGTTTTTCTGTATTTGTGAGTCCGTGGAAAAGGAAATTATGGGATATTAGGGAGAAAAGCTTAGCGTATGTTAATGGGAGTAAATATTTATGTTAAAGCTGAAGGATGATGGGGTGGCTGTGCTGATTTTGATGCAGTTACTGTGAGAAGTAGGTATTATCCTTAATTCTGGTATTAATGATTGCTGTAAGATTGCTCAGTGCATCAGAATAATTAATCTGAGAGAGCAGCCAGTGATCTCAGCACTGTAAGGAAAAGGATTTTACACTTTCTGAGACATCACAGTTCATAAATACCTCCTCAGATTTTTGTTTCAGTTGTTTTCTCTTTTTTTGGCATAACTTAGTAGACACCTTGTAGAAACAATTTGGAAGTGTTCAATGAAAATGGATCAGTAACAAACTGAGGTCAGATGGAGATTGAGACCACATTTGTATTCAAGTTTCATCTTAAAAGAGTTCCTTGAATTTCCTCTATCACATTTCTCTCCCTGGAATACAGGGGAAGGATGGCAGGATGCACAAGGGGGATGGAGGGAATGAGGCACAAGGAGGCAGACATGAAGGTTCTGGGTTTTAGTCAAGAAAATTTCAATAAACTAAAAGGTTTCTATGCTGTGAAAAACAAGAGCTTCTGCTTTTTCTGCAGATTTTGTGAAATACACCTCAAAAAGTCATTGGCAAATCCACTCAGTTGTGCTGGGGGGAAATTGTCTTCTCCAGTAGGAATTTTATCATTTCTAGGGTTATTTCTGGAATTACTGAGTGTGTTTGAACACACAGATGCAGATTCACAATGTGCACAGATACACTGAACTTGATCCCAATGGCTCTACAAAGGTATTTTAACTTGAAATGTTAATGTAATTCTTCTAAAATATATTTCTTTTGTTCTTATTTTTATGTCTTGCTGTATATCAATTACATAGTTATGAAAATTAGTCAAATACATCCATACAAATGTGGTTTACTATGTCCTTGCAAAACTGGTAACTTTAGGCTTGGAAATTCATGAAAATGCCCATAATAATGAGACTTCTAAGTGATCTTGGCAAATAAACAAACTGCTGTATTTATGAAGAGATAAAGAATCCTCTGCCACGGTAATTTCTGCTTTGTTGTCACTATAGAAATCAGTTTCATTTAAAAAAAGATATTCTGAAAGTTTCAATATTATTATATGACCTGGATGTTTTCCTTAGCCTAAAAACAAGAGAATTGATGATTTTAAATCTTACATTATTTCCCTCTGGGCCAATTCCTTAAGCTTTGTAACCTGAGTGTATTCCTGAGTTTCTCTGTGAAAAATCACTATTTATGTTGCATTTTTATGATTTCTATCAGTATGTGTAGCAAAGAAACTACTACAAACCTTCAACTGAAGTACCTCCACTGCAGTCCAGGACACCTGCTCTGGGCATTTGGAGTGCCAGATGCACAGAGATCAGGTCCAGACGTTTGTATTGAGTTGGTTTTCTGTGTATATAAAGGGTATTTATAATCTTGTATTAACAGAGTCATCATTGGAAATGCTGATTTCCTGCTTTAGAAGCCTGCTCAGCTATTTTTATATAAAACGTTGGTCTTCGCCTTAATTTTTTTTTTTGGTGAAAAGTTGTGCCATAGATATTTTAACTTATCCACAGATCCTTTACAGAGTTTTCTTTGACTTCTTTTCAGTTAATTATTTTTACCCTGATTTGTCCTAATTTGTTTTCTCCTCCAAATGCATCTCAAGGTTGGTTTGCTTTCCTAATTTTTTTTTAAAAAGTTTTGGAATATCCCTTCATCTGCATGCTTTGGTAGCTCGAGTTTTTCCTCTGTAGTTTATTGTTTATAGTTTAGAAGAACCTTTTATTGAAACGCCCTGAAGTAATGCTTGTACAAATGTATTTAGGGTGGCCCAGATGGTCAGAGAAAAGGGCTATTTAGCATTGGTAAATTTGTCTACTGACTCAAGGATATTTTTCTACGTCTGTCAAGTTTGGGACTATGGAGAAATGAAATAAAGGTGAACTAACTCCTTTTCCTATATGAATTTCTCAGTTTCTGTGTTTATTATGGCCTTGTAAACATTCAGTTGTGTTCAGAGCAACATAAATTGAATCTACATCAGGACTCAGCCCAAATTCTTCAGTTCCTACCGTATAAATTAACTTCTTATTTATGGAGAGCCTTTTCAGGATTAGAATGTTGTACAGAACTTGGAGCCCTCTGTCCCAGGAGCAGTGAGATGTTGTCCCTTCCCAAAACAGGGATTTGTGGCCAGTGAAGGCACTGCACACCAGCACTGGCACAGCTCAGTTCAGGTGAAGGGGGTTGAGCTGTGGGGCTTTTTTAAAGCTATTTCAGAGCTGAATGTGAGCTCTTTGTGCTCTTTTCATCCCATGCTTTAGCATTTCGTAATTTAAAAATCTCCAGAGCTAAATCCCGTGGTCTCTGACCTCGGCCCCAATCCACGTGGATGGAAACTGGGAAAAGTTAATGATGATTGTTGGCTTTAGGAGCAATTCTGGTGCTGACAGTGACAGCCCAGGTGTCCTGGGGAGCACTCAGTGTGGCACCACGGCTGAGGGACAGAATGGAAATTGAATTCAAACCCAGGAATCACGAAAAAGAGCCGGAAGGCATGGGATGGAGAAGGGTTTGGTGCCAGAGTGCATCCCGGGCTGGTGCACAGAGGGATGCAGGAGCAAAGCTCAGACAATCCCTGCGGTTCAGGCTGCCTTTGGTGGCACAGGCTGGCAGGTGGCGATGTGGTCACATCCACACGGATCCTGCAGGCACAGCTCACCTGGCTGCTCTCCTGCACTGCAGATTTGCATACAACCGGATTAATTGAACTCTCCACGCTCTAAAGTCACCCAAACTCGGAGCGCAGCCCCCGCCTTTCTTTGGAATTAGGGCTGCAGGGAGGGAGGGTAAAACCGGAGAGAAACAGGGATGGAGAGGAGTTAAATCTGTCTGACCCTAAAGGTTTACTAACAAATGTTCCTGGACCCTAAATTCGGGTGTTTTGGGAAAAGCCCACCCCAAGCCGGCTGGTGCTGCAGCTCCATTGCCACCTGGTGGCAAAAGAAACAGAAACTGGGGGAAAATGCCTTGAACTGTCCCCATACTTCATATTTCAGAATGAGCAACTGTTTTTGTCTCAATGAAAAATAAATATTACAGCAAATCTGGCATTTGGTAAAGAGGAGACTGAGATCAGACTGAAGGTGCAGCCAGAAACCAGGAGCACATTCCAGTTTACTTTCCCCACATGGATTTGGGTTTGGGGACACTAAAGCTGCTCCATGGGATGAGGTGATGTGTGACAAGCAGGGGTGGCTGCTCCAGCTCCATGTTCCTGCTGCAGGGAGTGAGGGAAAGGGCCATGGGAGGAGAAAGAAACAAGAAAAGAGGTGTTTTCTGGTTATTTACTTGCAGTTGTTATTTTAGTGGGGAAGAAGGGGGAGGAAAGGGCAGGAAATGCAAAAATTTTCACACTTTATATCTACTATTCTGTATTGCTTTTTGTTTATTTCTTGCTGGAAATCTGGAATAATCTTGGACTGTGTAGGATTTTTCACTAGAAAAAGCTCATTTGACTTGAAAGAAAAATTCTCACCATCCTCAATCTTCCCTTTGCAGTCTCCTCCTCTTTTCTGTTAAATGTAAAATTTTCAATTAAAGGCCCTTCACCTCTTTCTTCCAAAGGTTTTGGGCTCAGCCAAAATTCAGAGGAATTTGAAGTGAATTTGAAGAAGTCACCCAGCAGGTCTCACCCCCTCAAGGATGGACAGAGCAGGAGAGTCCACTTTGGGGAGGCCAAGTCCTTGGAATGGCACCTGGGAATGACACCCCCTCAGGTCAAAGACCATGGGTTAATTAGCCTGGCTTTAATGTTTAATGTTAATGATTTCCATTGCTACCAAACCCCCCAACCTTCATTCCCATAATGGTAATAAATGGCTCACTGTGATCCGAACTGTAAACAGATTTCATGAATTCTGCCAGAAATTGAATATTGAATTATTTCTTTATGCCCACATGTCTTTCCTGGTTTGCTTAATTCTGCCAAATATTTAGCTCAGCCTTCTCTTCTCTCAGCAACCCACACTCTACCGGCTACATCATCCCATTTTTGGACCATTATTTAAAATTTCAGTCTTTTTTCAGAGCCTGGCCAAGGAACCAAAACGGATCAGAGAGGAATGAAACAGCTGAGTGTGTTCAGCTCCTGTGTGAGGATCAGGTTCTGAGCTCCTCACCAGAAACCTGCACAGCCAAGCAGCAGGGTTTGACCCCAGCCCAGCCCTTTTTGGGGAAGAATCCCACTGGAATGTTCCTTTTGCCTAAGCACTGAGCTCAGGGCCGTGGGAACAGGATGGACACATTTTCGCATGTTCTACAATCACACTTCAGCAGTACATGATTTTCTGAGTTTCCATTCTTTGAAATATTAATTTAGCTCCTTTTTTTTATATAAAACCCCAAATGTGTGGCTGAAAATGCCATTTCTTGCTGCCATCAGGGACTGTGAGCTGGCTTGATGCTGCCATGATCTCTGTCCTCAGCAAGAACCAGGACACACAATTTCCAGAGCAAGCCTTGCTGATTGCCTGAATGACAGGTAGAAAATACTGACCA
Source organism: Grantiella picta (assembly GCA_013397955.1). Classification (NCBI taxonomy): domain Eukaryota; kingdom Metazoa; phylum Chordata; class Aves; order Passeriformes; family Meliphagidae; genus Grantiella; species Grantiella picta. The sequence goes on along the minus strand of VZRM01000274.1, from coordinate 82,979 downwards.
AATAATGCTTGTCAGCAATGAGCAATAAAACCCCCTTAATTTGTGCAAACATTCCCAAACGAAGAATCCTATCACCTTTGCAGATTTTTTTCCATTGTTTTTCCCCCTTTAATTCAACTTCCAGCTGAAGAAACTGAGATAAGATCCTGAGATTCACATCCGTGCCCCAATGAGTGCTGTCCTGGGGGAGCAGGGACAGTTGTGTTTCCAGAGCCATTCCCTGCCATGCTCCCAGCCTGGGGACAGGGCTGGGGACAGGGCTGGGTGGCAGCGCCTGCTGCTCGCTGCTCCCACGCCGGAGCCATGTGTTGATTCACTCTGTAATTGATTTGGGCAACTCGAGGCAATCGGTTTCCAAGATACCACTTCCTTCAGATATTTAAAACCCCTCGCTCTGGCAGTGTATTATATTTAAATGTCGATGGATGATCCGGGTGTGTATTTATAGCCACGCTGGGATGGGCTCTGCGAATGGGCTATGGATGGCTGGGCAGGGAAGTGAGTGTGGCTGGAATTGTGAGGGGCAGTGGGGACACCTCTGAGTCACCCACAGTCGATATCTCACCAGGGCTCAATTCAGCAGAGCTTCTCTTGGCTCCACCACGCTGGGCTTCACTGCAGCTCCAACAACAGCCAGGCCATGAGCAGTTATTTCAGATTTTCCTTCACAACAGTGATTCCAGATTTTGCAGCCTGGGCCAGCGGCTGGTCCAGCCAGGTGAGGTATATTTTGTTTGCTGTTCCTGTCATTCCTCACCATCACCTCCCCACCTCCACACCACTGCCATGGCTCACACAGGGAGCACTCCCTTCCAGCAGTGAACGTTGGCTTTCTGGATGAAGGACATTGCCAAAGAAGAGAGTGGAAGCTGCTGTGATCTCTTTCTGGATTTCCAGGGGGAAAAAAAATGGAAATATTGGTTAAATTGGTTGAATATTATGAGAACCGGAGCTGCACACACATCTTGCAAGTTTGGGTTTTAAATGAATGGAAGGAAAACCCTGTTTGTAGAAGAAGAGGGGAAGCTCTGAAGCAGGCAGGAGAGGCAGGGATAACCTGGGGGGTGAATGGGGACAGGGACACACAGGTCACCCCATCCTGGACTGGCTCTGCAGGTGCAGCTCTGAGCAGGAATGACAGGAAGTGCCTGGAGAGGCAGAGTTCCCAAACTCCTGCTTTGGGCTTCTGGAGCAAGAGGAACATCACCCAAATCCCAAGGCCTGGCATGAGCCCAACCTGGGCAATGCCGAGCTTTCCTTGGTTTAAGCCAAAACAAGGAGCAAAAGACACTAAGAATGGAGATGAAACAAAGGCTTGCATTTGTGGCCTCCCAGCTTTGCCATCACCATTATTTGGACTTAAAGTGAGGATCAGGATCACACATCAGCCAAAGGCTGGACTTGATGACCTCGGAGATCTTTTCCTGTGAAACCTTCCTTTCATCCATCCTTGGGTGGGTATGGGTATGGGCAGCAGCAGGAGCTCCCAGCAGGAAGGGAACAGGACCAATCGAGCTCGGAACTGCAGGTGACAAAGGTTAAACTGGGACACAAAGTGTCCCTGCATGACGGAGAAAGGGAAACTGGTGAGACAAGGAGAAGGGCTGGGAATGCACCGAGTGCCAGCCAGGGACATCCAGGGAAGAGCAGCAGGGAATGGGAGCAGAACACAACCAGCTGTGAGGGGCTGCCCTGCTGGCCCTCAGGAGGGTCAGAGCAGTCACCTGGAGATGAGGGTGTCACCCGGTGTCACCCAGGGCCACTCTGGCACGGTTTGGCCCAGGTTCAGCAGGAACAGCTCCCGGGAAGCGGCGCAGGGCGGGATGTGAGAGCGCTGACGGCGCTGCCCGTGGGAGTAGCTGTGGGCTGGGATGACGGGTGATTTTTGGCTCAATAAGGAAAAAATAAAAACCCAACCTTTTTTTGTTTGCTTCAAGCCTCACTATGAGCTTCAGATTGTGGACTTTTCGCTGGAACGTTTTAGGGCTGGAATTACATGGAAGAAAAGGAAAATATGTGCACAAAATAATGATTTGTATGAAAATCAGTGTAGTAATGAGCAAAAATTAAAATACAATCCATTATAAAATCCCCTGCTTTAGAGGTTTTAAAAGCAGGTTTTACCCTTATCTACTAATAATGCCGAGTTACTTATTCTTCTTCATATCCTAAAGATTTTACAATGAGGAGTATTTTTTCTGGACGCATTTCTTAGTTCAAGGTATGAGAATTTGAACAGATCCCACTCATGCTCTGGATAAACTGAGTCATTCCAGCTTTCTCAAGCCAAGATCTGACCTTTGATATCTTTAATTGACATTTTTTGGGTGACTCCTTGAACTGATTTGTCATTTACAATATAACTATTGAGGCTTATAAATGTGTTTATGTCATTGTGGGGTTTAAGCACACCCATAAAAGTTCAGACCATGATTTCCAGCTCAAAAACATCTTGAGGGAGGAGGGAATTAGGTCCTTGGGGGGTGTCAGTAGGACACAGAATGGGTTGGGTTGGGTTGGGTTGGCTTGGCTTGGCTTGGCTTGGCTTGGCTTGGCTTGGCTTGGCTTG
>VZRM01000274.1:2476-69948 GCA_013397955.1 Grantiella picta | reverse complement strand
GCCCGCCCGCGCCGTCCCGCGGGCCCCGCCGCCGCGCAGCCCCGCGGCCCCCCGGGCCCGTTGGTGCCCCCCGGGCGGGCCGTGACACGTGTGGAGGTAGCGGGACCGGCGCCCGGGGGAGGCCGGCGCTTTGTGTCGCCTCCCGGCTGCTTCGTGTCACAGGTGTCCCTCCCTACGTAACATCCAGGGGCTTGTAAACTCACTTTTGTGGCCGTAGCTCCTGTGAAAAGTTACTTTAAGTTCTGCTGGAAATTTGCTCGCGCTAATGTGGCTGCGCATCCAGGTAGGTTGTCACTACAGAGGTCCGTTTGCCTTCCCCTGGAATAGCTATGTGTTAATTATCATACACACAACGAGCAGAGAGAACCAGGAGTGCCTGGCTGAGGTTTGGATGCTTGAACGTTGAATAACTAACTCTACATTAATTATCATAAACGCAACGAGCAGAGAGAGCCAGGAGTGCCTGGCTGAGGTTTGGATGCTTAAACGTGCTAAAGAACGAGGAACGACTTCGAGGTATTGCTTAGTGCTCGAGGTGCTTCATCAGCAAGGAGCAAATGCAATTTAAAAGAAAATAAAAGGTAGAACTGGTTCTGTTGCAATGGTTCCCGTGTCTCAGCAGAACGTGGTGCTCGAGTATTAAAACTCTGGCACTTTGAAATCAGAAGTGAAGGGTTGCATATCAGGTATCGTCAGCTATGACAAATAAAAGATTACACCTGGGTCTGTTAGACACACAAAAGATGTTATCTAAATAAAGCTGCTAAAAACTGGTCAGACTTGCTTTCTGTGGTGCACCAGACTCTTCTGATTGCCACGGAAAAGGTCTGTAGCAAAATCTCCTCAAAGTGCAAAGTGTGCAAGAGTGAAAGGATGTTCTTTAAAAGGTCTTGTTGAAATTTTTTTCCCTGATAAAAATATAAGTAGAAAAAAAACCCAGATTTCTTATTGTTCTTAATATCTGGAGCTTTTAGTACCACTGCCAAGTACTGTAACTAGTGGATATGCATTTTTATATCGTGGCTGCTACACTAACACTTTAAAATAGTCTAATGTTTAATAATACTTCATGCAGTCCTTGTACCTTAATGTTAGAGAAACCCCAATTATGTTAGTGAAGCTACAGGATTAGAAAGTCAGCAGAAGCATTAAGACTTTTTTGTTCATGTTGTTTGTAAAAGTAGTATGTTGTAGTTGAGGTATGAAACTTAGCAAAGGTCTGCGAACTTTCTTGTTCCTCTTGATGAGTTCTTTAGGAAATAACTAGGAAATTGTGATACATCAGTGCTAAAATAGTCTAGGGTAGAGTGTTGCAGCTGAACTGGGATGTGCATCCCTGGGTGTTTCTTGGCTGGACAATCCCCCCCACCAGGGGATGCCAGCAGAGCACAGGACAGGGGATGTCCAGCTGACAGGGCTCTGTGTATCTATAGCATCTGAAGGCAACTGCTTGCAGCAGTCACTCTTTAAATTGCATTTTCCTCAGGCCTGTGCATGAGCTATTTCACAAGGTCTGAGTAAAGCTGCTCCAGTTGTGCTCTGATTAAAAGGAGACTTGGTGTTTGTTGTGTCCGTGTTACATTTGGCCAGCAGCTCTTAAAGCCCATTTGTGCCAAACCAGTTTCTTCAAGTTGAGAGTGAAGTTCCCAGATTGCAGGAACAAATCCTTGTGTCGTCATAACCCTTTCTATAAGTGATCTCAGGGATGTGGTGCACTTCTCACTTGTTGGATTTCTACACCCACACGGTTTGGGGATTTCACAAAGGTGTATTTTATGTCAAAATGAATTTTGGGTTGGACTTTCACTTAAATTTTATAGAATTAAGTGTAGCTTACAGTACTTAATACAGCCTTGCACTGGCAGTCAGAGAGATCTCTGACCTTGGCCTTGCTGGAACTGCAGTCAGCAGAGTTACTGTGAAATAGGCTTTTATTTTGAAGATTAACTTGTGCCTTCTGGTGCTCTTGTCCATCAGCTGTGGCACAGGAGGAAAAAATCTGAGGAATGGTTTTCTCTGAGGACTCTGCTTGTTGACTGAATTTAGGATTATGTTATTAGCAATAAGTGCATTTCCAGTAGCACTTGTGTTGACTTGGAGTAAAAACACCTGGCAAGGAAAGGATGTGGTCTTGAAAGCAGGAAACAAATTTTCATGCTTCAAGTCATAAAAGCAGCATGAGCTTTTGGAAGAAATTATTGAAATTCGGGATTGAATTATTTTGCCCTTTTTGGCGGTCCTTAGAAGTGCTGAGGATTTAGAGCTGTGCAGTGTGTTGTTCCTGTGTTTATATTCCTGTGACAGCATCACTTGTGAAGCTGTTTTGTGACTTCGGGAATTCCTTAAGCCTGGGTAGGAAGGATCAGTGTTGTGCTGTTTAAGCTTCAAATATTCAGTGAACTTCTTTCCCCCTGGATATTGGATTAATAACTATTTCCATGGTAATAAAAATAGGTATGAGGGTGTTGATCATAATCACCTGTTGTAGATTGTTAAAATATAGTTACAGTCTGCAAAGAAATAGGAAAGTAAACATTAACATTTTACTGACCAAGCTGAATGAAATGCAGAAGTAGTAGGAACTGGGCAGAAAACAGTAATTTGGGCATTTTCTGCCCATGGAACAGGGAGGATTGCATTTACAAGGAGCTGTGTATTTGATGTAAGCACATGCTGTTTGCAAGACGTGAGTATTGCGAATTGCATAAATGCAACCTCATACTCAAATATTTATTTTTGGAATAAATACTTCAGGAACCAGTTGCTTAATTGCTTGATTGTGATAAGGAAGACAAGACTGAAACAAAAAAGTGACTGAAAACTAAAGTATTCTGCTGGAAAGCTGAGCTACATTGAAAGTTGCTGCCCTCCAAGAGGCATTTTCATGAGCTGAGCTGTGCTGCTGTTGTACATAAGCTGCTGCCTTTGCCAGTTTCAATAAATACATCTTTGATTTTGGCTAGTGTTCTCAGTCCATCCTCTGGAGCACGTTCTGAGCCCGCTCTGTCAGAGGCCACTGAATTTTGTCAGTGTTAGGAGTTGCATAACTCCTTTGTGAGTAATTACTGGCAGTGACGTGGATGACTCAGCTCTACCTAGTTTTGTGCATCTCTCAGAATCTCCACAATCGGGTGGTGTTTTGTTAAGGAGAGAAAGTAAAATGTTGCCCCTAATTTAAGTGCCCTCAGCCTTTGCAGCAACATACAGATTTTATAAAGATCTTTGAGAACAAGTTGCCTTAAAAAAAAAAAAATGCACATTAATGCTCTTAAAGGGAAAACAATGAGTGTCTTTATGTATTGAAAAGTGCTGCAATACAGTAATAGTGATGGTGGGTTTGTATACCACTTCTGAAATTAATTTTGGAAATCTGCTGTAGTATTCTGAGTCTCTGAAAGAAGCCAGGAGTCCCCTTTGCAGGGAGCTCACCTTGCTTCCTGCAGGATACCTCTGGAGAGACTTGACAATAACCCTAAATCCAAAGAATGGTACAATTTCTTTGCTCATCATAGGTAGAATTTCGACATTTGTATAGTACTTTACTACATTAAGAATAAAATTTGATATAGTTGCTTTCATCAAGTTTAAATCTTATCCTTTTGCAGAATTACCTGCCATCAGACATGATTTTGAGAGTGGCTGCTTTATGCCCTTTTGATTCTGGTGTTACAATCATCTACCCAGGCAGGAATGAAAAAATCTCAAGTGCTTTGCTAATCCAGTGATCCCTGTGCTCGGGGTCAGCTTCGTGTCTTGTCAGAGCTATAACTCGTTGGAGGCACACGTAATTCTCCCCTGATCTGATAATGGGAAGGATCAAAATGTTCTTTTAAATCTCTAATTATATGTTGCTGAAGGTTTGGTATCCTGTCTGAATGTATGATTTATTTGCCACAGGAAAAACTCTCTAGCTCTCCCTAGCAATTGATTATGGGTTTCAGGTTTTTTAGGTTGCTTTATCTCCCTGTTTTACTTGGTGTGTTAAAGAGTGTGAGGGAGTTTGGAGGCCCTTTCCTTTTGTGGGGGGAATTGAGGGGCTGGGGCTGGCCCAGTGGATGTGCCCAGAACCCTCAAATTCCTCAGACCTATCTCAGGAAACACTCGCTAGGCCAATGTGTTGCTAATTAAATAAATGATGTAAACGCTCTATAGATGTAATTAAGAATAAATGAGGAAGAAATGTCATCCTGACAGGATATTTTTTTCCAAGTCTTTTTGAAATAATTGGGATTTCCAATATAAGCTTCCCCTCGAATGTTATGAAATAAGGATTTGAAGTGTTCCTTCTGTGTGTGGGGAAGGAAACTGGTTATTCCTGTGTTCATTTGGGAGAACTGAGGTGCCGGTCTGGGGACACCACAGTAACTTCCCAGATGGAGCACAGGGAGGGAGGACAATACAGGAGCTCCTGGTGATCCCAAGGCAGAATTTTACCTCTTTGAAGCCAGACAAGATTTTCGGTGAGTAGCGCTGAATACTGCTTTTAATTCTAATTGCAGGATGTTGATAAAATTCCCAGTTCTGATTTTTCTAGAAATTTTTTAATTCTGTTTGAATGCCTCAGTGAAGACATGTAAAACCAGGGCAGGATAAACCTGCTTTACATCTTCTGCAGCGTTTCCTGTGATGAGGCATTTTTGCTGACCTTTTGCCTGGCTTCTTTCAACCAAAACCTTAGACGGATCAAAATGTTCTTTTTTTTCACCAAGTCCTGAGGCATTTTCCATGTAAACAGCCTTGATATGGGGGCAGATGGTTCAAATCTTTTTGGCACCACTGGGAATCCTCTGCTCTGCTGTAAGTATCAGAGGAGAAACATGTGCAATAGTAGTTAAGCCTCTTCCCAGCCCACAGAAGCCCTTTGGATATTCTCCCAGGGTAACAGGGATGGTCCCAGTCGTGGGATCCACGGCACTATTTAAATCCAGAGGCACATTGCTCCTTCTCCCTGGGAGGCACTTGGGTCCCTCAGCAGGCACCTCTGCAAAAGTGAGTGTCTGACCTGCCAGGTGCTCTGACCTAAACTTTGAGCTCATCTGTTTGCACAGCTTCTTTTGTTATTTTGTACTAATCAACAACGTGGGCTACTTGTGTCGTTTCCAAAATGTGTGTTTGGAAAGTATTGTCAGTGTTTGCCTAAATGTCTGAGATCAGTTTGTGTTTTCAGGGGAGTTAATGTTTAAAATGTTCACTTGTAGGACTTTAGCAGCACAGAACAGCAAAACAATTCAAGGATGAAGGAATCTCCTTCACAATCATAGTACTGGCTTCTTTCACCTGTTTTTTATAGAGCTTTTTAATTCTCAATAATAAATTAAATTTGTGCATTCGTAGATATTTAGCAAGTAATGACTTAAAAGGCTAAAATAGTTCCGTTCTATATATGTTTGTGCATAAATATTCATGATTAAGTCACCGAAAGGATCCTCACTTGGCTGTGGAAGCTGCATTTTGTATCTGGTTTCCACAGAGGTGGGAAATAAGTATTAACTGTCACTTTTCTTTTTTGCCAGCTTCTGGTTACTGAAACCTGGCCAATTCAGTGACTGTACAAGACAGTAAGATGTGATTTTTATCATGGACTTTTTTTAGCTGAATTACTTAACAAGCTACCAGACTGGGTTATATTCCAACAGGTTTGCAGGGTTTTGTTACTTGGGTTGTTTTTAATGGGCAGTGACCAGGCTTCACAAACAAATAAGGCAAAAGTGTAGTTGTGTATACCAAGCAATAAAAGCAGATTCAAACCTTTGAACATTAAATTCTTTGGATTAGAAATTGGCAGGTGTCCCAGCCTGTATCAGCACAGAGAGACTGGACAGGAAAAAACAAACACAAACCAAGGAGCAACAATGAAGGGGGAAAGTGTAGGAAATTGTTAATTAAGATGATTACCTGCCATAAAAATCCAATGGCTTAGTGTACTTGATTTGCCAGCAAGTACATTTCATGGTGTTCTCAGGACCAGCCTAGGTGAAACAGCACACTGGTTCTGGGTTCAAAACCCCATTTCAGCTTCATTTTTTGTATCTGTATTGTTTTTCAGTGTATCTGCAGTTCTTCTGGCTGGTAGCATTGGTTCCAGAGTTTAAGTAACAAAACTTGGAAAATGCTGACCATATTTATAGGAAGAAAAGGTGAAATGCACACTAAAATCACTTTGACTTAAAGTCCACAAAGCAACAATGTTATTACATTTCTGAGCAGCTGGGGTGGAAACCCAGTTTATTTCTAGTTCCATATCAGCTTTTTGGACAGCTTTGGTGGGCTTCACGTTGGTTCACACTTGAGTGTAATCTCGTGGTATTGTGAAAAGAAACTGCATGGAAATGAGGTTGGAGGTCAGAGCTGGGCTGAACTTTGGTGTTCTTTCTTGATTCATTCAGTTAATTCATACAATAACAACTATAGTGAGTGTCATGTCCCTCCCAATATCTAATTTGGAAAAAAGTATTTATGCAAAAAGAAATAAGTTATGTAGCAAATTAGTAGCTTTGGTTTCTGGATCCAGGGTAATGGCTGAGTAATTTTTGGCCTTTAGAGTTGGGGTGGCAGCACATGAGAGATGAGTGGTGGGCATGGGTTGAATGTACCATTGGTTGAACTGAGTTATGATAAATAGAAACATCTCTCTTTTTTTATTTTTTTCCAGTGAGGATATAGTCCAAAAATAAGTGCCAGTATCTTGCTACAAAAACTGGAGATTCATTTTTATCAAAATCATTAATTTATGAATTAGCTCTTAAAAGCTCTCCTTAAAACCAGGAGTCTGTAGCAGCAGTGGAAGTGGTTGATGGTTTGCCTGGGTGACACAGTCGTGGTACAAACTTGTCCCTGCAGCCCCACCTGCTCCTCCAGAGTCTGGGTTTGGTTCTGAACAGAGGAATCTCTGGGGCATTTCTTTGTAGTCCTGTGGTTTACCAACTCCCATGCTGATAATAATACCATATTCTGGTATCTGAGGTGGGGATTTTAGATAAATTCAGAAATACAAGTAAAAAAGTCATTACCCAGCATAAGAATTTAATTGGTTCAACTTCTGTTTTCAGAAAAAGAAGTAGTTTGTTTTCTTATGTTATTTCAGGTTAGTATTGTAGTGTGAGATCTGTGCCAGATAAAGGTAGAGCTACTGAACAATTAATATATCAATAAATTAACAATTATTGCTAGCAAAATCCATATTGCAATTCACCCTTTTTTGTCAGGTATTTTGGGTTTTTAATTGATGCTCTGCCTGTCTGAACATAGCATGTTCTTCATATTTCTGGGGTTTAGTGTTTTTTTAGTCTCAGCAATGAATTATTTGTTACTTAGGGAGAGCTTAAACTGAGTTTTGAATTTTTTTTTTTCTGCAGCTTTGGACTTGGTATTTTCAAAAACACTTGAAATCACTTTTGCGTCTTTTCTCTTTAAACTGCAAATTAATTTTCATTAGAAGACTGGGTTTCTGAAAAGCATCTGCAGCATGAGTTTTGTGCATAACTGAGGAATTCTGCATTAGTGTCATCTTGTAGGGGTGGTATCTAGCTTTTAAAGGAGTTTTAAATTAATCCCAATTAAATAGCACTGACATAGTAATAATAATGATGGCATTTACAAAGGGAGATGCTAAATGATACATAAGGGAGATGCTAAATATAACTACTGAGTAGTAGTGTTTGTTTGAAACTACAGCTTTAAATTAGAGCAACCCCACCACCAGCTTGCACTTGTATGCTCTGAAATGTAAATTGGTCAAATTATGAACTCTGTTAATTTGAAATTGCTGGGTCTTAATGATGTTTTTTCTTTTTCTTTTTTTTTTTTTTTCCCTCCCCTGCATTCCCCTCTCCAGCTAAATGGCCTTAAAATGGCAGATGAGCCTATGGAAGAAGGTGAACCATATTCCTACCACGTAAGTCTTTGATACCTGTTCACTTTAACCACTCATTAGCATGACCTCCTGTTGAATCAAAATTTATGCATTCCCTGCTCTTTAATAACTTCTGAACCTGTCATTTTATTTGAGCAATATCTGAGGAGACTCTAAGTTTCAGAGATGGTTTTGGAAATTAGTACCTAGGTAGGAACTGTAAGTGCCTTGTTTGGGAAAATGTGCTGCATGAGGCAGAGCTTTCTGGAAAGATTCCTTGTGCTGGAGGGAGCATTTGCTGATCCTCAACCTCAGAAATGCTCAAGCCAACCTTGAGCCTTTTATACAGCCTGCTCAGTGCTGCTCTTGCTACACTGTCATCTGCTCTGCCTGTGTAGTTGCTGTACATTCAGCTCAAAGGTGCTTAATTTTGCTATTTTAGATCAGAATTAATGTTTACACCAGGGATACTAGTTTTGCATTTATGTAGCAATATCCCAGGTAAGCCCCTATTGAGCATGGTTTTTGCCCAGTGCCTGTTCAGGGGATGCTGAAGGTGAATGCTCTGTGTGCTGGCTAAACCTTGGGCTGAACTTCAGGCTCATCCCGTGTGTGGTGAAATGCCTGACTTCCCATGGAAATATTGGCCATCATTTGTCAACACACTCATCCTTGGATTTTCGAACAGGGTCATGAAGGGAGTGTCAGGTGTCTTGCTCAGAGAGGTTGTGGACTTCCCATCCCTGGCAGTGTCCAAGGCCAGGTTGGATGGAGTTTGGAGCAACCTGGGATAGTGGAAGGTGTCCCTGCCCATGGCAGGGGTGGCACTGGATGGGCTTTAAGGTCCTTCCAACACAGTATACTCTGGGGTTCTGTGATAAGTAGATCTTACCACCAGTTGTAACCACTGCTTTGTGCTTCAATAACAGGTGTAAGGAAGGGATTTGGAGAATAAACTCTTGGGCATAGAACCATGTGGTACCTGGACATTTCCTGGTGTGGAGTGTAGCAAAGAAGGGAGCAGTGGATTGTCTTGAACCAGGAGGAGGAGGTTTGCTGAACTCTCAGTTCAGTGACAAAGCCATGACTGATCCCAGTATTTCCTTCAGCTCCTTGGCTCCTGCTGAAGCTGCTGGGAGCAGGGAATAGTTCCCTCTTGTGCAAGGTCACTTGGTGGGAGCTGGTGCTCAGCTCAGAAAGAAATTTACTGGTCAAGCAGCAGAATACAAAATGAGATAACCAAATTTGCAGTTTCGTGGAGGCCAAAGAAATGAAAATGAAAGTGCTTGGAGCTGCTCAGCTCTTTGTGTGCTCATTCCTTGGCAGTGATGAAGAGGTCTCTTTATACCTCAGCCATGCCAATTTTTAGTATCTTAATGATAGTTAAGTAATTGAAATTATATAGACATCTTTTGTGAAGATAAACCACTTTATAAAAAAATAACTAATTTCATCCATCTCGAGTTAATCTTTATTTGCATGGAAAACATTTCTCTCCTGAGTTCACATTTAGAAATCCTCTCAGTCTCCTCAGCAACCACGTGTGATGTCACAGGCTAATGGCTCGAGGTGGGTGATAAACACAGGAGAGGCTGAACTCTTAAAGAGCTTTTCTCATGCAAAGGTTCACAGTGTTAGGGAATACAAATTAGGATGGTGAAGAAAAAAGGCTTCTAAATAGCATATTTACATATTTCATAGGAAGAACCAGCCATTAAGTCTGTTGTACAACTTTGTGTGTAATTAGACAACTTGCTGCTTTCATCTGTCTTCAGATGACTTCAACATGCTGCTGTTCTTACCTGCCTTAAATTAGGCATCTGTTTAAAAACTAAAGGAAAATGAAAAGATAGGTTCATCTTTGCTCTGAGTACACAAATGCACAGTCACCAAGGTGGCTGGATGAGGGGAAGTTGGGATGTTTACACTGTTCATCAGTGTGTGTCAGCTGGGGCTTTGTGACCAAAGAGGGAAATAAAGTAGCTTGGAGTGTGAATTACAGAATTAACTGTGTTTTCCAGCAGTGTCTGGTGTTAATACCCACCTTTGTGTGGGAAGCAGGCAGAACAAACAGGCCTTTCCCAGAAAGAGGATGAAATAAGAGAGAGGGGAGGGGAAAGGACTCGTGTGCAGTAACAGCTGGACTCTAGTTTGGGAATATACCAAGATGTTTGTTTGAACTCTTTCTTTCCCCCTCTGGACAAGCAAAGCAATTAAGGCAGAAGCAGTTAATGCAGTATGATGATTGCTTTTTTTTTCTTTAATTACTGCAGTATGTACTAATTTAGATGATCAGATTTCTACTCTGAATTTCTTTGTAAAACCAGTTAAAAGAATTTCATCCTGGTACTTCTGTATGAAGTGTGATAAATCTGATTAGAAGTTTTAATGCACAGTGTTGGGCAGTAAGTTCACCTGACAATAGAATGATGTTGTTTCCAAAATCCAGTTGTTACATCCGGTGCTCAGGTCCTTTCCTGGTGCTGTTTGCACTTCTCAACGAGGGGCAGTACCTCACAGGAGGGTGTTAGGGTGTTCCACTGGTGCCTCCTAAGAGAAGCTTTCAAGGTGAAGGCCTGAAGAGAGGATAGGAGACATCTGATCATCGTTTGATGCCCCAAAAGTGAAGTGCTGCAAATCAGATGGGATTTTCCCTTGGGATTTGGTTGTGTACACGAAGTTTACTGATATTGTTGGCAGGGCTGAGGGTGCTGCTCCTTTTCCACCTGCAGGCTGAGGTTGCTGTTGTGGGCCTTGGTTATTAATGTCAGGGGTGCTTATTTTGACACCTTGCTTGTTTTGGCTCTCAGAAGCTTCTCTTACACCATAAAAGCTGCAATCCAGCATGGGATTTGTTGTCATCAGGAACGTTTGTCTTTTCCCAGCTGGAGCTGCTGTGCCCTGCTTTGCTAAAGATGAGAGGGACATGAGACAGCCAATAGAGCATTAAATCACTCACCTAGCTCAGAATTACCCTCAGCTGTCTGAAGGAGGTCCCCACACAGGATAATCTTCCCAGGAGCTCTGCACCCCAGAGCTGTTTCTTCTCTTGGATGCAAGAATTCCCAGAGTCCTTAAGATGACTCATATCTTATTTATGGTCTTCAAATGCTGCCTGTTCCTCCAGCTACAAGTGGATGACCAGAGTTATTATTTGCTGCTGTGAAAAGCAGTAATTACCCCAAATGATGAAATTCAATTTGGCTTTCATTAAGACTTATTTCAGGAAGGGGAAAGATGAGAAGAGTAATCACTGGGAAAACTAAAGCTGCTAAGCAGAGGTGAAGCACAGAAGTCTTGGTTTAAAAATCTGTACATTTATTCCTTTCATGTAAAACAATCCAGCTTTGTTTTAGTTGAAATATTTATTGTGAAAGGAAATGAGCATTCTTTGAGAATTTTCCTTCAGTTTGGAAATTTTACATGCATCTGTTTAAGAAAAGATAGATGGGAAAGCTCTCCATTTGAACAGTCTTCCTTTATGCCTTTTTAGAATTCCAAATATTTTATTAAAACAAAACTAAACAAAGAGAAATCCCAGTATTTTCATGCACTTTTAGCAAGAGTTAGTTACTGCTTTCCAGTTCACTGTTGTATTTTGTTTGCTTTGAAATCACAGGATGAAGGAAGTGTGAAAGAAATTCCTATTACACACCACGTGAAAGAAGGATGTGAGAAAGCAGATCCAGCCCAGTTTGAACTACTTAAGGTTCTTGGACAGGGATCATTTGGAAAGGTAAGATGATGAACTTGTTCCATAGACCTCTCCAGACATTCCAGGGAAGTAGTGGCCAGCAGAGTTGCTGGGAACGTTTGAAAATGCATTGACTAATTGAATCCTTTTCCAGTCTTGCTCCAGTGCCGTGGATAGAATCTTCTGAAGGAAGTGGTGGTTTGTCTTTCAATGCTGGGACTTGACATGCTGGGAATGTTTGGTTTTTTTCAAGACAAAAATCTGTGTTTCTGTAGCTACAGAAGAGTTGATAGTGGCAGTTTGGAACTTGAACCGAAGTAACAGTAAAGTAAATAACCTGGGAAATGTATTTCAGGTTTTTTATTTTGCTGTATTTATCAAGTGATCTGCAGCTAAAAGACACTAATTATTCAAATGCAACAGAGAAGAAATACAGCAGGGTTTTTGTTACAATATTTTCCTTTTGTAATGTGCCACATTTGGTGTCACATTGCAGAAATGAAGTTCAAAATCAGATCTCTCAGAGTTTGTTTTGTTGAAACACAGTAGTTGAAATATTAATCAGTGTATAAGAAAGTAATTAATTTTTTAAAACGAGACTCAAACAACACCTTTTGCAACACATCAAAAGTAGTCAATCAGCTTTACGTATGTTCTCCTTTTCTTCTGCTGGTTCTGTTTGTGTCTTCAGGCAGGAACAAACCTTTTCACAGAGTGGAATGAGAGAGGAAGAAATAGACATTAGGAAGGCATTCTGTGAATAAGTGATAGTGCAGAGAACAGAACTTTAAATATTTCTTAATATTTTGAGGTTTCAGAAACATTTCTTTAGCTGGTAATGTTGGTTGCCAATTCCCTCGCACAACCTCTCTCTGTCAGAGCCTGAAAGGCTCCATGTATTTATTACTCCTGACTTGGTGTGGCTGCAGCTACCTGAGGGTTCAGCACAGCTGGCACGGACAGCCCTGACTCAGGTTTGCCTTCCCAGAGTTCAGGGTTCTGCCAGCCTGGGGAATGCTCTTGCTTGGAGTCCCAGCAGCTTGGCCAGACATGCTGTGGAGCTTTGGGAAGCTGGCAGTGGCTGCTTCAGGAGCAGCTTTGGGAGCTGGATGGTGCCTGTTGGACACCTCAGCTCAGGTCTTTTTATCTCCCTTGCTTTCCGCTGAGAAGAGAAAACAAACAAGGAAGATCAGTGACTGTTACCTTCATGGTGTTTGTTTTCTCTTTCCATTTCTGCTCCCAGGGTCCTTCCTTTGGCCTTGGAAAACCACAGAGTTGGTTTGCTGGAGCCTGGTTTAGACATCAGTGCAGGATTTAACACTTCCACAGAAATAAAGGGTTAAACCTCCTATCCATTACTGAATTTCTCTTTTCATCCTTTGAGGAATGATGTGCCTTCCAAGGCAGATGGGGGGTTATGGAGGCTTTGCCTGCAAATTAAATAAATAGGTAGTGCTTCAGTAGTTTTCAGCTATTTTGGAACTTATTAGCTAAAATTTGTAACTTGTACATTAATTCCTTATGTTCTCAGAAGTTGCTGGTTATTAAGACTAAAATATTTTTATGCGATTATTATTATTTCATAATTGTGCTTGTATTCACCTACAATACAAGCACAATTTTAGTTGCTGTGGTTCAGATAACACCCTTCACTACTTTCTATCACCTTGACCCATAGGGGAATACTGTTGTAGGTCAGTTATTGGGCAAAACTTACTAAAACAAAATGCCAGACAACCTTGAAATGTAGTGACATTTTTCTCCTAACCAGAGCTTAACATAAAAACAACCCTTCTCCCAACCCTGCACAATTTAGCCATCTCAGTGCTTGAATTTCTGATTCTAGAATAGAAAATTTGAACAGATTATTGAAAAAATACATCTAATTTCTAGATAGTTGACAGTTTCCAACAAAAAATGTATATAAATAAATCTAGTGTAGATGAAAGTCTGGATAAGGTGAGATCAGAGAGGCAGTTTTTGTTAGCTCTTGGCTTTCTCTTGTGACTTGTATGTTGTTTTTTACAGCAAAAACTAAGAATTCATAACTAATAATTTCTATTGCAAGCACAGCAATTTAGAAGTAGGAGCACATATCGAACCATTTTGTAAATTGGAAGATCTGGTAGTTAAAAATTAGTGTAGCTCTATGTATTTGTACTGCAATATTTTATCTAATGAGCTTTTCTCAGTGTCAAGTTATATCCCATCTATCTTTAAAACTCTTCTGCAGTGAAAGGAGTAGAAAAACCTGTTGGAGTTGCTGTTCCAGAGGGAAAGGGTGCTTTGATCTTAAATGTTGAGGTTTCTTTGCGTTCTTCTCACCACTTGTACAGAATTCATTAATAAAATGAATGCTTCATATTTGAGACTTGGGTCTTAAACCTCAGAAATCTCTTGGGAGGTGGCAGACTGGGCAGAATTGTCATTCTTCAAGAAAGTGATAGAAAGAAACATCTTTCTGTGAGAACTTGTTTGATAAATGAGGAAAGAATCCAAGGTTTGAGGCCAGTGTGGTGCTTCAGAGAGCTTGGTGCTGCTGCAGCTCTGATCTGATCAAGGAGTGCAGTTTTGCTCTTCCTTTAAAGGTGTGTGTGCTTAGCAAAGAGCACTGGAAGCTGCCTGACATCAATAGGAGGTTTGCAAATGGTTTGTGAGAGTTTGGATTTGATTACCAAGCTTGCAGTGATTTTAAAAATGGGCTTTGTATTGCCAGGTCTTCCTCGTGAGGAAGATAATCGGGCCTGATGCTGGGCAGCTTTATGCAATGAAAGTGTTGAAAAAAGCTTCTTTAAAAGGTAGGTCTGGCTTTCAGCTGGGACTTTGGACTGTGGGGTTTAGTGCACCTGTATTTAAAAGCTTTGTTTACTCCTAAACATTTGTCAGTGAGTTCATAACTCTTCTGACAGTAGGTTTTTTTTTAAAATTACTTGTAAGTTCATGTTTAAGTGTTATTTTAAACCTGGCCAGGTAGCTTTAATTATGTGGTCAGAAATGCTCTTTCAGAGTTTAAAATGGGATTATTTAATTCTGTTTAGACTTTTAATTATATGAAAACAAGTTAATTTCATAAACAGTTTTCCTTTTGTCTTTTGTTAAGTTTGAACTCTGCTGTGGTTAAAATTAAGTCATTCTCTTGTTCCAGGAGCCATAACAATTTAATTCAGTGTTTGGCTTTCAGCAGACACTTGAATGGGTGAAAGTCCACTGAGTGTAAATAGGACTTTTACTGTTAAAGCGGAAAAAGTAATCTTAAAAATGTATTATATTCAGTACAGATAGTTAATTTAGAAGCTGAAGTTGGAAATGTAGGAGACTTTTTCTTGAAAGTAATACGGATTATGACAAAATACGGGGATGTGTTAGAAATATTATGAAGCAAATAAGAAAGTTGGAGCAGACAAGAAACAAACCAGTTGTGAAAAAATCAGTTTTGTGGGAGACTTGAACATTAAAAACAAATAAGGTGACAAGAAAAGAGATTTCTTGAGACCGCAAAGCATTTCTGCTGTGTTTGTGTCACACCAAATGCATTTTTTCACACAGTTTTTTCCCTTGCTCTTCTCAGTTCGGGATCGAGTTCGTACCAAAATGGAGAGAGACATCTTGGTAGAAGTAAATCACCCATTCATTGTCAAACTGCACTATGGTTGGTATAGATTCCTTTCTCTTTGCCTACACTTCCTTTCATTCCTTGAAGGCATAGTTGCTCTCATTCTTTCTCACTTTTGGAGGGTCAAGGTTAGGTTCTAGCAACTTGAAAAATAAAGGAATGTAAATATACTGCTATATCAAAGTTTTAGGTTAAGCCCTCTTGAAATTAAAGATTTGCAGAGTTCTTTAAAGTTCTGCAGAAATTTTGTACTTTTCATTGATTTACACCAAACCACAGTAATTGACATCCTTGCTATTTCCCTGTTTGACAAAGGACAAATAAAAGAACATTATTTTAATCATCTCTCATGACTAAGATTGTCTTCTGTGAAGACGCCAAGGAATCATTCAATAAATTACCTCATCTGCTGCTGAATTATTTCAGTCCTGTAAGAAAAGTATTGCTTGTGACTGAAACTTCCTAGTTGTAAAAGCATTCAGATCTGTTTTGCAGCTTTGTCATGCAACTATTGATTTTCGTTTTGTTTTGTTTTTTTAAAGCCTTTCAGACTGAAGGGAAGCTCTATTTAATATTGGATTTTCTCAGGGGAGGAGATGTATTCACACGATTATCCAAAGAGGTAAGTACCTAAAATTTTATCTCCACTCACTCTTAGACAGGGGTTGGGTTTTGTTGGTACAGAATTGCCTTCTAAACCTGTTTGCCCCCATATTTCTTGTCATAGTGAAGTTTTTAATAACTTAGTTTGGCTTTCCTTGCATATTCTAGTTTCTGTTCTATCCTTAAGAAACCCGAGTGTCTATTGATGAGTAGCCTAAGTTTTAATTTGGCATCTGCAAAGTACAGTTCTTTTGTCTAAAAATGTTTTGTTGCTTGGAAACACAACTGAAGTAAATGAATATTTAGCACTGAAGGAAGGGGATGTGGAGTTCTCATGCTCTTAGTCAGCTTAGGTGCTCCTGGAATCCTGCAGCCCTGAGAGGTTTCTGCTGCACTGTAAAATTGCCTTGTGCTGCAATCCAAGTGCTCATCCTGAATCCCACAAAGTGCTTTTGAGCCCCCACTCCCCTCCATCCAACCTTGGCACACAACTGGACCTTTAATTTTTCATTTCTGTTTTTGTTTTCTGGAGGGAGAGCTTCAGAGGAGGGAATGGGATGCAGCTACAGGCTGTTGTTTTTTTTAAACGTTTGCCATCAAATATTTATTGTGTGTTACCTTAAGTGTTATGAACACGTTTAGAAGACTTTTATTTTCTTTTGGCAAACCTTTTATAAAGGTCTAAATTTTTAATGGCAGTTTCTCAACAGCTTCACAGCAAGAGAGGTTTTCAGTGTTTTCACCTCTGTAAATCCATTTATATTGCCAAAGCACAGGAAAAGCCACTTTTCTAAATGAGACAACTATGTTATCTGACTGATTTTTTTCATGACATGAAGGAGGTTGTTTACTCCCTGTATGTAAGGCCAGGAGAGAGTTTTTTCCCCATATACTTTTCATAAAAATAAAGATTTTACTTTAGGAACAGGCAAAAGAGAAGGAACAATTCAAAGGCATTTCTGTTAAAAGCTGAGCTTGGTAACACAGTGGTCATGTCTAAGAACTGAGCTCAATATTAATTAATCTGGAAGCTAAAATGGCTGTTGAAAACTTAAAGTGACCGACTTGTCCCAGGTTATTGGAGCAGGAGGTAGAAAAGAGGTCAGGCTCTGCTTTGATACGGGATGTTTAATTACAGAGGAAATTCTGGAATAGCAGGAAGAGCTGTTCTCTTGCACTAACCCAGCTGGGATTATCCACTATGCAACATTATTAAATGAGGGATGCAAGGCTATCCATAATAATAACCCCTGGCTTTCTACCAGGGGTTGAAGGAGGGATGTATTCCCTGTGGGAATCAAGAAGTCATAATTCTTAAGTTTTCTTACTGCTACGACTCCCTGTTTTTTGGAAAACTTCAGTTACCTTCTATGCTGGTTTTTAAATATTTGCTGTGTATATAGATATTAAAGAAACCAGGGTTTTATTTTCTGGTGGGAATGTGAGGTAATTTCCAAAGTCTGTGGTAAACCACAGCCTATGGACAAGACACATGAGGATAAATTCCCTGTGGCATTTCATACTTTGCACACAAGGATTATTTTAAATTAATTTGGTGTAGTATGAAGTTATTAAAATACTTTTGTTGGTCTATAAATTCTAATGTGGGTAAGACAGTTTCGGCAGCGAGAGGAGTGTGTAATGAAGTTTTTATTGGTAATATTTAATGAAGCTGACTTGCATCATGTTGAACTTGACCTAGAGAACAGCTTTAAATGTCATTATTGGGAGATGGTAGATTAGCATCTAGCATCATTGTATTCTGAAATTTGCATTTTGGCTGCTCCAAGGAGTAATGAAATCCAAGGTTTCCTCTTGCTCTTTTGAAAGAGATGAACACCAGCATCAGCATTGCTCTTTAAAGGCGTGAAGGTGCCGCAGTGTGGAGTGTAACAGCTCCATTGTTCACCCAGGGTTAGCACCTGTCATTATGGAAATCAGGGAATATTTCTGTGCCTGGAGAACAGATCACACCTGAGCAATTCAGGTACAGAGCAGTGGCACTAGATCAGGAGCCCAGGCACCTTCATTTCAGCCTTGCTGGGCAGCTGCTGAGTGCCTGCACTCCCATTCCTGCTGGATTCAGCAAACGGGAATAATTCACTTAAAGCCCAAATTCACACCAGTCTTTTAAAGATTCCAAGCTTCCCCAGTAATCTGTAGAACATGACAAGAGCCAAAGCAGGTACAGTTTGTGTATATTAAATCAGAAACAACCTGTGGAGTGTTCAGGACACAAGTGCATCTCTGCTCTAGAAGCAACATCAATTTTTCAGGGTCTCACCAGGGTTCTTTCATTTTTTTTCCTAAGAGTAGAGTAGGTTCTTCAGCTCTCATATTGACATTGTTATTGTCACCAGTGTTTTATTTTGCATGCTTTTTTTCCCAAGTGGTTTTTAATTTTTTCTCGAAATACTGTTAATGTGAATTCACAGTCACTCAATACAGCAGCCATGTACTAAATTTTATGATGCAGTGGAAAACTGTCTGGGATTGTGGCAGGAGGAGCGCTGGGGGTCAATTGCACCAAATATAACAATTAATTTATTATATGAAATTTAATTAATGCTTTGCAGTAATGCTGATGGTTTCATTTAAGTATTGCAGGTAGTTTGTGTACTTAATAATTAACAGATATTAGTAAATCGTTTCTCTTGGGTGAACTCATGAATTATAAGCTCACAAGGGACTTTTAAAACTAAGTTTGAAATTTAGGCAGACAGGACTATATTTTTTTTAGATTGCAGTTTTAAAAACTGAAGACAAGATCAGAAGGTAAATCTATACAGTTCTTATTAGGTTATGTTTACAGAGGAAGATGTGAAATTCTACCTCGCAGAACTGGCCCTTGCTTTGGATCACCTTCACAGCTTGGGAATTGTGTACAGGGACCTGAAGCCAGAAAAGTAAAGTAAAATGTATTTTACCACTATTATGTGTATTTTGCTTGTTGCTTTGCCTTTCCTACTGTAAGAAATTAAAACTATTTCTGTTAAACTTTGTAAACAAATACAAAATGTAAAACAGATATCTGATTTAAATGAAATCATATTTGCTTGTTACAGTAATAACAGAATTTGATATCATAATTTCTAACTTATATTTTAAATGTTACATGTAAACTTTGCTCTTTATGTGTTTTGGTGAATGTGAATTTTAATTTTCAGCATTTTGCTTGATGAAGCAGGACATATCAAGTTAACAGGTAGGCATCACTCATTAATACAGCCCTTTCTAAATATGCTTTTCTGTGTTTCTCTATTACCAATTTGAAATGCTGTAAAATTGCGGAAAAAAGTTCTGTGAGGATCAGTTCAAATACATATCCTGGGAAATGATGTATACAAAAGACTGGGTGTTTGGAAAACAAATTACTATATATTTCTGAAAGCTTTAAATTACATTTAAGGTGATGCTTTTGTACTGGAGATATCATAATATATTTTAATCTGAGATATTGCTGTTATATGCCAAGAGAAAATCAAGTTTTTTAAACCCTCTAATACTTGATGGAATAATGGTGATGGAAATCAGGTTTATCAAATGCAACCCTTTGAAAACTTAGTATATTTAAATACAATTCAGTCGTAAATTTCTCGCTTCCTTCTGAAAGTGGAAATAATAAAGGTTGGGATCATTGATTAGTAATCGTTTTACCCTAAGAAAAAAAGGATGTTTGGGAGCCTTGATGAAAGCAGAGCCAGTGTCAAGGACCTGTGTATTCAAAATAGGGAAAAAAATGTTCTGGGAATGAAATACTCTGGGAATGCAGGACTGTTCTGTACTGAACCTGACTCAGGTTACAGAACCATGTTGCCTTATGTAACAACAATATTTTTAGTCTGATTTTATTTATTCATCATTCAGTAAGACCAGACCATGCAGGCTGCATTCCCTTTGAAACTGATTTTTACTTCTATCCATTTTTTTGTGTGAATAAAGCAGGCAGTAAACAGAGAAAATGAGAACTTCTGAGTATCTTAGGGCTCTAATGTGGAGGATTTTAAATGCAGAGTTATTTCAGTAATAATTTTAATGGCTAATCATGAATTTAATGACTTTTAGAATTGTTTTGGAGGTGTGTAGTAAACTAAACGTGGAATCTCCAGATACCTGCAGTCTCTTGTTTCATGGAAAGCTGTGATAATCATATTTCTGAAAATAACCAACCCAACCCTGTCAACACTTAGATTTTGAAGTACCATATATTGATTTTTTTTTCCCCTTGGATTTCTTTACTGGCTGTATTCTTGTGATGCTGTTGTTGTAGACTTTGGACTCAGCAAGGAATCAGTAGACCAAGAGAAGAAAGCCTATTCTTTCTGTGGTACTGTAGAGTACATGGCTCCTGAAGTGGTAAACAGGCGAGGGCACAACCAGAGTGCTGACTGGTGGTCCTTTGGGGTCCTCATGGTACTGTATTTGCCTCTTGCTTCCCTTGCTAAGCTCTCAAAAATGCACTTAGAATAAGCTTGGCCAGTTCTAATTAGGAATGCTTGGGTAAGGGGGACAATTCAATAACTGAATTGCTACTGGGTGGAGTAAAATTGACTTTTCACCACTAAGGAGTATTTATCAGGCACCAGAAATCCTGTGTGTCATCCATTAGTAGCTAAAACCAGTTGTAGTCAGTGTGAAACTTCATTTTGTGTATTTATTTTGCATGTTACTTGATAGTTAAATTTAAAAACAGACTTGAAGACTTGGTTTGAAGGAGTATTAATGGCATTTCTGGAAGAATTCCACAAAATTTATCCTGTGGAAGGAATGCTGGAGTGGAGTAGTGAGATCAGACAGTCACTGCTGCCCTTGCTGGGATGTGCTAGAGCATCAGCCTGACATGCAGATGGACTTGAAAAATAAACTACTGTTCTAGAATTTACCATTCTTGCAGTTTTAAAAATATGGCAACGTCTAAAACCTGGTTGTGGGAGAGATATTAATACTTTCAAGTAGCTCCTTAATGTAAAATTCTCCTCCATCATCATTATGTTACACTTACCATTATTACCATCATGTAAACTGCAAGTGAGAACAGAATTTTAGATTTGGGCACATTTTCATAGCCTTTTCAAAGTTCAAACCGGTCTGATGTAGAGATAGGAAAGAGTGCAGTGCTTAACACTTTGTTTCAGCAACTGGGGGAAGAAGTGTTGATTTAGATTAACATTTGTTCTTTCCAGTTTGAAATGCTTACTGGTACCCTGCCATTTCAAGGTAAAGATCGAAATGAGACTATGAATATGATACTGAAGTAAGTATATCTCCTTACTTTTTGAGAAGCCAGAAAATGTAATTTTAAACATGTTTAGCAGCTTGTTATAACTTCTTGTGCAGCCTGGTCTGTGAAAGTTGTCCCTGTGGCAGGGGATGAGCTTTAAAGTCCCTTCCAAACCATTTTATAATTCTAAGAGCACTGAGCTGGAACAGAAACAAAAAAGCAAAGCCCCTTGATAAGCTTTAGATCCCAGACTGTGAAATACCATTAAGTATCCCAGGCAATTAAAATCTTAGGGATGAATTTGTACTTTGATTGTGGGCGTATAATAAAGATAAGAACAGTGCAATGACTTGGAGCAGCTTTATTTACACTCCTGTTGCTGATACACTCCCTTGCTACTGTTACAGCACACCTTGTTTTGTAAGCAGCAGGTGATCAGGTGTTGCTCTGTGTACAGATGTGTGGAGAACACTTACGTGCTCAAATTCTCATCTTAAATTACCCCAGTTACAACAGATGCTGTTGGACTGGATAAACTGGGTGAACTGGTGCTCAGTGAGTGGAGCTCGTGGGCAAATGTGTTCTTGTCTGTCTTTGTGCTCAGCTAACAAAGAATTTCCTCCTAGCACAGGCAGAGCCTTGGGCCCTCTGAGGGGTGATGGAGCAGGGGAGGAGGGAGAATATGTTCTTCCCGGCACAGGGCACTTGAGGCTCCATTTGGAGTTTGCCCTGCGTGGGAGTTTATAGTGGTGAAAGGATGGGTTAGACCATGAGCTACCTCCCCTGCAGCTGCCAGTGATGCTGCAGTTCTGCACAAGAATTCCCTGCCTTGGCATTAGAGTTATCATGAAATAAAATGAATGGTAAAGTCAGTGAGATTTTATATGATGGCTCAATGAGGCCCTGCCCTAGAGGAATAATAGCAATCACTTCAAGGGGGTAATTGGGGATCTGGTGAGTCTCTTCTGGCATTGAATTATTGGTAGTTATTGTGATAAAAACCTTCTGGTGACATGAAGATATCTTTGAAAATACTTACATACTCCTGAGATAATTATTTTACTCTGTTTTAGCATAAAGTTTGCTTTGGGGACTTAGGGGTGTTTGGTGGTTTTGGTCATATGTGGTTTTTCATTCTTGGATTTTGTTTATATTAAACCACTCATATAATACAAAACTTAAAGTTGATGAGTTAAGAATGTGCACTCTACAAGGCTTTGGAATAGATCCTTGATACATCAAACTCTGCAATGAAATCTATGTAGACAGTTTTTACTAAGTTTCTTCCTCTTACTTGTTCTCTGTTTTCTTTAGAGCAAAGCTTGGGATGCCTCAGTTCCTCAGTCCTGAAGCACAAAGTCTCCTGAGGATGCTGTTTAAAAGGAATCCATCAAATAGATTAGGTTGGTTCATTTATTTGGAACTTTAAATAGTCAGGTCAGCGTAACTTTTTATTTAAAAAAAAAATAGTTGCTAGAGACTCTCAAGCTCTGGGTGATCAGTAACATTTGGGTTTAGACACTATTTCCTGCTAGTTTGGATCATGACTTGCTGGGTTTGGCCAAGGAATGGTCACTTCTTGGATCAGTGACTCTTAGGAGTGAGCCAAAGCTCTGACAGTGTCAGAGCAAAGAGTATTGACACTGTACTTGTGGGGTTCCTGTGCTCTGTTTGCCTCCCTGAGTATTTTACATCCTTGGAATATTTCAGTATTCACAGTTCCCTCAAATAAACATGTCTGTGCAAACTTCTTAGAAATTAACTAATTTTTAGTGCAATCTTCAAAGAAATGACCCAAAAGTATGTTAAATACAGTATTGTCTTTGTTCAGGAGCTGGTTCAGATGGAGTTGAAGAAATCAAGAGACATCCTTTTTTTTCTACTGTTGACTGGAATGTGAGTACCAGAGGATCTGAATTATAAAGCTGCTGTTAATTTTTCTGTGTGTTGAAGCATTATAAGTATTTGCATCTGAATAGGGCACAGCAAACACTGCATTACTGCTGACTGGCATATCCTGACTTCTCCTGGAATTCCTTGGCATCTGGAACTGCAGTATTTACTGCATACAGAGAGTATTAATTACAAATTGTGCATTTGCTTTTTAAATAATTAAGAGTTGCAGCATTCTCAAGCATGAAGGGTCTGTTAGAGTATTTGTAGTTGGGAGAGGCTGCTGCTCTTCCCAGGAATCCTTCGGGAAGTGCCTGTCCAGTGCTTCCCTGCAGGGCACAGCAGCTCCCTGTGACTGTACTGTCCTGGGCTTCCCTCTCCATCACTCCCATCCCAGTCACAGTTCAGGAATTGACTCATTTTTAAATGAGCACCCTATGATTTTGCTCTGTGGTTCACTCATCCTCTGAGCTGTGCTTCCCAGAAACTTTCTCAAAGCCAAGATGCTCTGTGTGAAATAAATCTCCCTCTGCTGTGATGCTGCAGAAGGGTTGATGGAATAAATAAGATGTGGCTGTGCTGATAGAACTGCAGCCACACAGGGCTATGCTGTGCTCACCTGTTTCTTTAAAGCCTCTCATCATTATCCATCTGTTTATCTCTTGTATTTATTTCTGAAAAGTGATTTCCTAGCTTGTTTATGCAGCAGCTATCTCAGAATTCTGTTCAGCAGCCAGAGTTTTTAGTAAGAGCAATACTTCACTGCTTTATGTGATCAGACTTCATAAGTTGTTGTCTTGTTTGGCTTGATTATCTGCTTTTTTTTTCCTTTTGAAGGGACTGATGATGAAATAAATACCAGCAGGGAACTTTGAAAGCTCAGCAGTTCTGGCTCTTTCTTTTTTCTTTATATATATATATTTTTTTTTTTAACAATAATTTGTATTTATTTCACTCTGGTGGTGTTGATGACACNTTGCTTGTTTGATTTTTTTAAACTAATATATACTGTATGTTTTTGTGCAGGAAGGTTAAATTTTAAAAAAAACTGCAAAAAATAGGTCTGAAAGGAGTAGAGAAATGGCAAGAAAATGCTCTTAGAACTTCTTGAATTTTTCAACATCTTTTGACATGAAATTTGCTGTTCCTTAGCTGTAAATGGGATTTATTGCAAATTTGAGATCTTTGCCTTATTTGATTTGGGGATTAGGAAAAACCTGGAGCAGAGCTTTGAGAATGGGCAGTTCTTGCCAAGAGGGACATGCCTGTCAGTGGTTGAGGTCTTTGTCCTTTACCCTTTATCTTGGCAAAATTACAGTGCCCATGGAAGGTTCATTGGCTCTTAATTATCTTTGTCCTTCTCCTTCAGAAACTCTTCAGAAGAGAAATTCAGCCTCCATTCAAACCTGCCTCTGGAAAGCCAGAAGATACTTTCTGTTTTGATCCAGAATTCACAGCAAAAACGCCAAAAGGTAACTGTGCATGGCTATAAATTGGTGAGGTCTGTGGGACAAGAAGGTCAAATTCATGTTAAAACAACAAGCACAAAAGCCAGGGACAAAGTTGAAAGGAGGCACTATGGTTCCAGAGCTTTGAAGGAGGATATTCCCCTCGGCAGGTTCCTGTTCTTCGAATATTCTGCTAGTCTTTGACTCAGGGAAAAAAAAAATCGATGGAATAGTAAAAGCTGGACTTTGGTTTCTAGTTATGATTAAAGTCAGACTTGCGGTTTTTGGGAGGAAGTATTTAATACTGAAAGTAAACTCTGATTTCAGCAGTGATTGTTTTTAGGGTCAATATTTCATTGAGAAACATTATTATTATTATCATTGTTATTGCTCAGTCTGTTTCAAGTTTCACTTCAGGTTTTCTTTTGTGAATTTTTTCTTTCCTGCTGCATCCAGCTTTTTTAACCCTCTTCCCATGTTCATTTGCCCCCAGATTCTCCAGGGGTCCCACCCAGTGCAAATGCCCACCAGCTCTTCAAGGGATTTAGTTTTGTTGCAACTACTACTGTAGAAGACCATAAAATATCACCCCTCACCAATATCCTGCCCATTGTCCAGGTAATGCTTTGTTTTGGGAAACTTCTTTGACATGTCAAAGGCTGACCAATATTTAGTGTTTACAGTTGTTCTTCTTTTGTTGAGGAGACCATTATAAAATATGCCTTATTAAATAATTTCAAGGGATATTTTTAATTTTAAAAAGTGAGTTACTGTTTTTTCCGGGGGCAGAATTTCAAAGAAAAATCATGAGCAAGCAGGATTAACTTTTGCTGTTGGAAACTGTAATGGCAAAGAGAATCTTGTTGCTTTAGGTAACCAATTACCTGTGTTTTTTTTGAAGCAGCTTCATGGAAACAGTGCACAGTTCACTGATGTCTACGAACTTAAGGAAGATATTGGTGTGGGTTCCTACTCTGTCTGCAAGAGGTGTATCCACATAGCTACAAACATGGAGTTTGCTGTGAAGGTATTGCAATGAATTCCACTCTGACATTCTGAAAATATTGTCTAGTACATTTGAAAGTTTCAATTCGTGAATTTTCCAGTTACTGTGGCCGTTTATATGTTTATGAGTTGCAATCTTGAAAGCTGAAAATACATACAATGATGAGAACAGCTGAAATAAAATCAGATTCACAAGGGTGGAACTGGATTGCAGGGAATTAGTAATGCTTGAGACCAGTGCATTTCCTTGTTCAGTGGAGCAGGATAGGCTGCATTAATGATAGAATTTTACCAAAAATAGAACAAGAAATAAATAAATGGGATGTATAGCTGGAAGATTAATTACTCATGATTAGTAAGAAGTAATGAACTCTAGATTTTTTTTTATTCTGTTACTGAAATGAGAATACAAATACAAAAAGCCGTTATTAAATGGACTTATTTTATAAGTTGTTTTTCCTGTTTTATTTTTCAGATAATTGATAAAAGCAAGAGGGATCCCTCAGAAGAAATCGAGATTCTCATGCGTTATGGGCAACATCCAAATATTATTACTTTAAAGGATGTAAGTGCCTCTTTCTCTGCTACCTCTTATTATACAATGCTCAAAAATAAATGCAGATGTAGGGAGTTTATTTGGATTCATCAAATTTCTTTTACTTAATAGAATATATTGGGAGAGCAGTACGTAATAATGGAGGGAGTGTCTCAAAATACAGTGTCGTCCTGATACTAATTTTTTCTTAAGGCCGTTTAACAAACTTGAAGTGAGAAATGATGCAAAGGTCAGAAATGCCATATTTCCTGTTTCAAATGAGCAGCCAGTGTGTTGGTAACCTGAGAAAGCAGTGGCCTGCATGTTGTGGTGTCTATGCCAGAATGGCCTTTGGAAGGGAGGAGCAGTAGGGAGTGTAGGGCTGCTCTCCTCTTCCAGTAAGAAATTGAATTGAGAGTGATGAATTAACAACTTGAATTGAGAGTGATGAATTAACACTTGAGTCATGAACTCCCAGGATGACACACGAGCTGCCTTGCACTCCCTGCCTTGGCAGCCCCTGCTGTTTGTGCTGCCCGTTCCTGTGGGAGGAGGGGAGCAGCGCAGTCTGCAGCTTGGATTTATGGCCACGAGTAACTACAGATGTTGTTTTTCAGTAGCTCTGTGTGTGTTTTGTGTGAGTGCACTGTTAACCCTCTCCCCAGGTGTATGATGATGGCAGATTCATCTACCTGGTCACGGAGCTGATGAAGGGTGGGGAGCTGCTGGACAGGATCCTGAGGCAGAAGTTCTTCTCGGAGCGAGAGGCCAGCGCTGTGCTCTTCACCATCGCCAAGACTGTGGACTACCTGCACTGCCAGGGAGTGAGTGAGCCTTTGCACCCACCTCACACCCCTGGCCCAGCTCTGGAATTACCAATCCCTTTCCCTGGCTGCTTTGCTTGCCTTGTTTTCACGCTGCAAGGTTTTGTATTTTATCACGAAGGTGAATAATAAAAACAACTCATCCCGTTATCCTGGCAAAGCCTTTTGACTCAACACTTTGTGAAACAGCAGATTTTTGTTCTCTTATGCCTGTTGCCAAATGGGGATGTTAATTCCAGGTGCATTATGAGCCAGGAGGTTTTTTATTATATTACTTGGACTAGTTTTTTTTTGGTACTTCAAAGTTATATAATTGTTTAGGACTGTTCATAATGATATTCATCTAGAGAATAGCTTTTATAAATTGTAAATTACAGATGTACCTGCTCCTCCTAAATGATGGCTTTTCAAATGTCTTGGTTTAAAGGTGGTGCACCGAGACCTTAAACCCAGTAATATTTTGTATACTGATGACTCAAACAATGCTGATTCCATCAGGATTTGTGATTTTGGATTTGCAAAACAACTTCGAGGAGAAAATGGACTACTTCTGACTCCCTGCTACACTGCAAACTTTGTGGCACCAGAGGTATTTCAAGCTGCTGTGTTTCCTTTATGCTGTTTTTGATTGCATCAAATGCTTAAACTTTTCAGCAATGCTTGGAAAAAACCCTCAAGAATTCTGTTACTTTCCTTTAAATATAATCACACATGCTATTCAAATGCTGGTGCATGTGTTTATTCTAAACCTGCTTAAAAAACAGCAGAGTCCACCCTCAAAAATAAGATGTGAGCCTGTTGAAAATCTTGAGATGATATTCTGGGAACCAGAAATATTGTTGGTATTTACTGCCACCTGAATATTAAAAAAACAATACATGACATGATCCAGAGATTGACTTACCTTAGGTTGTGTTGTTGGCTTGGGGTTTTTTTAATATATGGCAAGTCTTTAACACTCTTTGTTTCATAGGTTCTCATGAGACAGGGATATGATGCTGCTTGTGACATATGGAGCTTGGGAGTTCTCCTTTACACAATGTTGGCAGGGTGAGAATATTTCTGAGCTGTTTTGTTTACCTAAAATCCCAGAATGTTGCCTGAATCCCTGCTTCCATAGAAATGGTGAGGCATTGCCACTCAGGTGGGACAGGCAGCTCTGAGTCAAAACCAAATAAACCAGGTTTAGCTCACAAGTAGGATTAAGGCTTCTCTTCCCATAGTGCAGGACTTGGGGGTGCCAAAGACATCCCCCAGTTGCCAGGAGGGAATTGAGGCTGTAAAAATACCTGGTGGTTTTCTTTTTATCCTACAGCTTCTTGTGCTCCCACCCCATCCCCTTTCCTCATCTTGTGTGTCTCCTGCCCCAGGCTGCATCCCTGGCTCTGTGTAGAACCCTCTGGGTTGTGATCTCTGGAGTTTCCTAAACCTCCCAGCCTGATGAAGCTCTAGGAAGCATCTAGTGGCCAAATGAGAGATGTTTGCTGAATTCTGCTCTGACAGAAAAAGAGCATGTTTTTAGCCTTATGGCAACATCCTGTCTATAAGAAATTAATCTCTTGATAAATCTGTACTTCCCATGTAATATTAGAAATATTAATAGTATTTAATAGCGTGTGTATGTATTCTGTGATATCTGTCTGTTGGCAGTGGGATATTGACTCTGATTCATGAGATTTTACCAATTTCTTGCAGTTTTTGCCTCTAACAAGGTGTTTTTATTGGTTTTTTCTTTCAACAGCTATACTCCATTTGCCAATGGTCCCAATGATACTCCTGAGGAGATCCTAGTACGGATAGGCAGTGGAAAATTCTCTCTAAGTGGAGGCAACTGGGACACTGTTTCAGATGCAGCAAAGGTGTTAAATGTGTTCTGATTTTTATATTTTTGTAGAATTCCAGTGAAATCTTCTGAACTTCACCGACTAGACTTGTCTAGAAGTGTGGTTTGTTATTATTATCTGCAAACTTTAAAGAAGGAAAAGATATCTTTTTTATTTAAAGACTCCATCTGTAACCAATATGGATTTTCTGGGATGGTGTTGACCCACTCTGTGGGTATCTTAATCACAAGTATTACCTTTTAAAAAGATCAGCATTAATATTAAGTATTAATATTTGAATACTTTTTCCTGATCCTTTGGAACTGCACTATTTGTTCATTTCAGTAGGAGTGATTCAGAATGCTTGTTGGCTGCTGCTGTCTTAGCATGAGAAATTCAGTTCTATGTGTTTAAGAATGCTTCACATTTTGTACCTAAAACAAAGGGAACATTCTGTCAGCTTGCTCATATTTGGGTTTTATTTCAAACTGTTGCTGAGTCTGTTCCATGCCCTTCCCGCCCACCTCTCCTTGGGACCAACGTTGTAATTAGTAGCTTATTGCTAATGCTTCTAGCAGGCAAAAACAAGTGTCCACTGCTGTTGGCTTTATTCTTTCTGTGGCTTCTTGAAGGAAAAATTCATTGCTGGTGTCTCACTGTCTATGAATTCAGTTGTAGTAAGGAGTCAGCAGAGCCCAGCGTGCAGAATGAACAAGGAGAGAGATCTGCAAATAAAAGCTTTCCTCCATAAAATCTGCCTGCTACTTTTTAATAGGATTTCTAGTCTTTTAAAGATTATATTCATCATAAACATGAAAGGCACAACAGTGAGTTCCTTTGCAATCAAGGCTGGCTCTGTTGAACTGCTCCAATAGTACAACACATTGTTCTCAGCCTTCTGCAGTGTCAGGGCACAGAATGATCCCGTTTGTCTGCTGACTTCTGTGTGTTTGCATTGTGTTCATCCCTCCACATCGGGTGCTTCTCTCATTGCTCCACCACCGATGCTTTCAAGGCCACCTGAGATGATTTGGACTGAGCAATCTGTGTGTTTTCCCTTTCCCTGCAGGACTTGTTGTCACACATGCTGCACGTGGATCCCCACCAGCGGTACACGGCCGAGCAGGTGCTGAAGCATTCCTGGATTGCCTGCAGGGACCAGCTGCCTCATTATCAGCTCAACAGGCAAGATGCCCCCCATCTAGTAAAGGTAAACCCACCTGGGATGCTGCTTGAGCTGGGGCTGTGCAAGGGGTTGAGTTGGTTTAGAGCTACAGACAGAATTCTCATTTTTTCTGTTGGTTTTCCTTAGTCCTGACACATTTAAGCTACCAAGTGAGACAAATTCATCGAATTGTGGAATGGTTTGGGTTGGGAGGGACCTTAGAGCTTGTCCATCCGCCCCTGCCATGGGCAGGAACACCTTCCACTGTCCCAGGTTGCTCCAAGCCCTGTCCAGCCTGGCCTTGGACACTGCCAGGGATCCAGGGGCAGCCACAGCTTCTCTGGGCACTCTGTGCCAGGACCTCAGCACCCTCACAGGGAAGAATTCCTTCCCAGTATCCCATCTAACCCTGCCCTTCGGCAGGGGGAAACCATTCCCCCTTGTCCTGGCACTACATAGCCTTGGATAAAGTCCCTCTCCAAATTATTGGCAAATAATTCTTTTTAACCTCTGTGTAAATGAAGAGATTTTTCTGGGTATTTTTTTAAGGTAGTTGTTGAGTTATCTCCTAACTCAGGGCCTGAATAGCCACTAAATGGCTGTATTTGACGAATTGGTGCTAATCTTGCTTGAAAGATGCAAATTCTGACCTACATTATTAACAGGTGACTCCTACATCTAAGGTATATAAAAGAAATACAAAGGAAAGAAAAGAAATGTCAGACACCCATGCTTAGACATTAGAAGGATTCAACACTAGGTGGTTTTTTTCCTAACAAACAATAGAGAATTCACATGACCTGGCATATAAGTCTTGTTTGGTTTTAATGGAGTTAATTGAGTATTGAATGTTTAATTGCTTTGTTTTCCGATTAAAACCTTTATATATAAATATGAATTACTATCATTATGTATTTCCTTTTTCTCTAGGGAGCCATGGCTGCTACATATTCTGCACTGAATCACAAGACATTTCAGCCAGTGCTGGAGCCTGTGGCAGCCTCCAGTTTAGCTCAGCGACGGAGCATGAAAAAGCTCACATCCACAGACTTATAGATCCACTGGGACACCTGAGCAGACACAAGCAAGGGGGAAACCCACCAAGTGGCTCTGTTTTGCCTGACCTGTGATCAAAAGGCATCTATGGTTTCCTGCTACACTACTTGAATTCTGTAAAAGTCCTTTTTTTAAAGAGAAAAGAAAAAAATCCACAGGTTCATACTGTGTTTGTTTTACAGGCCATATCTGTTAAATTAATTTAAACATCAGGTACACCATAATGAATTTCTCTACACTGTCCTTTGAGATCTGTTGCAAATATTCTTTCACATTCTGTATAGTTTTGCTGGGTTCAGTTAAAAAAAAAAATGGTTTAGGGGACCGTTGCCAATGACCAAGTTGTACATAAAGTGTCAGTGTGAGTTTTCATTGCTTCACACCTTTAGACCCTGCTGTGAAATTCTGGGAAAATTCTGAATTTTTCGATTGGGCACTTTGTTCATTCAACTCAATTCCTTTACCTTGTCCATGATATTAGGCAAAGCTGATCAGTGTGATGTGCCAGTGTTAATTCATCACTGCTGATTTGGCAGGTCTGTGTTTGCATGGTGCCAGTAACTGAGGAGTTCCTGTGGAAATACAAACCAAAGGGATGTGCAAAATCCTGCACTTAAATCTGATCACTTGTGACCCAAAAGAAATGCTGTTTATGGCCTCTGATGGGAAAATGAACCTTTCTAGGTGTTACCACAAACTGTGTTCTGCTCTGAGCTGGGGAGAGTGAGTATGTGCAGAAACTGTCAGAATTAAGGCTCTCAGACACACTGGTACCACTTCAGGACAACATCGTGCAAGACTCAATCCTTTGTTACTTATATTTCCCATCTACTAGTACAACTTCTGTGTTATTTTCCTGAGTGGTCTTTCCACTGAATACACCCAGTATTAGGTTTGTTTGGCATATGAGACAAACTGACACTTTACTATAACCAACTTGGCACTTGGGGTTTATTTTTTATTTATTTGATTTTTTTTTTTAATAGAATGTTGCTTCTCTCTGACTCTCTCGCCGCATGTACAAATATTACAGAACAGAAATGCAAATTTCTCTTTGCCTAACTGTAGGAGTAGCTGGGAAAATAAATAAGCCTTGCAGTGTGCCCAGATAAGGGAATTCTGACCAAGAAATTCCACAGTTATGGACAAATTCCTGTCAGCATCCTGTGGCCAGCACTCCCTCACCCTCTCTGTCTGGTGTTAGGAGTTGAGCTGTTCCTGAATGCTCTGGTGGAGAGGAAATTCATTTCAGGGCCAGAATTACCTTGGTGTTTCCTGACTCAAAACCAATGCTGACTGCTGGTAGTTCATTCAGAGATACACTTAGAAGTGTTTTCAAAAGTTGTAGCCACTGAGCAGTTGTAGTGACATAGCAGGATGATATCAAATATATTAGTGACATTAGTCTGTGAAGTGACCAAAAGTCAAACATAGTTCAGACTCATTTGTCATCATTGAATTTTCAGTTGCAAGGCCCCAGGGCTGACAGAAATCAGCATTTTGGGACAGGAAAAAATAACTTCCAAGAGAATTCTGGCCCAAGCACCAGGAGTGGTGGTGCTAACTCAGATCTCCCAAGAGGTGTTGGCTGGGTTTTGCTTATACCTGTGAAGGACTTGGTGGTGTTGGAAGTACTTTTAGATAAGCTGCTTTCTTCTGTTGTGGGGAAAGATGGACATTATCTGGCCAAATAGTTAGGTATGAGTATATGTAGATTTGAGACATAACGATATAGCAAGCATGGGTGTGCTCTTTGTATCACGCAGAACATCCCCCAGGTGGAATTTCTTGAGTGTTTGATAGATGTTGGAAGCTTTAGGGGCCATTTGTGCCTAGTTTTGAGGTGCCTGTTGGACATGCTTGAAAGCTTATCAAAGAACGCAACTGCTTCCTGGAAAGCTCCTTGTTTAGTAAAAAATCTGCCCCTTCTGCAGCTCCTTCATCCTCCTTTTCCTTACTGAAGACCTTTGCCAGCAAGAATGCCTGGAAACCTCTTGTCTCCACTGTCAGGGTCATTTTTATGTAAATTTACAGGTGACTGCTAGAAGAATTTGAACTCACTCCAAAAAAAAAAAAAAAAGGCAAAAGTGGTGGAAATTAAACCCCCTGAGCCCAGGTTAAGGTATAATGTGGGTTGAAATGTAGTCCTAAAAGCTGTGTTGGGGATAAGAGGTAATGCAAGGCCTGGAACACAATGAAAATGTCAAACTTGAATTGTCTTTCCTGTAAGGCAGCAGCTGGTCTTTAATGGCTTTACCCATGAATCATTTAACAGTGTTTCTGTTGGTATTTTCTTTCAGCTTGCTTAGAAGCACCACAGTTTATAAGCACCTTAAAAGCATTTTGCACAAGAGCAGTTGGAAGGAGCTGAAGGGACTCAAGTTGTTCTTGATGTGCAGCACAAAGGTGGTGAGAGGAAAAGAACACAAGGTGGATGTTCTGATTTATAACAGAGTATTTAAAACATCTCCTGTAAATTATCCCTGTTTTATATCACCTCTGGCCTTTAGTGCAAGTGGTACTCCAGGGGTAAAAGCAAAGTTTAGTGACTGCAGCATTACAAAGTTGTCTAATCGTGGGGAAAACATGGATATGTTATACATGACAGGCCAGTGTACCCTGGTATGCCAATTGTAATCCTTGATTTTGGGGGAAAGTTCCCTTGCTCTGACTATTTCAGCATATCAGTCTTTGAAATATTTGGGATATGCAGGAACACGAAAGAGTTCACTTGCAGTTTACTTTTACTGTATTTAACAATCATCTTTTTGATGCTCCTTTGGGAATTTCTTGCCTGTTTCTCATCCCTTTCTTTACCAACTTAGGTTTTGATATCTAAAAGTAGCCTGGTCTGCTCATGAGCTGTCAGTTAAAGGTTTAGATGGAAGAACAGGCAATGGGAAAGTGCTCTGGCTGCAGCAAAAGGTTGGTGGAAATAGTTTCATATTATCTGGACACGGTTCAAGTTTACAACTGATTTACATTCTTACTGCCTTACTGAGGAAAAGTCAAATTTTCACAAAGGCTTACAATTACACAGAAATAGGGATTCAGACTAAAGGAATTTCCACAGAACTAAATAATAAATGATAAAATACTTTGGCTGTGGCTTCCTAGCCAGTGTTCACTTGAGGCCTCTGAATGTTCTTGCAGCCAGAGAAGGCATCCAAAACCTCACCCAAGTCAGTCATGTTGAGCTTGAATTCTGTCTTCCATGTTTCAGTTCCTTTTCCAAAGCTGATCTTCATCTGTCCAGTAGTTGAAATAACCTCTAGCAAACTTCAGCAGTTGGGAGTTCCTTGCAGTGTACTTAGAGACTGCTCTGTAGAGCTGACTTAAATGAATTACACAAGGTTATAATAATTCTTCTGGTTTGTATCAGTGAAACTAGGCTAAAACATCAATGCAAACACAGCATTTTATGTACTTCTGTAGCACTTAAGTTTTTCAGTCCTATCCAGAACTAAAAGTTTGCAAATATTTGTGGGAGAGGAGGGAGGAGCAAGTTTTTCTTTCTCAAAGTTTCCAGAAAGCTTCTGAAGCTGTGACCATTATAGAGTCCATATGTAATCCTATAGGAGCTCTGTATGGTTAAAACCATGAAATTCTCCTTAAAAGTTTGTTCCAAAACTCTCTTAGATGTGCACTGATAGCTGTTGGTAGCAGCCCTGCACTTCATTCATACCACACCAGCCTTCTGCATCAACAGCTCTGTCCCTGCTCCAGTTATTTTTTAAATATTTGCTCCCCCAAATTATGGTGTTCCTTGGGAATAGAAGAATGGATACAAATTTGAAAACCTCACCATTAATGTATCACTGAAGCCAATAGAGTATTGTAATAGAATTAAGAAATAATTTTAATAATTAGAAAATCCCACCCAAAATCATCAACTGGTTTTCAGTTTTTTTCCTATGTAATGAAAGCAAACTTTCAGAAAAAGCTTTAAAAGAGTCTTGATTGATTATATCTCTTAATTATGAATTTTTGGGCAATAGCTTCTTACCAATAGTGATTTTGAATAACCTTGAATCCTCTTGTGGGGTTTTTCACACGAGGACTGAGGATGCTGGAGGTGGATCTGTTTTGCAGCACCAGGTGTTGGGTGTTTTGAGCAGTGTTTGCTAATTAATTAATTAATTGCATTGTCATAAAGTCCCAAGCACTTTGGCATCTTGCACTGATGCTCTGGTTAGAGCTGAAACTCTCCTGGCACATGGCTAAATCTCCATAAAGGGCATTAATTGAGAACAGTGTGCAATGAATTCCATGCTCTCTGAGGTACTTCAAAGATGAAACTCTACACAAGGTCCCCGTTATCAGATATTGTAACTGTCATTTCTTTCTCTTAAGCATATTGTGGATTTTGTATCATACTGTATTTATTTCATTTAATTTTAAAAGAAATGTTTTCTTTAAAGCTCTGTATATATTGACATTAAAGTTTGCATTGTACTACGTTCTCTTCTTGCAAGGCTGGCTCTGGCACTGCAGTGGTGTTTTTATTGGCACTGCTGCCTTCAATTACAGCACACCAAAGACACACTCAAAATTGTATTTATTTTTGTCAAAACTCCCTGAGTAATCATAAAGGTACAGCTTTAATTAGCTGGCAGTTCCTTGAGTACCAGGATAAAAGTTTTACAAATTCATAATACTTTGTAATTGACAGAAATCCATCACTTATGCTCTGGAAGTTCACTTGCTGCTGTTTTTCAGATGGATATAAAAAACAATGAGCAAACATTCCTAAATTAAATGTATATGAATTATTTCATAAACTTTGCCAAAAATCTCACGTACATCAGGAGCTGTTTATAAATTTATATTGTCAAGTGTTTCACGCCACACTCGCAATAGAACAGACATTCAATGGTAGGATTGATGTGTTACCTCAGGGTGGGATCATCTTCCTCTCTATATTTTTTAGGTACCTTTAAATTTGACTTCATATATTAGAGAATAATTTTCCTGCAAGGATCTGTTCCTTCGAAAATAAACACTTGCATTACAAGTGGCAGGAAAGACATAAAAACTGGATTTAAAATCCTACTGAGGTAACTGCTGGTGCTGTTTGTATTCAAAATGATTTACAGATACTTTATGCTTTGGAATGCACAGAAAGGTTTTCCCACATTTGTCCCAGGTGCTGTTTGCTGTCCCAAGACACTGCTCTTACCAGCACTGCTGGCAGAGAAGGGAGTGACTGAAGCTGTAGAGGAGGCAGCAGGTAAAAAAAGGTTCCAAGATGGTGATGATTTGCTTGATTTCACTCTAGGTAGGCAGGAAAAAATGATCAAATTGGAGAAAAACATTACTCTGGAATAATTTTAAGAAGCCCTGAGTCTCAGGTATTGAGATGTGCAGGCTTGGTGAAGGTGTTGCTGGTGGGAAATAGACAAGGCATGGATTAAAAGCTAACCTTGCTGAATGTTTTCAGAAACCAAGGAGAGGAATGAGCCAAGTGTTAGAAAAGAGACTCCAGAATGTTGCCTTAATCTCATCCTGCACTCCTTGTTTTCCTGCAAAGTTTGGTTCTCAGGAGCTGTTTTCCCCGTGATTCATCTCTGAAGCTTTATGACTGTAAGAGGCACCTTCCCACGTCTCTTTTGTGCATTTATGGGGTGCAAAATGTTTCAAGGTAAAGATGTTCCCACCTTCACTTGCCCCTGCAGTGGCAGGAAGAGGGAGCAGGTGTCTGCTGGCAGTTTTGCCAAAATACGTATTTAACTCTATTTATTTTAACCTGTTTAACTTCCCTCCAGAACTTCTGGGCAATTTCTCTCAGAAGCTGGGGTGTCTTGTGGGCTTCCTGAAAGACACAGAAGAAAGCTTTTGGCAGAGGTGAGGTCGGTTCTGCAGTCCCTTAAGGCACTCTTTGGGCAGGAGCTCCCTTGCAGCTGCATTTTTTTCTGCAATTCCAGCCTTGGAGCAAATCCTGGACTCTCCAGAGGGGCCTCTTCGATTTTTTGGCATCCAAAGTGTTCTACCCAGAGCAATCCTGTACCAAGCTGTGCTTAATGCACAGAAGTGTGATGCCCTGATGCTGGCTGGCTGTGCAGATTGCTTTATCCGTCAACAGGTGCATTTCTGGCTCTTGTGGCCCTCAGCATCCAGGTTTGTGTCCTGGTCTCTGTGGAGAGGATGCACAATTACAAAGACACCTCTTAATTTAAGGGGTTTTACTGCTTCTAAAGGGTTTTGAGGGGGATTACAGTATAATTTTGATGGGGTTGTGCCTGTCCCATCCCTGGCAGTGTCCCAAGCCAGGCTGGATGGGGCTTGGAGCAACCTGGGCGAGTGGAAGGTGTCCCTGCCCATGGTGGGGTGGAAAGAAATGGGCTTTAATGACCCTTAAAAACACTTCTTTTTTCTATGATTCCTGCATTTATGAAGTGCTGACAGGCACTGCATGCCTAACCTGGCACCTGGCTGTGCTGAAAGCCTTGTTTGAAGGTCTTGGCTACTAAACTGAAAGCAAGGCGTTAGAAACACATTGTGTCACCTTCTGCTAGGTTTGGGCTGAATTTAGTCATTCCACGGTGAGACAGCAGTGAGGAGCAGGGATGGGGAAGGAGATACAATTCTTCATTGCTCTTCTCTGGGGAAACTGGTGCCGGGTGGTGACGGAGTCACGGTGAGCCCAAAGCGCGGGGGATGCGGTGCTTGGCTCGGGATGCTGGCGCTGCTCTGCCGCTCCCGGTACTCGCTGGCTGCGCCCGCCCGGGCTGGCCCGGGGGATGCGCAGGTCTTGTGCGGGCACTCCCGGTGTTTGCCGTGCCTCCATTCCCGGTGTTTGCCGTGCCCCCATTCCCGTTATTTCCCGTTCCCGCACTCCCGGTGTTTTCCCTGCCCTCACTCCCGTTATTTCCCGTTCCCGCACTCCCGTTATTTCCCGTGCCCTCACTCCCGGTGTTTCCCGTTCCCGCACTCCCGGTGTTTTCCCTGCCCTCATTCCCGGTGTTTCCCGTTCCCTCATTCCCGGTGTTTCCCGTTCCCGCATTCCCGGTGTTCCCCGTTCCCGCACTCCCGGTGTTTTCCCTGCCCGCACTCCCGGTGTTTCCCGTGCCCTCACTCCCGGTGTTTCCCGTTCCCGCACTCCCGGTGTTTCCCGTTCCCGCACTCCCGGTGCTGGCCGCGGTTCCCCGGCGCAGCCCTGCGCTCCCCGCAGCACCCAGGAGATGGAAGCAGCGCCCCGCAAGCAGCTCCCGAGCCTTCCCGCCGGGATTGATCTACCGGGAACCCTCCGGGGGTCAGCGCGGCTGGAGGACGCACTGCCAGGAGTTGGAGTTCAGCTGCGGTGTTGCAATTCATTCGCGTTTTGTTGTTTTACTTATTTCTTCCTCTTGAGAATATCTTGTTCTCCCGGTTCTCTTGTTTTCCCGCCCGTGGGATGTGGTTGTGTGATCCCTTCGTGTCCATATCCCGAAGAATTTACTGGAACAGCTTCATATCTGCTGCTCCACAAGCAGATCCTGCAACTCTTGGCTGCAGAGCAGGGAAGCAGAACCAGCAGGACCAACCTTGCAGCATCTCCCTGAACACAGAGCTCACACCTGGGCAAGGATTTCCCAATATTGGGAAAGAAGGAGCGGGAATCATGAAATCACAGATTATCCTGAATCGGGAGAGACCCCCAAGCATCATGAGTCCAACTCCTGGCCCTGCACAGACATCCCAACAATCCCACATTGTCCAAGTGCTCCCGGAGCTGAGCAGGGTTTGGGCTGTGATGGTTCCCTGATCTAGGGCTAAAACCTCAAAACGCAGATTTTTGAGGTAAATAGAAAAATTTTGGTTCCAAGTAGAGACCAAATGTATATTTTTAGAGATTTTTCCAAAGCTCTTAAACTCTAGGAAAGGTGACTGAAACACCTGTATGCTGGTAAATACAACTTAGTGCATGTTTACTGTTTACATTAGGAAATTTACTGCAATTTAAAATGCTCTGATGCTGCAGCGTTCAGCATCTGGAGTAAAACTGTACCATAGAAAAGCTCTCATTAAATTCTATTAGTAAAATAACAATTTAGGAATAAAAATTATTTAAGATCTTGTTTTGCCAGGTTAGAAAATCGCATTATGATCAAGCTGAAGGTGTCGCTGGTCTTGTCAGGGGTGTTGGACTAAACGGGTTTTAAAGGTCTCTTCCAACCCAAAAGAAGGGATTTCCTTGTGCTGCTCAGGCTCCTGCTGCAGATGGGGGAGCAGGAAATGAACCTCAAGTTAATTAACAGCTCCAGCTGCTAATTCCCCCTGCACCAGCCTGGGAAGAGCGGGTTTGCTCATTCCCTATGCCCCATGGAAAATGATCAAACTCTGGAATAGCTGAAAGAATTAATTTAAATGAGCTGCCAGTGCTTGTCAGGGAGGGGAAAAGGGCAGATTTGAGGAACTTAGTAATGTAACTCAAAGTTCCCAGCAAACTCCTGACAAAGGCAATGTAAACTTGGTTTCAAATTAATTATTGCAAATAAACATTTGAAATGCTACAGGCCAAATTAATATTTCAGAATTCTTCACTATTTATTACTGTGCTTAATTTTCTTACTTAAATATAATTTGGGCCTACGGCTGTTAAGAATTTAATTTTTGAGGTACTTTAATGAATTATAAAACATGTTTTAAACAGAAATGAATAGCTAATAAATGCCAAAAGTGATTAATTTTCTGAAACGTGCGAAGGCCTTTGTATTTAATTAAAAAGAAATGCCCTAAATTGTTGGAAAGTAAAGAGAAAGAAAATACAAAGTGGATCAATTGAAGTTTGAATTAATTTACTAAATCGCAAATAGTTTTCCCTTTGCTGTGGCAATATGTTCTTCCATGAGTCTCCAATCCTTCCAGGAATTTCCAATCCTTTTTTTGTATCATTTAGGCAAGGTGGTGACAAAGACATGCTCTGAACTCCCTGGATGAGCAGTACTTTACCCTGTTTAAAAGTTGATATATTTCAACTTCCTGGGATAATAAAACATCAAAGGTACATGTTTTTATAATCCCGTAATTTTCTGATTATTCTGATTATAACACATTGGGCTTTCTTTAAGTGAAAATGAAATGGTGAGAATGAGGTTTTCATGCTTTAGGTGAGCTTTTAAATCTCAATTTTGAATCTGGGGCTTGTGTGATGCGTAAAATTATACGAGGTGAGATTTATGTGCAGAACTTCCTGCACGTTGGGGTGGCAATACCTGCCATTAATTTTTTTGTGGCTTGAAACTGAGCTTGATTTAGATGCTTTCATCCCAAGGGAAGAGACATTTTATAAAATCAGCCCGGTGGTAATTGTTTGGAGTTGAGAGTGAACTCACTGAAATTCCCTATTAATCAATTGTGTGCTGCCAATGATTTATGCCCCAGCAGATGCCTCCAAACGTCCTTACAAATTATCCAGGGCTAAGAAGGAGATGATTTGCTGCCAGTGACACTTTGGAGACCGTTCAGAAATGTTTTCCTGCAGCTCCTGTTGCTCAGCAGTGGGGTCAATAAAACAGAATTTCCTTCCAAATTTTCCTTTTTTTGAGAGCGCCCAAATGCGTGAACATCCCAGCATCTCTTCTACAAGGAGTAACCTCTGAGCAGGGCTGGATTTACACCTCCCAGCCGCTGTTCCTCCTCAGCAGAAGACACAAAACCTTGGAGAACCAGCAAGGTGAGATGTCACCAGGGTGTTCCTGCTGCCTGGCAAAGGTGGGAGATCACGAGGAGAGAAATACTATTTGGGATGCAGGGATAAAAGACCGTATGGAATTTAGTAATTGGAGGAAACTGGAAAGTGAAATCTAAAACAAAACAAAAAAAATCTTAAAGGCTTAGAGGACAAAGTTATTATAAAAAGCATCATCAGGAGAGAAACGCTAGAAAAATCTCTACCTGTGAAATTTTTGCATTTCTTGGCAAGTTGCTTTACTCTGTTGTATTTCTCCCTTATTTTTTGAGCTAGGATTTCTAGAAAACTGATTAAGTCCTTTTTTTTTTTCCCTCTGGGCTTTGAAATTTCCTAAATTCTCTTTACTTTGAAATTATTTTTCTTCGGAGCCTTTTG
This sequence comes from Grantiella picta, assembly GCA_013397955.1. Lineage (NCBI taxonomy): Eukaryota > Metazoa > Chordata > Aves > Passeriformes > Meliphagidae > Grantiella > Grantiella picta. The sequence goes on along the minus strand of VZRM01000274.1, from coordinate 29,168 downwards.
AACGCTGGAATCGATTTCTGTTTCTTTTCTTATTAATGAAACCATCCATCCAAGAAAACTTTGGAGAAGAGAGATCTAATTTACAGCCCTACCCCAGCGAAAAGAAATCAGGTGAACAATCAGCTGGACCATCCAAAGGATTATTACAATTGCAACGTAAGCTATTTAAGAAAATGTCTGTGGGGAAATATCTGGAAATGTTATACCTTAATCCTAAGTATCAGCAAAACAAAGGAAATTACTGAATATAACACAAAGATGGAGAATGGAGCAGAGACAGACGCTCACCTGGGAGGTTTGTTTTAGGCAGGCTGAAAGTTTTTGTTTTGCAGCAATTTAGGACTGAAGGTTGCCAGGAAGGCACTCAGGCTGCTGATTTAATGGGAAAAAACTCTTTTTTTAGTGTCTGGGTGGTGTGGGACTTGTATATGATGGAAGGCCAGGGGGGTGATTAATCCCAAAGGTGATGTTGAGTTGTGTTTGCTGTGGCGAGTGCCGAGTTTCTGGCTGAGCTAAGGCTGACACTTAAATATAGAAATTCTCTTCACTTCAAATATTTCAAATGTTAGAATGTCAAGGATCCTGCTCACTCTTTGTTAGTACAATCCCTATTCCTTTGGAAAGGTTCACATTTCCATTAGGGCTGTTTTGTAGGGATAGCAGGAATGTGTAAACACGTCAAAGCTGACTGACAAGTTTGTTTAATCATTTATTGCCTTTAACCAGCGTTTTCATCCCCCTTTTAATTTAATGTGCCAAAAATGGCTTCCCTTTCTGGCTAATCTTGGAGGAGGGACATGAAGCTGAATCCATGAGTTCATTTTAGGCTGGAGGAGGAGCTGCATGCAGCCCCAGAGAGGGTGACAGCCAGCCCTGGTCCAGCATGCTCAGACTTTGCCAGTTATGGAAGCAGGCACAAGTTGGAAGGACAGGACTGTGCCTGGATTTTGGGCAGCTGGAGGAATTTTGGAGCCTCTTCACCGTGGGTCAGCAAGGGATGCTGGCAGAAGTGCTTGTTTTAGGATTGTGGGGCACCACATCGATCTCTGCTCAATCCCCACCTTCCACCAGCGCGGCAGAGGGAAAGGAGCCAGCGGGATGAGGGAAGGCTGCCCGTGGTTGGGATGTCAGGAAAACCTGCTCCCTGCCCACTGCCAGCCTGTGCACAGCAATTATTCATGCTGCAGACCCAATGCTAGGAGACATGGGCTCGGGCAGAGGGAATGCCTAGGACTGGTAGGACGAGATCATTGTGCTGCAAGTCGAATGAAAGGCGGGTTTTTTTCATGACAAAGATAAGACAGGCAGTGAAAGACACTTTTTTCCCACGAAGGAAGAAGGCGTTATCCTGCTGAAATGATTTAGACAGACTTTATTTTCTTGGAAAGCCATGAGTCTCTTCATGCATCATTGTGTCCAGGCTGAGCTGCTCAGCGAGACCTTTCGTCTACGGAAAAGAGACCCAAAGGGACTGAAGGGAGCCTGTGACCTTCAACCACCACGAGTCAGGAGCCATAGAAATGTTTGTCAGCTTTGAAAAGAACTGGTTGCACTCGAGATCCTTTCCTTGGAAAAATCCCTCAATCTGGAGCCACAATGAGGCGTGATTTTAGCACAGATCTGCCAGGACACACGGGTTCCTTTCTTCTTTCAAAGAAAATGTGGGAGTCAGCCGGGGTGTCTGAGCTTTTGGGATATTACAAGGAAAAAATATTCAATCTTCTTATATTTAATTCAGGCGAGGTGCGTAATTATTTTTCTGGAAGAAAAACAAATAAGCTTTTTATTCTGGGAGGAAAACAGGGTGACAAATCGTCCATATGAGAATTTGGCTTGGTGGCCTCTGCTCTGGGGAGGAATAATTGCCTGCAGACAGAAATGCCCGGATCCCAGCTCCACCAAAACATGTGGCCCCAAAGGCACTTCTGCACTAATGGAAGATTCTTTTCTGTGGGGGGTACTGGGATTTATTTTTTCTTTGGAAATGGTTATGCCTGGTTTGAAATTCCCTGATTTGGGTCGGTAGGTAAGAACATCTTTTACTCATGTAAGTGATCCATAATGTTAATTCCTCCTAAATTATCACTTTGATGTGAATAAATTAGCAAATAGTGACTCAAACCCTGCTTGGTGATTCTTGACCTCTTTGGAAGGCAAAATTGGGAGGAAAATTTGGAGCCATTCTCCTGTTGTTTGCAATCGGGCTGTGGTGAAGAGCTTCCACTCAGGGCAAGTCAGAGGACGATGAGTGTCACAAGGCAATGGAAAATAAGTTGACTCTAAACTTTGTCCTGCTCAGCATTTTTGTGTCAGAAGGCTCAGAATTCTGCAGAGCAAGCAGATGCAGGCTTTTGTTGCAAACTATAAAATAATGATGTTCTTTTCACTGCCGGCTCTTACTCAAACAATATTTACCTACTTAAGATATTAAAATTAATCACTTCTGTTTACACTAGAAAATTTTCTGTAATACCTTTGGTTTTTTACCACTTTTTTTTTTCCTTGGAGTTTGTTTTTCAAAGGCTGCACAAGGCTTTGAGGTTTCAAAGAGCTCCGGGGAGCTGGAAAGTCTCCTTGCTGCTGCTTTGTGTTCCCAAAATCCAGAAATCCCCACCCAGTGGAAAATTGGGATGTCCCCTCTGGAGGAATGGCTCCTGCAAAGAGTTTTGTGTTTGGCTGAGGAGGCTCCTTCTCAGGAAGCAGCAATTTGCTTCCTTCCTTGTGTCTTGTTTATGAGGAAACCATAAAATCCCTTTCTGCACTTAAACTCATTCTGGTGACGCTCTAAATTCTATGCTTAAGGATGCATTTAATTAAAGATTGACTATGGCGTAAAGTGGAGGTTAATTAAACACCAATCAATTCCTGTATAAAATACATATAAAGGGGCTTTGACTCAGGCAGTAAAAGGATCTCCAGGAGGAGATTCCCCTCTTGCTCACTGTGCAGCTGGATAGAGACTTCCCACACTCTTTTGCTTGCTGTATTTGCCATTCAGGACACTGAAGTCCTGCAGAAAAGCTGTTTTTATGGAAACAAAGCTGTGCTCTGACCCACTCCTGCTGTTCAGAAGAGATTTCACAGGGACTTTTCCATCACCACTTTGTTATGGTGATGTTGGTGTAATTAGACAAAACTCTCATTGATTAAGAAATAACTATTTTTGTGTTCCCAAAAATTTTTGAGAAGGTCTTTTATAGAGACATCAAATGAATCCAGAGTATCTAAAATTAATAAAACCAGATGACTTTTCATGGAACAAGCTGTTAAGCTGTAAATGCCTTATTGTAGGATATTGTGTATGCTGAAATTTAGGGGAGCTCCAGGGAGGAGAAAAGTTTTGGAAGGTCTTGAAGAGAAGTCCAACATAGGAGAAGCCTCGTGTGATTTTTATTTTATTTTTTCCTTTTCTGTGTTCCCAAGAGGGAACATTTTGGGACTCAGTGGGACATTTCAGAGAAATCTGGAGTTTGTGCTCCTGCACTGGTGGCCTTTAGGGTGAGGTCAAATGGACAGGCTTGAAATAAGGAGCCTAAAAGTTAATAGTGCATCAAGAGCAGAGTTTAGTCTCTCTTTTAACTAGACCTAGTTCTTTAGAAGATCCTAAAATAATGACTTTTACATGCTCACTGTTCTCCATGCTCTGTTGTGCTTTGGGAACATTACATGGTGAAAAGCAAAGTTATCCTGCTTCAGAATAGGGCTTTCTTTTAATTAATTTAAAAATCATTGATTTTAAAGTTGTTTAGAACTTTTTTTGCTGGACATTCTCACGTTTAAACTGCCAAAACTAAACCTATCAGCTTGAGTCAGGAGCAAAATAATAAAATTTAGAAATATTTTAATTTTAAAATATTTAGTTCCATTAAAAATAGTATCATAAATCCCCTGGAATCAAAGCTTTTCTCGCTCAGTCTTTTAGAGATTTCCATCTCCTTTAGAAATCTGCTTTACATGTCTGCAGTGATGTCTTTCCAAGGAGCTCAAGGCCCCTGGTCAGCGTGGCAGGACCTCCTAAAAGCATTTTTCCAGCCCTGCAGAAGGAGAAAAGTGAACTCAAAGCCTCTGAAGAACCAGCCTGGGATCCAGCAGCCCCTGCCATGCAAGGTTCAGGTTGCAGAAATGAAGTTGGAAGTTAATTGTTCTTGCTGCTGAAGGGCCCAGGTTAGTTGCTGTCATTACACTAATTTTTGTGGCGTCTCAGTGACCTTCATATCATATTAACAGTTTTATATTATGTTAGCAAATTGCTCTGCCAGAGCTGCGAGTCTGATTGCATTCTGAAGGTCATTAATATGATATGAAAATATTATTGTATTCTCTCCTTTCATATTTTATTAGCGATATGGAAAGCAATAAAGGAGCTGATTTTTGCTGGGAGGTTCCCCAGGGAAAGATGCTCTACAGCAGTGGTGTCCCACACTGGCTCCTAAGCCAATCTCAACGGGAAGTTCAATTTCCTCATCATTAATTATTTAGCTGTATTTAACTGCTGTAAATTCTCAGATTAATTTTTTTAACTGGTGAGTTTGATGACCTCCAAAGACATTGGTATGAACCGGTGCAATATGAAATAGTTGCCCCATGCAAATGGAACCCACTCTTCCACGAGGATTTGTGTGAAGGCACAATAATGGCAAATTTAATTTTTCTGCTGCGAGAGTGAAGGTTTATTTTATTGCTACCTTTGGTGCAATTCGGAATTGCAGCATGGAGGAGGAAGGTGGTGCCAGCTGGGATGTTCCCTCGGGGTGAGCCTGGCGCTGGAGCTGTCCCCAGGACAGGCCAGGGAAAGCTCCCCAGAAATTTCATTTACCAAAAAATGAACAGTGGAAAAGTCCTGACACATGTGAAAAATGGGTAAAACTGGTCACTCGCCCAGCAGAGCCAAGGGTGAAGGCAGCAACTTTTGGGTTCCTGGTATTGGTTTTGGCTGTTATTGAAGAGCAATGACACTTTGGACTTACAGAAAAGGGGGTTAGAAACTTTAAAGAGACTTTAACAGAAAAGAAAGGTCATTGCTTGCAAAGACAAATGATTTTTGAGTTAACAGTGCTATTTTAGAGTAACTTCAGCCAGAAGGGTGACTTTGGTAAGCAGCAAGTTGAATGCTTTAATGCTTTAACAGCCCTTAACTCACCCTTAAAATGACATCTAAGAGCACTTTATCAAATGTTACCCACAACAATATCGAATTATGGCATCAAAGCGCCCAGATGTTGGGGGTTTAACATGATTTTGCCGAGCAGAACTCTTCAATGTTTGAATTTATGCCTTTTCCCTGCCGCAGTGTGAGGTTGCTCCAAGTTCATCAGCTCAGCCATGCGATGGCAATGACTTGGAGAGCCTCAGATCCCAGAAAACGCTTCCAGAGCAGGATTGTCATGGCATTGGCGATGGTCAGGGCTAGCAGGAAAGTTAGTCTGGAGGTTCCCACAGCCTGGGGAACATCCCAGAGGATTCCTGCGCTGCACTGAGTTAAAAGGATGCTGTTATTGCGCGGGAAGCGGTGCCGAGGGAAGGTGAGAGGCTGTGCAGTGCTGGGCAGGAGCTGCAGATGGCGATGCTCCACCGAGCGCCGGGCGATGTCACCGCGACACGGCAGCGGGGCTGTGCCTGGCACCGATCCTGTACCTAGAGCATCTATCCTGTACCCACAGCATCCATCCTGTGCCTGGCACCGATCCTGTGCCCACAGCACCGATCCTGTACCTATAGCATCCATCCTGTGCCTGGCAGCGATCCTGTAACCACTACATTGATCCTGTACCCACAGAACCCATCCTATACCTATAGCATCTATCCTGTACCCCCAGCATCCATCCTGTGCTCACAGCATCGATCCTGTACCCATAGCACCGATCCTGTACCTATAGCATCCATCCTGTGCCTGGCACCGATCCTGTACCCACAGCACTGATCCTGTACCTATTGCATCCATCCTGTACTCACAGAACCCATTCTGTACCCACAGCATCCATCCTGTGCCTGGCACCGATCCTGTACCCACTGCACCGATCCTGTACCTATTGCATCCATCCTGCACTCACAGAACCCATTCTGTACCCAAAGCATCGATCCTGTACCCACAGAACCCATCCTGTACCCACAGCATCGACCCAGCACCCCAAAAATGCCCTGTGCCCCAACAACGATACTGCACCCACTGCACTCATCCTACACCCCAAAATTGCCCTGGACACAGCACCAGCCCTGCACCCACAGCACTGTCCTGCACCCCAAAACTGCTCTGTACCCCAAAACTGCCCTGTACCCCAACAGCCACCCTGTGCCCAGCACTGCTGAGCAGCTCTGATCCTGAACACCTGCTCCACCCTGCCCAGCACCCCCTGCACCCCAAAATGCTGAACCCAAGGCAGACCCTGCACCCTGCCCTGTCCCAGTGCTGCTCACAGAGAGCTCTGCTCCTCGTGGCTTCTCCAGGGACACGGGGCTGCCTGTGTCCCCCACGCTGTGCTGTGGCCAATCTAATATAGCCCTGCCCTCTGGCAGTGGGAAGCCATTCCCTGTGTCCTGTCCCTCCATCCCTCGTCCTTGTCCCTCTCCAGCTCTCCAGGAGCCCCTTTAGACACTGGAAGGGCTCTGAGGTCTCCCTGGAGCCTTCCCCTGTCCAGGTGAACACCCCCAGCTCTCCCATCCGGGCTCCAGAGGAGCTCCAGCTCTCAGAGCAGCTCCGTGGCCTCCTCTGGACTCTCTCCTGGGATCCCCAGGGCTGGAGGCAGCTCTGCAGGTGAGCTCTCACCTGAGCAGGGCAGGATCTCCTCCCTGAGCTGCTGGCCACGCTGGGATGAGCCCAGGCTGTGGTTGGCACTCGTGTAACTCCATGCCCACACATTTTTACTGAGTGCCATGGGGTGCTGCTGCCTCCCTTCAGGTGGTGTTCTCCCCTGTGCAGGGCAGAGCTGCCCCAGAGCCACCACTGAGGGCATCAGCAGGTCACTGTCCACACAGGGTGTGGCCATGGCACCGCCTGGCCTTAAACACGGGGCTGTAAAACTGCAGGAGAACTGAGGACAAAGCAGGCAAACCACGCTGAGCCCCAGTAGGAATTTTATTGACAATAATAAAGTGCTTTGGTGTCTCCTACAGGAGAGAGGAGCATGTCAAGTGTGATGCTGCTTAACGTCGTCTGAGACAACAGTGGGAGAGTACTGAAGGTAAGACCCTGTGGACTGAGCTGTATTTCATCACAAATAGAGCCCTTTAACCAACAAACTTGTTCTGGGAAAGTTTCCAACTCCGACAATCTCTGGCGTTGTGGGGTGGTGGGATCTCTCATGCTAGGAGCATCAAAGGAGTCTCTGGAGATGCTTTAACAGAGGACAGGAGCCTGGGAGGGAGACTTCAAAATCCTGGCAAGGGTACAAATAAAATACACTTTGGTCTTAAATTAATGTAAAATTTTATGAAACTGTCTCTCGGAGATTATTCCCAATGTGGAGTTAAAAAATTAACAAGCAAACAAAAAGCAACAACAACAAAAAAAAAGCCTGGCTGGTGTCCACAAAGAACAAGTGCTGTGATTTCTAACCTCTGAATGACATTATCCTCCAGGAACTGCCTCTTTGGGAAGATTCCACATCACCAGGCTTTATCTGCATCCTTTGCTTTAAAAAAAAAGGGAGGCATCCCAGGTCTCTGAAAAAAAGAGAATTTGTCCTTTGACCTAAACACTGATTTATGGCTTTCCTGGGCAAATCCTGCATGTGTCCTGCTAGGGCTCTGTCCACTCTGGACATCATGGGGCTCCATCAGCTCCAGGCTCATCCCAAATATCCAAGCTCCCCATCCAGGGCCTCCCTGTGGCTGGAGAGCTGGGATGGGATGTGTCCATCCTGGGAAGCAAACAAGAAATACAAAGCAAGAGGAGAAAAAAAATCCAAACCAAAACAAAACAGGAAAAACCCAAGCAAATAGAACTCGAGGAGAGAAGGCATTAAAAGAAAAGATAATAGTAATAATAATAATGACAAATTTTAATTAATAAGTGGCTAATTAATTTTCTAAGCACCATAAAATTGCCATAGCAGCCTAATTGCTTTGCTAGTCTTGCCACCAGGCAGGGGGGAGATGAAGAGTTCTAATCCCCTGGATTTCCACGTGGGAGGTGGCAGTGAAGGGACACGCCAGGGTCTGCAGGGGCAGTGCCACCACACGGGGACCTGGCCAGTTCCACGGCAGGTGCCATTGTCACCTGAGAGCTGCCACCAGGAAGAGCAGGGCTGGGGCAGCTCCGTGGCTCTGGGATCGGGTGGGACAGGGGCTCTGCCTGCACCAGGGATAGAGGGACAACGCCAGGGATAGAGGGACAACGCCAGGGATAGAGGGACAACGCCAGGGATACAGGGAAAACACCAGGGATAGAGGGACAATGCCAGGGATAGAGGGACAACTCCAGGGATAGAGGGACAATGCCAGGGATAGAGGGACAACACCAGGGATAGAGGGACAACGCCAGGGATACAGGGAAAACACCAGGGATAGAGGGACAATGCCAGGGATACAGGGAAACATCACCTGGCTTGCAGTGAAATTCCAGTTTGCCATGATTCTGGAAAAGCATGAAGATGCTGTGGGATTACTGCAGCTGCTTTCATCCTCTCTTTCAAACCCTCTCACTGCCCCTTTTGAAAATATTTTTGGCTTAGTGCCAGCACAGATTATTGGTTTTATGCTTCTCACTCTGTAACAACCACATACTTACAGGAAATCACTTCTAGGAACTCGGGCTGTGGAGATACCGGTTTCCAAAGCCACGGGAGCTCTGTTGATGCCCTTCAGAAGATTCCACAATGCCTCCAGCTCCTGGTATTTGTTTATCTGGGCTGCCTGGTGCACAGTGCAGCACCTCCTGTCCAGAGCACTATTCCAAGGGCATCATGGTCACATCTGAAGTAGTCACTCTATGAGATTGGCTTTTTCCTGGGTGGTTTTGCCACCAGTTCTGTGATAAGCAACTTGGATTTATCTGCATTGACCCCTCTCATGTGCTGGGCGTGTTTTTGGGAATGAGTCTTTTCTGTTCCTAAAGGTGGTAATCCATGAAACCACATCATCATTTGCCATAATCTTATCATTAAATGAGATCTCATCTCATCCCACAATTTCTGAAGGAAAAACCAATGACTGGTTGGGGGCTATGGGTTCTATGGGGTACAACACAAATACAATCTGTGCTGCTGACTCTTCTGTCTCTGCATATTTATCTTCCTTCCATTCCTAACAAACTTGTTTTTTCAGCCCTTCTTTGTCATAAGGAAGATGAGGATTAACTAAATGCGTGTAAACATAACCATAAAAAGGGGGAAAATTACACTGCATGAGCAAACCTGATACTCTTCCCAGTTCATTAGAATTTAATGAAGAAATACTCAGTGCCCAACAGGGGAATCCTAATTCATTATGTCTTTTGAATTCTCATTAAGCATATGCATGGTGACTACTAGAAACCTGCACCCTTTCAGCTCTGTTGTCCATTACCCTGACTAATAAATAGTCATTATACTTAAATACTGATGAGAAGACTCGAGGAAGTTTTATTCCTGTAATTAATTTTCCCTGGTTAACTCCTGATGATTTCCCAGTGCTTCTGGTGGTGGCTGAATCCAAATCCTTGTGCAGGTGAGGTCAGAGGGAAGCTGCTCTAAAAGTGAAGATGAGGAAGAGAATGGACCTCACCAAAACCTCTCCACACCCACACAGGGCCAAGTTTTCTCCACCTCGAGGATATTGCTTCAGGTTTGAGGGGCTCTGATGCCTTTTTATAGGGGGAAAATACTTTCATCCATTTAAATCCCTGGAAGTGTCCAAGGCCAGGTTGGACAGGGCTTGGAGCAGCCTGGGACATGGAAGGTGTCCCTGCCATGGCAAGGGTGGCACTGGATGAGCTTGAAGGTCCTTCCAAGCCAAACCAATATGGGATTTAAATGGTGTTAACTGGTTTGAGCCCAGCCCCTGAAAGTTCTCCCAGCGCTAATGCTTTGCACAGTTCTCCACGCTCTTGGGTGAAAGCTTTCAAAGGAAGGCTGTGTCAGGAAACATGGAATTACTAAATCCTTCTGACTTATTATATAGCTTAAGGCAATGTTTAAAAACTGTTTAATCACTCAGAGCCGTATTTTACTCCATAAGCGGCAAAGGGTTTGTTCATTCCTGTATCTCTCCCCAGTTATTAATACTTTTTGTCTTTTACCTTTATTGCTAAAGCTGGCTGATAGCCCTGAACAAGGAATCTCTGGGGTTTTGGAGCCAAGAAACGCCTGGTTTTATCACAGCTGCTTTCCAGGGGACTTTTTTCCACTGCTCCCTGCAGTTCAGCTTTGGGAATGTGTGAGGAACATATAGGAAGCTCTTATCAGGTGCTCTGGGGGGTCCCAGCCCCCCAGAAATCCCCAGCTTGTGATGCCTTGAAGATATAAATGCCAGAAATGGTTCTCTGGTGTAGGACAGGACCTGGGCTCAGGATGGGGCAGAGGTTTCTCTGGGTGGGAATCCTGAGGTGGTTCAGGGATGGAAAAGCAGCTGAAAAACTTGAACTTGTAGTCAGAGGGGTGATAAATGACTCATCCAGGAGCTGCACCTTCCCTTGCAGGAGGGATGAGCATTCGTGGCACTCCCAGCCCCTGGAGGAGCGAGGGGAGAGGAGAGGAACACTCGTGGTGTTGTTTGCAGAGCTCAGGCTGCCTGCTTGCCATGAGTTGGAGCTTGGCATTGGATCAAAGGGGATTCTGAAAGGAGCACAGCAGGACAGACCAACCCGGCTGCTGCACAGGACTGCTCCAGGCAGGCACAGAGCACTCGGATCTGGCTTTGGAGCTTGAGTGGGAGCCTGGGGACTTCTGGGGACAGGAGGGGACAGGAGGATCCTGGTTTCCCTGAGACTGGTGCAGCTCCTTCCATGCTCATCCACGGAATTATGCCTCATATTAGACCTCAGAACCCTCCTAGTGCCGAAAGGGTTCCAGGAAAGCTGGAGAGTGACTTGGGGCAAGGGATGGAGGGACAGGACACAGGGAATGGCTTCCCACTGCCAGAGGACAGGGGTAGGTGGGATATTGGGAAAGAATTTTGATTTTGTCCTTTGCAGGGTAACTTTAAGTCATTCAATATTTTCACAGTGGTGAGCTCTGTCAAACAAAGGGTTCTTCAGTGCTTGTAAAAACCATGTGTCTCTGACCTGAAAGGAGCAGGGTTAATTAGGAAGTTGGTCCAAAGCAGACTGGAGTTGGTGGGTGTGTTTGGAGCAGCCTCAGTGGCTTTCCCAGCAGCCCTGCAGAATTCAGAGATTCTGGTGCTGATGGAGCTCATGCCCACATGTTCTTCGTATTTTCCAGATATTCTTCATGGCAGAGGCTGTCCAGCCCTTGCACAGCTGCCCAGGGCAGGGGTGGAGTCCCCATCCCTGCAGGGATTCAAGAGCTGTGTGGATGTGGCACATGGGGACATGGGGCAGTGGTGGCCCTGGCTGTGCTGGGTTAATGATTTGACTGGATGATCTCAGAGGATTTTATCAACATAAACCATTCTGTGATTCCATGCTGTCCTGGGCTGACTTTCCTTCACCACTCTAAATGACACCCACTTTCCCAAGGCATGAGAATTCTCAGATTTTTATTGCTTTATTTTGGATTTTATTTTGCTTATGAAGGTGCATGTGAACATAGTAAATCTGTATATAAAAATAAACCATATTTGGTGGTTTCTTCTAACCTATGGACTGCTCTTGACATGCCCAAGGAGCCCAGGCTCCCCCTCACTCTCCCAGGCTTTAGGAATCAGTCCTTATTTGTGTCACTCCAATGACAAATCACCATCATAATGAGGTTTCATCCTTTTAAAACAAAATAACTTTTATTAATTCCTTGATTTAATAATTGAAGCCTTGACTTTCAGAGGGGGGGCAGGTGTTTGTTGTGATTAATAGGACACGTTCCCTGCATATCACAGAACTTTACTAAATCTTAGTAATGGTGTGGGGGTCAGTGTCACTGTTATTATAGAAATGCTAATTGTATCTTTGGGAAGCTGTCAGAAAAGTATCTTTTCTAGGAGTCAGAGCAGTGTAAACAGACTGTACAGGCAGGCACTACCCTTTCCATCAATAGGTAAACAATCTTTGTTAAGCTCATCTTGATAGTCTTATTTTGTTGCCACATTTTAATTACTCATCCTGTCTGTTTATATTCCACTGTGTTTTGCTGAAGATACAAGCTTTAAAAATCATTGGTATTTAGGAAAATCCAAAGCTGGGGTGATGCATGCTCAGGTGCTAATTTATTTACATCAATTAATTTCAGGCCCCTGATGTAAACCAATTAGTATTCAACACTTAATGGAGTCATTATCTGTCAGATTAGCTTTTAGAAATGCTTGTCACTGCTACAGGACCAGGCAGCAGAACTTTGCTAATAAAACTAGCAGAATTAATGGAGTGAACAGCATAGATAATGACTTAATGTGGAACATACAGTATAGAAAAGAGACTGAACAACTGTCTTCAAGAAATTAAGATATCATTGAGCCGGCTACTTTATTCCAAAACTGAGCTCAGATGGGCTCTTTGGAAACATCAAAGGTGTCTGGCTAAGCCTTTGCAAAGTTTATTTCATAATAAATAACTTTCACCCTTTGTGCCCTCGCATACTCCAGCCTAGCTTGGTGTGGCACACAAAGAAATGCTTCCTGCTGTACCTCCCTACTGTCCCTCGAGGCTGTTCCTTCCCAAGGATTGGGAATTGCCGGGAGTATCCAGGTTACGGAGCTGCTGGGGAAGCTGGGAGTCACCTGCAGCTTCCCCAGCTGAGACCTCCTTTGGGGATGCACTGATCACCTGCAGAGCTCTGGGGCTGCAAAATGAATTCTATCTGGGCAGCAGCATTTGCCCATTGTTTTGTTCTTCCAGGGTAAATTTTCTTTTTTGTGTGTTTTGCAATTTTTCGTGTGCACTTTGCGGTCAGTCTGGTTATTCTGGTGCCTCAGGGACAGATGACACCTGGGCTAAAGCAATCCCTTCATGGAGGGAAATCACAGAGCTTAATTCCTGTTTAGCTTTGAAAAAAGATTGCAAATACATTTTAAAATATCCTAATGGTGTGTTTGCATAGCAGCTCTGGTGATTTGTGCTTCAATGAGAACTGTGGCACCGACCTGCAGCTGAGTCTGGTAACACTGATCTCACTGCAGGGACAGTCCTGCACCTTCACCTTCTCTCATTCCTGATTCAGGGATGAGGGGCTGGTTTGGGGGACAAGAAATCATCAAAATATCCATAATGGCATGAGGAATTCCTCTTCGTAATTATATCTGACTGTATCTGAAGAAAAGTCGTTACAAGTGACTAAGCCAGGGTGATGATGTTCATGTTCAGGAGCTCTTTTCCTTGTCACAACACCAAAACTTGAACCACAAGATAAGTCAGAATAAAGCTATTATAAAGCTGTGTTATTTACTATTCTTAGTAAAAATTTGTGATGTCCTGCCAGCTGTCCCCCTGTGCTGCTCACCTGAGTTCTTGCTGGGTAACAGAGCAGTTCTAACAGTTTTAGGTTATGCACCTTTTAGGTGACACTGTGGGAGAGTTGTCTTCAACTTCAGGAACTTCAGGAAGCATGTTTTACTTATTTTTTTAAAGTCTTCCTTCTTTAAATAACTGCATAAAAACATATCTCCTCAATCCTCTTAGAGATGTTGGACATTGATGGCCATTTATGCCTGGTTTACAATTATATTAGTTTTTGCATTGATTCTGGCTGCTCTCCTTGATAGTTTTTCACCTTTCCAGAGAGACTCAGTTTTTGGCACAAAATCAACATTTGCATTTAATTTTCAGCATGGGAAGTGACTCCTGAGATTGACACTGTGAGAGAAAGGTGCCTGTGCACCTCCCTGCAGGAAAACCCAAAATCTTCTCACCTTCCCCAGCCCCCAAGGCTTCCTTCCAGGAGTATCCCAAAGGAGGAGGGAGACCAAATGCCTTTGAGGCACACAGGAGGTGATGTAGCACTGCCCTAACTCCCAATATTGGAAAAAGCACTTGATGACAGACAGACAGGAGGTATCCTGTCCCTGTCACATCCATCTCCCATGGAACCACAAACATCTGCTGTCCCAACACCCCTGCGGCAGAGGTTTTAGGAATATCAGTGTCAGAGAATATTTGCGGATTTATTTTTCAGTCATCGCAGCAGAAAATCCTCAGCTGTGTGATTTTCTCCCCCAGCTGTTTGTCTATGGGATTTCCAGAGTGGGAGAACATGGACCATGAGGAAGGAGACGTTTGGGAGCAGCCTCAGGAAGGTACAGGTGGTGACAGAGGGACATGATTCGTGTCTGGGTAAGCAGGGCTCACTTTGGAGGTGTGGAGGGCCAACAGCCAGAGCATCTCCATCATCTCTGTGAGCAAGAGAAGCTGATTTTGTGAACTTCTGGCTCAGCTGAACTTCATTTTAATAGCCGTAAAGAAATTTCAACCTGGATTAACCTCCACTACACTCGGATTTCATTGTGAACATTTTTTACAGCTGTTCAGAATTTTCTGCTGTTGCAAAGAACAATTAATTTAGGCAACAATAATTCCTGGCTTCAAAGGCTATATCCATATGGCTATCAAGGCAGTTTGTAATTCCATAATTGAAATCATAGGTGACTGCTGCAGCATCCTCCAAGAGGCTGGGGTTTTTAGAATGTTTTTTGTTTTCCTACTACTTAGCCTTTCTTGTCAGCCTAAATATTTGCTGGTCTTACCTCAGAACTGGTGGTATGACCCTGCTGTGTCCTTTGTAGGAACACAACACGAGGTGTCACGACTCAGATGGTGCTTTGTGGTCCTACCTGCTGGAGATGCTCCTTTGAAAGGAGAGGAAATTGCTGTTGGATAACATCACTCCCTCCATCACAGCTGGCGTTGGCTGGTGCAGATACATGTTTACATTTTGCTTGGAAGATGTAAACACTAATTAAGCATTAATGTTAATGGGGCCTGGGCCCCTGGCTCTGCTGCTGGCACTGCCCTGGCTGCTGTCCATCTCACCCCACTCACTATCTGTGTTTCCTGGCAGAAAATAAGGATAATTATTTACTCCTTCCCAAAGAGGGAGGGAAGGGACACCGGGGAGGGTCATGTAAGGACAAAATATTGTGTTACTGGGAATAAAACCAAATCCTATCAGCCTGAGAGAAAGGCAGGAGTGGGTTGTTATCCCAGGTTCCGCTGTGGACGTGATCACTCAATATCCTCTATATTTCCAGTTCTCACTTCCTGCATCCAAGCTCAGGCAGTTTGCAGGAAAAGCCTCTCCAATTTGCCATCACACAAGGACAGGATGTATCAGCAGTGAGTGCAGGGCATGTGAAGCAGCATCCAGCCCTGCCGTGGTACAGGCAATCCACATTTCGGTTTTAATTCTCTGAATAAAAGACTTTCTCGTTCCTTTCCCTCTTTCTGCGCCGCTGTGGGATGAACTGGTCACCGAGGTGCCTCCACACCGCCTGGCCATGGCTGTGGCTGTGGCCATTGCAGGTCTTTGATGGCAGATTTTCCATTTTCCCTTTGCTCGGCCCCGGCGAGAGCCAACGGCGGCGCTGCTAATTAGGGAGGGTAATTTCTGCCGAACGGGTCCTCTCCCTTTGTGAGCCCGTGGGTTTGCCAAGAGAATAAAAGCGCCCTGATTGTCCCCTCCTTTCAGCCCTTCCCCTGATGAGGAGTGTTGCTACACCTAATAAATTAAAGGACACAAAGTTAATGAATTTTTCATTTGAACTCACAGCTAGGTATGGATTAGCGAGGCTGACGTTGCTGAAGAGCTCAGAATTAGGAAGGGTCCTACAGGGACATTTTCCTCTTTGCTAAAATCTTTTCATTCACCTTTTCAAGCATTATCTCGCTCGGGAGAAAGAGTTCTTTTCACGCCGTATAGCCCGTGGGGTCTGCTTTTTTTTCCACATAAATGTGATCATTCATTTTGTTTGTCTAATGGATAAAAATAAAGGGCAGTGTGAGTGACATTCAGACAGCCTTTCTCCTCAAAGAGAAGCGATTCATACGTTCCTGAGCAGCACTCTGGAGCACACTGAGCATTCATAGTCCCAATTCCTTTAAATTCCAGTTGACACCAGCGGAAAGTTGGTTTTCCTCTCGCTTGAGCGGGGCTGGGAGCTGCAGAAGGCTTGGCCTTGTAAATAAAACTATACTCAATTTACTTAAAAATTCATTTTAAGTTAATAGCAAAGGACCTGGATGATTCTGACTTGTTTTCTGAATATAAATTTCAAAGGTTTTCAGCTGCTTTTAGAGTGCAAACTGATTTCTGGCTCCTGGAGCCAAACCTGCACATGTAACCATTTGGAGAGAAAATGTTGTTTGTTATCCCTATATTCCCTGCCCAAATTAAACCTTTCCCTTAGAGCTTCAATTTGCCTTCACTTGCCTTTAGACACTCTGAAAGATTAATTAAAAGAGTGAATCAGGTTTTTGGTTAAAACCAGAAGCTGCTAGAGTGCACAAAAGGCTGGGGAGGGTGGTGAAACTGGGGTCACTTCCCTCGTGGAATCCTCCCTCTGCACCCCATGCAGGAAGGAATTCCCCAGTTTATAAATAATTTGGGATCAAAGATCCTGGCACCGGGTTAGGGAAGGGTGAGCGTAAATCTGGCTTTAACTGAGATTCATGTTTCTATTAAAAAGTAATTGCAAATGAACGAATCCTGATTGTCTTAATAACTGATATTTATGTCCCTCAAGCAGCAGAATGGATCCATCATTTTATATACAGCTCTAAAAATAGGATGAACGCTGTTTTTATCCCTTTTCCAACGCTGTTCTACCTCTGTGCCCCTGACGCCCTCATCTTGGATCTCCCAGAGTCCATACAAGTCATCTAGAATTCCCTTTCCTAACCTAGAAATCACTGTCACCCTCCAATGCGGGTAAGTAAGAACTGGAAAATGATCCCAAGTAGGGAAAATTTAATTTCTGGTCTTAGAGACGAGTTTAAAAAACCCCAGCACGGTTGGTGATGAACAATTCCCATGCCTGTGGACCTGACTGTGTTTGCACCATCTGCCAGTGGGAGTATTTTGAAAACTTTTGGGGGTGGAGGAAGGTTGTTCTAGAGGGAAATATTCCTCTGAGGATTTATTTTGTGCAAATCTGGCTGTCAAACACTCCAGAAGCTGATGCCCTTGTTAGTGGTGTTATAACCAAGGTCTCTCCTGCTTTAATGGCAGAGGAGAAAGTTCCCCAGCAGCTGCCAAGGGGCACCTTGAAGGTACAGAGCAAAGTGCCAGAAATTAATCAAAATTATTAGTGAAAGCTAATCATAACTGATGTTCTCAGAGATTCAGGTTCTTTGCTTATAGAATAGGCTTACCATTTCCTTCTGACTTTTTTTTTCCCCCCAATATGAGAAGAAAGTTATTGCAATCTGTTGATGGGCATCAGTACAGGCTGGGAGTGACATTCCAAAGACTGCTTCTCCAGTTAAAATATTTCCAAGTGCTGCTGGTTCCCTCTTTTTCAAGGATGACTACTCTTGCTGAGCATCTCTGTGGGATGTTTTCTGATTTACTTTTTTTTAGAGTGAATGTAACTTCTTGGATCAGGCAGAATTTCAGAGTATACATTTGCTTTGTGGCATTCTTGATCTGTCCAGGCTGATTTGCAACTCAAACATTAAGAAAATATATTTATGAATGTACTTTTTCATGGAGCCAAAAGAGATTCCAGAAGAAATATTCAGAGACAGCCAACACTACTGCATCATAAATATGCTATGTTTCTTCTTATTTCCTCCACTCATTATTACACTTGCAAACAATCCATTGTTGATAATTAATATTAATTCCATCTGCTTAATTGACAGAATTACCAGGGGGTGACAAGATCGGCTTCCCAGTATTAAATAATTTTTACCAATTTGTAGTGCTCAGCTTGCTGCTCTGCTGATTTCCCAGTTGCTCCCTGTCTCCTGCATCCCCAGGCAGACACAGGGGGAACTGGGGAGGATTGGAATTCGCAGCTCTGCAGACAGGGAGGGTGGAATGATGGCTTCTCCAGGAGAGCACCAAGCCTGAGCCTGACTGTCCAGCCACAGGATCCTCCTGCTGCTGGAACACCAGAGATTTCCACAATATACTGCTTGGGTGTATCCCACGATGTTCAGCACTGGTAAAAACCCACGATTTTTGTGTCATCAGGAGCTTGGCAGTGCTGCCTCCTCAGCTCCCTCTTCATCGCCTTGGTCCACACCAGTGTTTGCTGGTTTGCTGTGGGAACACAGTTCAGCGATATTTTCATGGTCAAACACAGCAAAAAATACGTGGCCAGCCTGAATTTTTCTATGTAATAGTTCAGACATAATCCCCCCCAAAAATTAAAAAAAAACAACAAAAAAAAAATCGGTGTTCTAGAATGCAGACCACATGGAATGGAGTGAAACAACTCCTTGTTAAGGAATTTATTTTTTAAAATTAATTGAATTTGTAAAGGCCCTTTTCTTTTCTGTAATATAAGAATAGCTACTCCTAAAAGGATATTCAGTGATGATTTCACTGCACAGGTGGTTCTGGAGTGCAAAGACCTGCGTTAGCACCACAGATGTTCAGGAACTGCAGCAGCTCAATTACTGCGCTCAAAAAAAAGCCCCAAAAATGTGCTTTCTGAACTCAGCACTGTCCTTACACACCAAAGCAGCCCCCTATGCTTCAGCCCACACCCTAATTAGGGGTTTCTCCTCCTTTTTAATGGTTTTTCTCATTTTTACCTCCCCTAGGCTGAGCTGAGCCTAAGTTCATCCAGCTGGGCACTGGGGAGGCTGAATCTCTCCCATTAACCCCTTTCTGGCTCCCCTATTCCCATCCCTCTCATTCCCCTTTCCTCCTCCCCAAGTTCTTCCTGCCCTCCTCTCCCCTGTCCAGGTATCTCAGTCCCTGCTGGGTACCACATATTAGTTAACATTAAATCATATATTTCCATTTATCTGATACTAATCCTGGTTTGGTGCCTACACTATGTTCTTAATTCTTTGCAACTGATAACATTTTATGTACATGTATTTATTTTTTAATACTCTATTACAAAACCAATTAAAAAAGAATGCTAGGGATATGGCAGAAAATAAAATAAATATCAATGACATCATTATATTTGATGTCTTGACTTTACTTTTCATGCAGTCGTAATAACTGCCATTTTAATGACCTGTTATTTTCATTACCAACTATCAGATCAGACGTGATTTTGAAAAAACAGTGTAATTTTCCAGAGTAATTTGTTTGGGGTAATAGAAGAAATAATACACTTAATGACTTTGCATATTTTATTTTCACAGCTCTTCTTAAACAGGAGTTACCTCAAGTTCAGTCTTTGAGTAGCTCACTGGAGCTCAGGGCTGCTGCTGGTTTGGGAGGTTTTATCTGCAGACTGAGCTTCTTCATCCTTTGGAGTTGACAAAAAGTTTATTTTCTTGCCAGCAAAATTCAGTGTAAATACAGCAATCTGTGGTGACAATCAGAAATTTCACAGCGGTGGGATGAGACCTTTGAGGCTGTTTGGATGTTTATAAATTGTCCCTGCTCGTGTCCCTTAATGTACCATGGGCATCTTAGGACAAGGGGTGAAGTTAAGATGTGATATATTTAGAACAGATGAAAAGAAAAGAAATATGTCCAGTGTTTGATTGGGCTGTGAAGAGCTCATGGTGGGCTGACAGCCTCATGGAACAGCAGTGATGTCCCAGCAGCACAGCTCTGGGCTGACAGCCTCCAAAAAGGCTCATTTTTTTGCATTTCAGCTCAAAACCTCTGAGGACTGATAATGGAGGTGTCTAATCTGTGTTTGGGTTCCCTGATTTCTGCAGCTGCTCAGTGCTGGGGATGGGAGGTTGCTTTGGCTGGGTGATGTGCTGTGATGTCATTCTGGGTATCAGTCAGGCTCGTGATGTCACCTCTTCCTTTTTGGCTGTGTTGCAGTGAATGAGTATTGAGCTGGGTTTGTGCTATCATCACGAGCATTGCCTTCAGAGCAGCACCTCAAACCAGCCTCGTGCTCTGCCATTTTCCCCTCTCATTCCAAGATTTGTTATGGGAACGAGGTGCCCATAATTTCAATGCCTGGTATGGCCTGTGAAAGCCCATAAACATTTAATAGACCTATAAACATCGACTTTAACCTTTCCACTGTGCTGCAGCTGGACTGGCCCCGCTGCCTGGTGTCCCCAGGTCACCACTGTGGACACGAGGGATCAAGCAGCACCAATCCCAAAAAGGTCAGAGCAGCCCAGTTTATGATCCTCTCCCTTGGAATACATGAGGCGTTACAATTCCCATAGTGCGTTTTCCTGGCTCAGGTTGGGGCAAGAGGAAGAAATGGCACGGAATTAATCCCTTGGGAAGACAGTTGTGGTGATGGGGATGGAAACAGGCACTCACTGAACTCATCCCTTTTAGCTCTCCTGTGCCCATAAGAAGTAGGAGCAACTCAGGATGAACTGTGGATGTGTTTTCTGTAGGAAATTAGGAACAAAACCTCAAGACTTCTCTGCTGAAAGAATTGTTTGGTATTCTTTTATTTGATGTGCTTTATATTGTACAAACCAGCAAAAGTACTTTATAGTCAAGGATGAAGATAGACAGAGAGCAGGAAATGCTCAGAGTGAGTTTGACACTTGAGGACCATCTGAAACTGGTGTACAGCAGAGGAGATGGGCACAAAGCAAGGCAGAGTTCAGTTCCTAACCTGGATTTAGGATGGAGGCTCTGCAAGGTGTGTAAGGGTTGAGAGCCACCATGGATGTGAGACGTGCAGGTCGCTGTGCCCTGAATTCCCAACCCCACAGAGTCAGAGGCAGGAGAGATCACAGGGAGGAGAGGAGCCCAGGACCTCTCCCAGCATCTGTTGTGCTCATCTGCATCCCATCCTGGGCTGGCTGGGAAGAACAGGGGCCACGATTTTCCCAGGTCCAGCTGAGACCAGTCCAAGTGATGCTTAACCACAAAGGTTCTCCACCACAGCGAACTGCAAACTCAAAAAAAATCAGTTTGTCATTTTCTTGTGCACCATCCTGAAAAATCTTTGAACTTGGGCTTTGTACTTGAAATCTAATCCGGTTATAAATATCTTACTATGCAACTGCATATTTTTCTGAGCAAACCACTGCCAGCCACATTACCATGTATTCATTTTGGCAGAGATCTTGTTACAAAGGCAGATTTTCTGAGGCTCTACTACAGCTTTACTCCACTATGAAGAACATACGAGAGTAAACCCCAGACTATTACATTTTCCATTAAAAACTTATCATGGCTCTATAACTGAGAGTGTGTTGTATCCTCTCTCTGCTGCAGTTAGGAGAAGTTTGGGCTGAGCAGGGCAGGATTTTGTGTTTATAAAGTGCTGGGTTGGGTTTGTGCAGAATCACCTACAGAGATCTGCCCACTCTATTGAAAAGCAGGATTGTACAGAAGGATTTGACCCTGCAAAAGATTTCCATGGGCAGAATTCCCACTGCTGAATTGTTTCCTTTGCGAAGAATTTATATCAAAGATAATAAAGTTTTAAATCAATAGTCTGGACGTATGCAGAGCTATAATCTTTGTAGATTTGGTAATCCCCTGTGACATTTACAGGACAGTTTCTGCAAATTCAGAATTCCAGAGCTGAATTAGCATTTCTGAGGTGTAGGAGATCCCCTGTGTCTGTGGAGCAGCAAAGAACCATAAACTCACGTCTGACAGTGTTTGTATTTAAGCATTAGCAACTCAATTTCAAGATTTCAGGGTGGAAAACAAGAGGCTGTGGCTGATTTTCTGTGTCTGGAAGTGTTTCCTGGCAGGATTTTGATTTTTTGCCCTGTCTCCCCCAGCCGTGAGGAGCCTTGGGAAGCCCAGCACAAGGCCAGCCCTGCTCTGCCCCCATAACTCACCGAATTTGTGCTGCAGAGTCAGACCCCCAGCACCTGCTGGGCGCCTTTCAAGCTGCTTTAACTGGATCACAAGTTCCCAACTGTAGATAGATGTAACAGAGACTAATCCCATAATCTGGACAGAAGTACAAGCCCTGGATGGGGAGCAGCTCGTGTTACCTCCAGTTGCCCTCCAGGGATGGCAGGGCAGTTCAGACCCTCTCATCCCTCCCAGCCATTTTTTGGTGAGTAAGATCTGTGGGCTGATTTGATTTGATTTGATCTGATTTCTCCTTCCCAAAGTCTGAAGATGAATATGCAAAATAAAACTTCATGCTTCAGCCAAAAAGGAAAACAACTTGGGTTCAGAAATGGCGCTTCTATGCTGGGTAAATATTATTTGTACTTGAGGTGCAGAAGTCAAGGACTGGCATAATTCAAAAAAAATAAAATAAGATCCAGTGATGGAATAATGGAGCAGCATTTTGGGTGTTTAAATAACATCAGGGGTGAGGAGAGCTGCTGCCCGGCTTTTCATAGTCGCTGTTTGGAATATCCCCATTTTCAAAGCTGTTTTAGCAGCCCCCAGCTCCTCGGCATGGTGCTCTGTGCCAGCAGAACATCGATCAGGAGCTGCTGAGCCTGGAGCCGCTGGTCGATGGCTCTGCAAACCCAGAGCTCCCAGAAATGAGATTTACCATTGGCTTTTTAACTTCTTGTTGACAGGCTCTCACCAGTGACAGCTCTTCCTCGCTCTCCTTTCTCTCCCATTCCAAGATTTAATACTGTTTTACCACTCTAATTAAGGACGTGATTCTACAAATATTTACAAGCCGCCGAGGCTCTCACTGGGAATTGGGAGCTATGGATCCACCTACAGATCCCATCTCAGGCGTGTGCAAACCATCCCTGCTAGCATCCCCACCATGGAAAATGGGAGATTTCAATCCTTTTGCTTGTCCTGCTTTCCCAAGTCTTTAAAACTCAACCCAAAATCCATTTGGGGGTAGATTTCCTATACTGCTCTTCAGCATAGAAGTCTGGCTTTCTTTCCATGACATTAAACCAAAAGTTCTTTACTTTGGCCCTTTCCATCTCTTACAGTGTTAACAAAAATAGATGCTTATTCCTTTAATAAAGGTTTTGATTTGGAAATTATTTACCATTTAGACGTCGTATGCTCTAATTGCTTTTGATTCTTTGGAATATCTCTAATGCAAAGCAGCTGAAAGGTTGAGGTTTAAAAATGGGCTCTTGCACATTTGAAGTAAATTTTATCCTGCAATCAGTCGTAAAGATCTTAACTGCAGCTATCACATATCCTAAATATGTAATTGCTGTGGAGCCTTTCCAGTCTATTGGTTACAGGATGCTGGAAAAAGGGGAAAGTGAGTACAAATGTAGGCCCTGATGTCTGCGGGTATTTTGGGGGAATATTGAGCAAGATTGGTCACCTGCGTTAAATACTGCTGGTTTTTTTTTCTAGGATGGAACCTTGGAATTCCATTGTGTACAGACTAATTAATAATTCAATTTATGTGGTGAGCTCGCTGGATTACAGGGAAGCTGCTCTGATGAGTAAAGCAATGAATTTTGTCTGGGTTTTGGGATCGGGGCATTCACCCCCAGCCCTACGTGCTCCTGGGGGAAGGACTTAGGTTTTAAATGTGCCTCCATCCACCCATGGATCTGCCCTAAAATCAGTGGTGGCTTTGGTACATGGATACAGCCCAAGAGGTCCAGGATGCTCTGGTCTGTTCTGCCTGGACCTAGGGAATCAATACTTAAAAAAACAGAAAGAAAAGCTTCAAATACTTGATTTTGAGATATTTTGAACACATCTTGCTCCAATGTAGTCTGGGTATAGACTGAGTGGTCCATATTTTGAATAATCTGTAACAACCAGCATAAAGTGTAATGGCATCTCTGCTTATTTTAGTAATTTTTTGCTTTCAAGAGAACCCTCTCCTATGTCCTGGCCATCTTTAAAGAGCACAGCATACAGATATTTAAAATTTAACCCAAAGGAAGCCTCTGGTTCTTTTTTTTAAGTATAATATGAAAAGCATGGAAGATTGATCCTCAAAAATTCCTAAAAACATTTAAAGCTCATCGTTAAAATAAAAAAACAGTTCAATTTATTGATATCAGAAAAACGCTTCCTATCAGCCCTTTCTTTAAAGGATTGTGTGAGATATTTACATATCAAATTAATGTGAATGGCTGCTAAGTACACACCAAAATTCTTCCAGCTGGGAGACAGGGGTGTGCAAAGGCCACTTGGGTTCTCCAGGAGAGCAGAGGGAGAAGCTCCCCCAAGCCCAGAGGCTGTTGAGATGGAGCTTGGTGGTGGGCAGCTTATATAAACCCTGGGTGTGCTCGTTCTGGAGCTCCTTTTTTATAACAAAGCCCAAATTTAAAGTCTCTCATTCTTATGATTCTACCCCGTGCTTCTCTCCACCCCCTCTTGAGTTCTTTTTTTTTTTTTTTTTTAAAAAATCCCTAAATTCAGAAGGTAACTGTGAAGATGAAGTTTCCCTCCCTGCCCTTGGTTTGGTGGGATTTGGGGATGCTGAGCTCCACCCCATGGGCTCAGCACCCCGAGGCTTCCCCACGCTCACCATGGATGATGGGCAGCAGAGAAGACAACAGTGATCTGTACTTAACATTAGGTGGCACAAAAGAGTTTCCTTTTGCTTGCAGGAACACTGAAATCGATGGGCAATAACCAGCAGAGATTCTCTTTTCTTTAAACGAAATTCTCCTATTTTCTCCAGCTTTCCAGCAGCCTTTGAAGCGCTTCTGTTTATAAACTAACTTGATTTCGTCTTTCATTGCATCTCTTTTGTCTCAACCTAATTTGTTTTAAAATAAGACATAACCCAGCCCTCGCTGTGGTTGTGTTTACAGAGCAGCCAAAGGGCTCTAAAACGGGCTAATTTCAGTGAAACGCCTTCTGTCCCTCCTCCAAGCCAAGGCTGCTTTTAAGAGCTTTGCCTCTCCAGGCCCTGCGTGTTCCGAGCCACAGTGACCAGGCAGGGCACGTCTGGACCTGGAGCTTTTCCTCCGAATCCTCAGCTGGGGCTGTTTACAAACCACGGCTGCTTTGCTCCCCACGCCACATTCATCCCGTTCCTGGAGCTGACTGAACAAACGGGCTTTTGGGGTTTCTATTTCCTTCTCCCGCTGCTGTAATCCTTCTGCAGAGAGCTGGAGGTGGCGGTCCCTCACGGAGGCAGGCGGGCAGCGCGGCCCAGCGCAGGGGCAGCCGCAGGCCCGATGCCCCCAAGGCCGCGGTGCTGCAGCTCGCAGAGATTTACCAACGAAATCAATCAGTTTTATGGCTCAGAAACAATGCATCGCCCACTGTTCACATCCCAAATCCCTCTGGCTCCCAGGTATGCCGGCAGAGCAGTGGGAAGGCAATGTCCACTCGTGTGCTGCTGCTGCGTATTGAAGACGAGAGCTCGCTCCCCGCTCGGGTCGCTTCTCAGGATTCCTAAAGGTAATTTTTCCCTCCCCTACACTGCTGGCAGAAGGGTTGGGTATTGTTTCCTCCAAGGTTCGGCTTCAGAAAGGGGGAAAAGAAAAAAAAAAGGCCGTTTCGCTGGCGATCCCTTGAAGTTTTTGCCGCTTCCACGCCTCCCCCAGCACCCAGCCGGCTGCCGGGGCCGGAGCTTCACCCCGTTCGATGTGATGAAGTGTTATTGTTCCTCCCGNGCTCCGGACACACGGCCCTGCTGCCGGACATAGGCTGCGCTCCGGACACACGGCCCCGCTGCCGGACCCAGGCCCCGCTCCGGCCACACGCTGCCCAGCCCCAAAACAGCCGCACAGCCCATTTTCCAGCCCCGAAGGCGCGGCAGGTGTCAGCGGCACTGCCCGGTAGCCCATCAAGCCCCTGGCCGTGCCCGGGCTGGAGGAGCTCCGCACCCCTCGGCCAGCGCACAAACCACGCACCCGCACTCTGCCGGCTAGTTTGGTTTTCTTTCGTAAAAATGTTTATTTAANGCGTGGAGGGCGGGCGGAACAAAAGAAACTTGGCCGGTGCCCCGCTCGGACCGCCGGGTGCCGCATCGCCGCGACGCACCGATATCGACAGAACCGACACACCGACACACGGCCCCGCTCCGGACACACGGCCCTGCTGCCGGACACAGGCACCGCTCCGGACACANGCCCCTGGCCGTGCCCGGGCTGGAGGAGCTCCGCACCCCTCGGCCAGCGCACAAACCACGCACCCGCACTCTGCCGGCTAGTTTGGTTTTCTTTCGTAAAAATGTTTATTTAAACCTTTTTTTTTTTATAATTTTTTTTTCTTTTCCTTTTACAACAATAAAATATTGCGTCGATATAAACCCCTTGACTAAAACTGGTCGACAACCAAACGTTACAGCCACTCGTGTGTTTCGTTATTATTTTTATCCGACACCCATTTAGGCATTTTTTTTGTTGTTTCTCTCTGAAACGTTTTTTTTTCTTTCTTTTTTTAAACATAATGCGGAATTTATTGAAAATAAATAATTGTTGGCAACTGCAATAGGCAATTTTGGATAAAATAGTTGAAAAAAGCAACCTTTAATGAAAATAGCGTTTATTATACATCAGTTACTAAATGAATAAACTAAATGATCTTTCTTTAAATTAATAACTTCCAAAAAACGTTTAATATACAAAACTGTACAGTTATAAAGTCGGCAGAAATAGGCAGGTCCTCAGTGTCGAGTTATTTTTTTTTCCTTCTCTTAATTTCTTTTTTTTTTCTTTTTTTTTCTT